>JAOXXN010000230.1:10463958-10482706 GCA_026770055.1 Myrmophylax atrothorax
ACACCTCCCACCAGCCCAGGTTGCTCCAAGCCCCATCCAACCTGGCCTTGGACACTTCCAGGGATGGGGCAGCCACAACTCTCCTCCCTCTGTCCCTTGGGGAGATAAGGTGGGTGGACAGTCCAAAGGGAAAAGTTGAAGCCATATAATGACTAATCTAAAGCTGATTAATTATTCCCCCTCCCCCCAGTCTGCAGTTCTCCTGGATCCTTTACGGACCCCAAACTCAGGGAACTTTCTGTCAAACCACTTTGCCATCACAGCAAAGGGGAGGTCAGAGACCAAACCTGGGTAAACCTGTCAATCACCCAGTGTGTTATGGAGGCTTTCACATTCCCTGGGGCATCCTCTTGGGTTTAGTTGGTGGAGCAGGAACCTCTAAAGGCTGCAGACCAGGAGGCACAGGCATTGTGTGGATTATCCAGGAGGAATGTGTTAGCACACTGTCAGCACAGTTGCTCATATGTTGCCACACTGAATAATGAATTTGCTTCTATTGAACCCCAAATGATTTTAAAGCACTTAAAGCTTAGCTATAACTGTAAGAATTATTTTGAACCAGATGGGCACCTGGTCTTTCCCAACATGGCAACTCCCTGCACTGCCTTATTTTGAGCAATGCACCCATAAAATTCCAGGGAACCAATAAAGAGAGGAGAGGAGGGTTTTCAGGCGTTTAGTGGCTGTAAAATTATTAATACCAGTTTCAAATATGTGATTGTTGTGTTATTGCTGATTGTACAGTGTGAAAAAAATCACAACAATAAAGTGTCAAAGAATGGAAAGCCCTTTGTTGCAATAGTTTCAGGGTCGTGCACGTGGCCTTTATTGCACTGAGACTGAACCATTTGGGTGGGTACAGACCCATACCACAGTCCTGCTTTCCATGGCTCTGCAGGGCTTTGCAGGAGTTCCTTTCAGCCCCTCCTCAAACACAGGCTGAAAACAAAGCAAACCCCAAATCTGCCTTAAGGAAGACCTGAGGAGATAGGAGAGACCAAACCATAAATACACTGACACCCAGTTCTTCCTGGAAAACCCAATGGCCAAGGGAAGTGAATTGCTCCTTCTCCTACCTGTTTGCCTTCCATTATTTGTGGTCTCTCACACAGTAGGAAAGTTGTGGTTGCCCTGATTTGCTCACTCATTCTGTTATTAGAGGAGATCTTGCCCTGCCCCACGGGGACCCATTTTTCTGTCCTCACTCTTGAGCCAGCACAGGGATCCCCGTTCATCAAACCCCTGTTTGTCAGAAACCTAAAACATGTCTATGCTTCTTCCTTCCCATTTGCTGGTGTTCAGATACTGACAGCCAAAAATGTGTTCATGTGCTTTATGCATGAGGAAAGGTGACTATTGATGCTTGCAAATGTGTGGTCATTTTTTTCCCTGTCAAAAATCAGCCCCTGGAATCACTGATGCCTTGTGAAATTACAGCCTAATGTAACCAACCCGGGGATAATGTAACCAATTTCTTTACTTTTTAAGAAAATTGTTCTCCTGGAGGTTGAAACACAAAACCAAGAAATATATGAAGTTATTTTTGTCTCTAGTCAGGGGAAATTAATGAAATAGCACCTCCCATTCTGTTGACATTGGCCGAGGTTACCAAAGCCCTTGGTAGTATTGGGGTTCCCATTATGGGGAATACTGGAATCACAGGAGGGACTCGGAGTATTGAGTGGTGGGAATGTCCATGTAAGAGCCAACAGGAGTATTTAAGCTCAGGCTTAACTTGAAGCAAATAATCAGTTGGAGTCAATAGTTACTGAGCTGTGATAAATTATCTGCTTATAACATTTGATCTCTTGGATCAAATGTTACAAGGAAAAAGCTCTGCCCTGAAAGTCTGATTGAGACATCAGAAACCGTCAGTAAACATTGCCTGAAAAAATAATGACTCAATATGTATTCAGGAGTATGTTCTCCTGTTTAAAATTCAATATTTTGCTGAGTTTTCTATAATTGGCTTGATTATTTTTAATAATCATGACTTTTCCAACATCGTTTTCCAGTTCCAGTGTGAATATTTTGCTCAGCATCTTTGAACAATTTATCTTGTGCTTTCAACTCCTTGACACAAGAGCCATTGGTTATATCAAATATTGCATTGCCACCTCCAGGGGATGAATTTGTGAGGGAAATGGCACAGGGAGGCCAAATATACACAGGGAAATAAGGAACCCCAGTAAGAGGAAAACACATTGTTCTTGGCCAAACAAGCCATCTATTTTCAATAACAATCTCTGCAAATGCAGCTTTTTCTTTGCACAGATATATTGGTTTGCTGCACTTCTCCCTGGCCCTTGGCATCCTGCAGGACATTTATACTGCTGGCTTTGCACTGCATCAAAAACTCCATCCCAAATAATTGGTACATTAAACAATAAGAGTTCTACCTATTAATAAAATGTGCTTGAAAAGTTAAATATGTGAAGGGAAATTTTTTTCACTGTGTGGTTTTGGAAGCTGCAATTGACATTCAATCTCATTTCTGCTAAAAAGATGTATTTAACTTTGTAAGTGTGTAATTATATGTCTTGATAGAATTAATTTGAAGACATTATTCTCTTCTCACAGAAAGATGAGCCATTATATGAAGTTTCATTTGGCCTCCAAAGACACACTTTCCTCAGAGTATTTCCAGTACAGTCTCTTTTTTTTCATTTTAATCTCTGTTTATAGAAAACATACGTAATGAAGAGCCAGTTAAACAGTCATCAGATGAGGACTAGCTCCAGTCCAGTTTCCAGTGGCATTACCTTGGAATAAATCCCATCCATCACAGTGGAGCAGCTCCTGGATGGTGCTGTGTGTGTGAGGATGAGGATGGCTGGGGAAGGACGTGGATCAGCCCAGCCTCTTCCCCATGGCAGCACTGCCAGTGCCACAGGCTGGCAGGGGCCCCGTGCAGGAGAAGGATGGAGTGATGCAGCAGAGCCCCCTCTGCCCTCTGTGTGTTCAGTTCTCCCTCTCTGGATCCTGTTCCCAAGGAGAGCAGCAGTTCCCAAACAGGGATGCTGGGCCTGAACCTCCTCTGGCTCCACAGGTCCCCAAACCCACTCTCAGGGTTTAACACACTATAGAAACCTCCAAAAGCATGGCAGGAGCCCAGTGCCAAGGGGAAGCTGCACTGAAAATTCAGAGAAAGAAAACCCAGCAGGACATCACAGCATCGTGTGGCTCCTTCTACTCTTCCCAGAAAGTCCCTGTAAACATTTCCCTTCTCATCCTCCTGCTACCAACCAAAGCAAATCATCAGCAGAGCAGGAAACCCAGACCCTGATCCATGAGCATTCCCTCAGGAGCCAACCTTGGCCAAGGCTCTCTCCCCTCCCCATCCCACCTTGGATGGCCCCTCTCCCACCCCCCTACGGTGCCCAAGCCCCTCCTGGCCACAACCCCACGCCTTGTTTTCCACTGCACTCAGCGCCGGATTTCAGGCTGTTACTTTCTTTTTCCTGCCATGTTGCCCATCACGTTCTGATTATTAAGAGTTTGCTTTTGAAGAGTTACCTGAGGTGAAGCCTAATTGGGGCTGAGGCTGCCGGGGAAGGTGCCAGGGCTCGGTGCCAGCGCTGCCGCCGTGCTCTGAGCCCCAGCCTGTAAGGGGACACCCCGGACAAAGCCCCGTGCCTGGAGAGGGCTGGGAGCAGGGATGGAGCCACTTCAATGCACAGAGGCTGATCTTGGAGCTCTTAATGGCCAAGGAGCTGCGGATCAAATGACAGAGTGCAACACAGGAGAGGTTTATGGGCTCCTCTTGCCAGCCCTGTCAGAGTTTCCAGGCTCTTGCTGCTTTGAGGAACCCAGCAGTGGTTCAGGACACTGCAAAGCGTGCCCTTTAATGATTAAATAAAATTATCTTCTTCATTCTGCCTTTTTCTGCCAAGGCACCATAGGCTGGGTTCTGCCACCCAACACTGCCCAAAGGGCATCGTCGGGTGGTGGGACTGATCTCAACTGGCATTGCTGCCGTGGGTGAGGGCTGTGGGGAAGGACTGGGAGCTCTGGGTTGTGTGTCCTGTCCCCGTGTTCAATGATAACTGGGTGACAAGCAGCAGCAGGACACGGAGGATCTCTGGTGTTGCTGTCAATCCATCAGCTTAGATGTGTTTTCCTTCCATTTCTACCTGACTTTGTGTTTCCAGCTCAGTCCTTGCTGTGCTCATAATGATTGAAATGTCAGGTCCAGACACAGAGCTCTCCCCAGTAGACCCAATGAACTCTAAATGCTGCTGGAGAAACCCCCTCCTTGTCTCCCAATGTACCTATTGTGGGGTTTTGTCTCATAACATGGAAACACAAGGGAGGGAAAGGACTCAAATACCAGCCCAACACACCTTCTGGACCTCAGGCACAATCTGAGAAGGCACCAACAGTGGTATCACTAACCTGCCTTGGCAGTTCAGAGCACAACCATCAGCCAAACATCCACAGCCATTTATTTTCATGAAGTGTTTTAAGTAGAACCATTTTATCAGGAGCTGGATGGGATGACAGTGGGGCAAGGAGATGGTGGGGAAAACATTCAAAGAAAGAACTTGAAACAGGGCTGAAGTGGAAAAGAGAAATAAAACATTGAAACAAGTTTGGTTTTCTCTCTCACAACTTCTTTTCTTTCCCTTTAAACAGGCTCTAGAGAACATTTTGATGTGGTCTGTGGGATAGTTCCCTCAGAGAAAATTAAAAACAAATCCCATCAGCTGTTAAGGCTTTTGATATGATCGTGTTTTTCCATCTGATTTGATCAGCCCAAATGATGACCAAACTGGGGACCAGCACCAGGCAACCAACTCTCTCCCAGAAAGCACTTTCCTGACCAGGGTGCAAAGGCTCCCTAAACAACCTCGGAGTTTCCATCTCTAGGTGTGCAGCAAACCAATGCACATGTGCACACACACACACACTACGAAGAAACTAAAACCTTTATTTACCATTTCTGCACAATCAGATGTTTTAGAGATTAAGAGCAAAGGAGAAGGGGGAGAGGAAGAAGGAAAAGTCACATGGGAGGGAAGAAAAAGCAAAGCCACGTTTTGTATCTCTTCCTACTTTATTTTTTTCGTTGGTTTGGGGTTTTTTTTCCCCTCTTTTTCCAGCCCTATGTTGTGACTTTGACAAATGCTGATGCGTGGAGAGGATTTATGCAGGTCTCGGGGCATTAGCACATTATCACGAGCAAAACAGAGCCCTCGGTGCACATCACTGGGGAGCCATTGGGAAAGTTCTGGAGGGTGATGGATGGGCCCAGGGCCGTGGCACAGAGGGCTGAGGGCTGTGCTGGGGCAGTGCCCAGAGCACAGGGCGAGGACAGCGAGCCCTGCGTGAGGAATGGCTCGTGAAAGCCCATCCTGGGGGGAGAGGAACCCTCTGCTCTCGGGGGAGCTGAGTGGTGAATGATTTAGTGGCTACCTTGAGGAAGTGCCTTTTGCTTTATTGCTCTCTTTCTTTTTTTTAATCTTTTTTCCTTTTTTTTCTTTTTTTTTTTTTTTAATATAAGGAAAAGCAATACAATGTGGGCTCTTCTCTGGTTTTCACCTCACTCTCAGCTCAGCACCCTGCAAGGCCACAGCTTGAACTTGTGCTCTTTGCAAAGACACCAAAGTGCTGACAGATGCTCTTATTGATCAGGACACTCTGAATTGATTGGCTGTGGGAAAAGTAAACAAAATCCCCTCCTAAATTAAACATGCAGATGTTTGCTACAAATGCTAAAGGATTTTTGGGTTCACTCCAGAGGGTTCCCACTGCTCTGAAGTCCATCCTGAATTCAGGGTTGGAGCTCCCAGGACTGAGCTGTGCAGATTTGCCACAGAGGGGTCAGGAATCACATGGAAAACTGGAGGGGGTTTTAGAGCCACTTGAGGCATCAGCCCAATGTTCTTCATCCCGCTCCAACTGCCAGAACTCCCTGGAAAATCCCCCCTTCCCCTGCCCAAGGAACTGTGCAAAGCTCAGCTGAGTTGGGTTGCTGCTGATGTTCATTGTGCTTCCAGAACCAAAGGCTGGACTTTTATATTTCCCCAGAATTCAAATTTTCTTAAATTTTGGGAAGTAGTACCAGCATTCCACTCTTACTCTCCAATTTGCTTTGAGAGGCAAGAGAATCACACAGACTTTGGAAGTTTGTGTTTTACTTCTGCTCCATATGTGACTGAGATCTCAAGGCGTTATTTCATCTTCCAGATTTTTATGACCTCAAATTCCAAGGAGGAATAAAGTTTTCAGAGTGTTTTAGCTTCAAACAACCAGTGTAGAGACAGTTTACAATTCCAGAGGAATTTCAGACTGTTTTTCAGCAGTTTGTGTATCTTTTCTGGGGCTGCACAAGCTTTAGAAGCCACCAGAGTCTCACAGAAGTTATTGAGGAACTTTGGGTACTGTATATGTAGGAGATTAATGCACATAAAGATTTTTTAAGGGATGAAAAACTGTAGAAATTGTATATATCACCCCTAAAAATTGGGTTGATTAAATTTGTCTCATTGGAATCTCCATTTTTTGCCTAAATATTGGTGAAATAGGTGTCCTAGTTGAAGAATTAAGTCATTTATTTCTTATCTACAGTGCTCTGTATGATTTGTGCCTCTTGGAATGCCACCATTTACCCAGAAATATGAGGAAATAAATTAAAATCCAACAACAAACTGGAATGAGCAGGAAATATTTAAAGTTTAAAGGGGGAAACGTAACACAAGGAGGTTCTTTATCACTCCCTGCACATCCACGTCTGGAACAAAGTGCCCCTGAAGGAGGAAAGGCTCAGCCATCCTCGTTTCACAGACAAACTGCAGGAGCCAAACTCGTGGTGTAAACCAAGAGTAGGGATCACAAAGCCTTTGTGGCAGCTTTTCAGGGTGCCAGAGATAAAACAAACATTTCTGAGGAAATGACTTATGTCTTTTCAGCACCATTTCAAGTGCAGCGTGTCAGGGTGATGGATGGGATGAGCCTGCAGCAGCTTCCTGACAAATTAGGGAGTTTGACACGTGGTTGATGCTCTGAGCATTTTTCACTTGAAAGAAAGACTTACTTTTCAGGTGCTGCCTCTGCTCAGAAGTTTGCCACTGAGGGTTGAATTCAGTTGTCTGGAGGACAGCAGATTTCTGGAAATGTCATCACAACACACCCAGCTACCTGTGTTTTCCCTGTGCTGCTGTTTTATCATGTCTAAAGAGACACAAAGAACATGCAGGAGTGATGTCAGCACAAAAACCAGGGAGCTGGATATTAACTCCAGAGGGGATGACAGGATAGCTACAGCAATGTAGTCACTTCTCAGGAGATGGAGCCTTATATTTACTTTTTAATCCATTTTTGCAACTTCTGTGCTCCTGCCATTTTACAGCACTGTGGATTTGTTAGTGGCATTTGACAAGAGATCAAAGGAGAATTATCACACCAGCTCCGTTGGCTTTGAACACAAGACAACAGAAAACGTGGATCTTTGGGTAAAAAAAACAAAACAAAACAAAAAACCAAAACCACCAAACATGTTACAAAGCTAATCTACAGGAAATACTAATAATCCTTATTTCCCCAGCTGCCCCAGTTTAGGAGCAGCTCAGAGAACTGGACAGGACTTGCAAAGTCTTGCTCTCCTCCTCTCCTCCCCTTGGTACGGAGACAACCTTTGCTCGTGGCTTTGTGGCTTTGCACAAGCCCATGTGGCACAACCAGACCCGTATTTTATCACAGAGAGGGAAATCAGAGGGAAGAAAAGGGCATTTTGCCCCAATAATGGTGCTCAGTGTCACTGAGATACCAGGCTGAGCTCGTGCCCTTTTCCCCCTGGGCCAGGAGCAGCTCAGTGTTTGGAGAGAGCTCTGTTGTAATTGTGGGCAGTTCTATGGAGGGGAAAAATAATGTGGTTTGTCATCAATCTCTCGGTGTGGCACACAAGGGCTGACTTGTTGAAATGTTGTAGGCTGTATTTACAGAGAAAACAGAGACCTGGTGCTGTGCAGGGCCCTATCAGTCCCAAGGTCTGGAAGAACCATATCAGGGGGGAAAGGGAAGGCTTGAATCATAACCTTTCAGGGGAATCTAAGCCATAGGGGAATGGAAATTGCTCTGCTCCTGTGAGCAAGATCAAAACTTGAACAATTTAATTATTGGGGAGTTATTTGGGAACTTAGACATGGACTGCTTTGAGGCAAGGGCTAACAAAGAGCAACCATTCCTTATAATGCTGATCCACAGAGCTACAGACAATGGGGAAAGGAAGGGTGGAGGTTTCCAGCCCTGGAAAAGGCTGCAGAGGAGTCAGAGGAGGTGCTGTGATGTTGTAGAGAGGCAGTGTCAGTGAAAAGGGGATCACAGCTCTGCAGTGGGAGACACCATTCAGAGAAGGGCTGGAATTCTGACTAAAGCACCTTTTGCTCAAGTTGTCTCCTACACAGCTTTCACCAGGGCAGTGCCCTCTCTTCTCTCTTGCCTGTTAAAAGTGCCTCATGGAATGATGAATGCTTTTAATTCCACACGAGAAATCACAAAGTGAAGGGCCAACATGGTACATTCTGAAGGGATATTTTTATTCATTGTATTTAGCTCACAATTGTGAGTACTATTGGTGCCCTTCTTCCTTCTCCTCCTCCCATATTATTTGTTTTTTGTTTGTTCAGTATCATTGTTTGGTTTAGTATTAACTTTTAGAATGTTGTTTCTACATGGAAGGAAAGGCTCCAGCATGAGGAAGACCTTAAAGCACAAAGGCTTTGAGAAGGTTCCAGAGCAGCCAGAGCCCTGCTCTGGGTGTTTGAGGCAGAGCTGTCACAGCCAACCCTGTGCCGATGGAGGCCAGAAGCAGAAACAAAGGAGATGGGCTGTTTCTGGCTCTGTTTTTGCCCTGTCCAAGTCAGAGGAAGGAGCCAGGCAGCTCAAGAGGAAGAGCCACGATGTTGCATTACCACCCTGAAATAAAGCATGTCCTAGACTGAGGATTTCCCAGTCCTCCCAAGCCTGAGCTGCACCTCCACATCCCAAACAGGAATATCCCAGCCTGGCTTTGCCCTGGACGAGCTCTCCTTGCTACTCACGCTGTGTATTTGCTTTTTAATCTTGTTATTCTGCAGAATTAGAAACACCATATGAAAGGTAAAACCCTCCCCTGTAGCAAATGGCCTCATTCTGCAATTTGACCATTTTTCTCTTCCACCTAAATAATTCTGGAGGAGATTTCAAAATAAAACTGAATCTACCTCTTATTAATATTGCCAAATGAGTCACCCCCATGCATAGTTCTAATACATAAAAGGAGCATTTTCTTTTGCTTCCATAAAAATATCCAGAGGGCAGTGGCAGGGAGAGTAAATTGAGAAGACCAAAGTTAAACAAAACCAGTCTCATACACTTTCTGCAACTTCATTGTCTGCTTTGCCTCTTGCAGGGGGATAAAAAACCCTGTAGGTTTGCACTGAACAAGTTCTAGAGTTAAAGAAATTATCATAAAAGCCCAATGGCTATTTTAAGTAGCTCACAACTTTGGTGTACAGCTTGAATTTTCACATTCTGCCTCGCTCAGCCCTGCTAAGCAGCTGCTGGGTAATTGCTTGCAATGTCACCCCAAAGTAATTTGAAGTTTGCCAACTCTCAGGTTTTGCTCTGAGTCCAAATCCAGGCCAGATTTCTGGAGTTTCATTACAGGAGGGAGAGGTTCATGTATCCAGCTCTCTTGCCTGGAGTCCACAAAATTCCAGGGAATAACTCACTGACCTGCTCTCTGTGGACGTGGGAGTGGAATTTGGTGCTCTCTCCTTCCACATGATCCTGGAGCAGATCTCTCCTAAATCAGAGGCTTCTTCAGAGCCCCAAAACTCTGGGGCTTGGCCTGCAGAACCTTCTTCCCCCAAAGGGAAACAGAGACATTTCTTTTGTGCTTTATTTGCCAAATATTGGAGTTTTCAGGTGGCAGGATCTGTTTGCAGATCTTGCATTCCACTGGAGCTCCAACATTACAAACAAGAAATAAAATATCAAGACTATTAACATGGGTCATTGCACTGGATTTTAGCAATTAGAAAAATGCCAAAGGTGCAAAGAATTTGGGCAATAATTGTATTAATTGACAAAGCAAGGTGGGATTCACATTTGGGAGCAGAAAGCTCATGATGTTCTTCAGTTCCAGCAAATGTGGGAGTTTTCCAGCAGGGCAGAGCAAAGGAAAGGGAGAAAAGAGGGAGGAAGGCACAAAACTGGGATAGGTAACACTAAATATACACCTAAAAGAACCAGTATTAAACAGTAATTTATAAAAATGTTTTAATGGCATCATAAAATATTCACTATATAAAACAGTTGTTCTTCAGAGGACTATGAATGGCTGGAGATATGAACTATAAATTCCAGCCCTGTTCAATCAATCCATTTTCCTATGGACATAATTTTGAAATTTAATATAAAATTAGCGTTTTCCTGCCTGTTTATTTAGATCAGAATGAATAAACCTGTAGGAATCTGCAAGACAATGAATATATTGGGTTATCCCACAGCCTCTAAGAGGACCAATATCTGCTAGACAGGCTTTTAAAATGAACCTCTGGGATTCATAATGAATCGGTTCCCATTTTCAGTCTCCCAGAAAGTTTCTCAGCTGTTTCATCCAAAGCCCATTGGAAACAATAGAAATCTTTTCATTTCCAGTGTGGGATTTTGAATAAGACCCTGAGTAGTCGTAAAATAAAGGAAGCTCTATAAAAATGAAGCATAAATATACCCAGAAATCATTTCAAAACTGTTCAGAAATTCGTGGAGAATAAGAATATGGTTTTTTCTACAGGATTTTTAACTCCTTTTATGGACTTCATAGGCAGGAATGTGATTTCCCATCAGATGTCAGAAGCTGACTGGAAATGTGTGTCCAAAAATCTCCTTTTCTCTTGTTTTCTGTGACAGAATGCCCCTCATTGCAGAGGGGAGATGGTAATTCTGCAGGGATTCATTCCCATTTAGCTCCTGCCTACAGAACCACTCCCAGTGATCCTCTTTGGGAAATCTGGTACAAATCCATGACAACCAACAGTTTCAAACACGTCTCCAGGAGTTCCTGACTCTGATTTAAGGAGTTTTTAGGGGATTTGTTCCTGTGCAGGACACAACGTGGTGCCACTGCAAAGCTTCATGGTAGGACCTGTTTTTCACTGGATTTAACACGTTTTCACTCATCCTCTGTCTTCCTCTCTGTCTTCTTCACATATATACCCATATGTATATATATATATATATTTATGTCCTGCTATGTCTGTGCATCCACATTCTCCTTTCCTGAAGCTCAGAAATGCAGCCCTTCTTGGTTAACGCCAACAAAGGTGTCCTTGGGGATCGATTTCAGCATCAATCCCCAAAAGACTTGTTCCCTCACTGAAGTAAATGATTGTATTCTTATTTCTTCTCCTGTGGTTGAGAAGGTGATGAGATCATTTATTGTTTTAAAGGGTTAATAGAGCCTGTCAGGGTCCTTTCCCTCGGCTGGTTTCACTGCTGCTCCAGGATCAGTCACAGCTCCAGGATGCTAAATCAGAGCACACTTTCCTGAAGAAAAGAAAAGGCAAAAAGAAAACTTAGCAGGGAGAGAAGAAGCAGTTCAGTCTGGTTTAAACGAAGGGGAGGAGGGAGCTGGGGGAACAGGGACTAACTTTGCAGAGAAAATAACAAACTTTAAGTCCTGAGGTCTTTCCTCTATATTGAAAAGGCAGTTTGGAAAGGAAATTAGTAAAAACAAACAGAAGGTGCCAAGGTTTCTTTATCATACCTGGAGTAGGATATGCTAAATTCCACAAGCCCTCGCCCTGGCGCCTGGTGCTGCCTCGGAAAAAATGGTACCCACGGCTCTATAAAATGATCTATTGGGACTTCAAAGTCGGGGCAGCCCCGTGTGGCACAGGATGTGCTCAATTAATTACGTGATTTCTAAATGACAGGGGTTGGGAGAAGTAAAAATAATAAAAAAAGGGAAGAAAAAAGAACATGCTGAAGAAGAAAAAAAAAGGTTTTTAAAGAAAATAATATTCGGGGGGAAAAATGGGAGAAGTAAACTGAAAGGCCTTGTTGTCTGTGTGCCAAACAGCAGCAGCAGATAAGGGCTGGAGTTGCTGGGGAAACTCAGGCCTGGAGGAGACAGAATCCAATTTCAGAAACCACAAAATCAACATAAACGTGTGCAAAAATAAAAAGGTTTGTTTGGCAAGTAATGAGGAGAAGGCGAGCAATGTATAAAGCAGATGAACCAGGGTGACCTGGGCCAGCTTTGAGCCCTAAGAATGCCCATGGCCCGTGCAGCTCTGGCACCTCTGGGATGAGCAGCACCAGGAGCCAGCCCTGCCCCACCAGGGCCATCCCAGTGCTACCCTTGGGCTGCAGCCCCCAGTCCCCTCCTCCCTCCCCTTCAATCCACTCCCTTACAAAAAAACGAGTGAGCAAAGAGAAATATTCCTTAAAGCTCTGCCATAATCTCATTTTAAACCTCAAAAGGGGGTTCAGAACTGACTCCTTTCATTTTAGCACCTATATATTGTCTGCCACCAGTGTGCAAAGTCATTGTGTAGAGGAGTCATGTCCCTCCTGTCTTGCTCTCTGTGTGGCCAGAGAAAAGCAGACCTTGAACCATTTTCCAGCCTATGAAGTTTTAGCAGTTTCAGCCTTTGCAGCTTTCCTGGGCAACAGGGTTATAGTGACTATCACTGTAGCAAAACATCACTGGAAGGACACCCTAAGGTCAGCTCCAGGGATTTATTCCCTGAGGATGCCTTTGGGATACTAACCCAACTTGCAAACCAAACTGTGTCAGTCTTGAGTTGAGTTGGATGGTCAACACTTTTCCCATACTTACATTTTTTGGGAAATTTTTAGCATGTTCTGCCATTCTGTGAAATGCCTCTAAAATAAACCCAAACCCAACCTCAAAATCCTTAAGCCAGCCAGGATTTCATCCTGCTTGGTCTGGGTGGGATGGAGACAGTGAGACTTTGAGGGTCTGCCCTGGCCAGAACCCCCAGAATTCTGCTCTGCTCCTCTGGAGAACATTTCTTACCTCAGCCCAACCAAACAGCAGAAATATCAAGGAAGAAATTTTCATTTTAAAGAGTATCATCAGCAAGCTGGGAAGGCAAAAGGGGGAGACAAACAGTTGTGCTTGTGGGGTAAACCCCCCATTTTATATCTTCTTACAACCTGTCTGCTGGGAGCCCCTGAGAGTCCAAAGGGATTCGGTCACTGTATTTGTGGATCCATTTCCAAGAGAAACAACACATTGGATCATGTCTCCACGTGGTGCTGAAAGCCCAATTTTGGACCCCGTGCCAGGGCCTCCCCAGCCTCTCTGGGAAGAATTCCTTCCCAATATCCCATCTAAGCCTGCCCTCCTTTTTTACAAACTCCTGTGCAGCCCAACTGAGAGCTTGGGCACTGCACACACCTGGGGACTCTCCAACCCTCTCCAAGGTCGTCTGTATTAGGAAAAAGCCTCATGATGGAGCACAGAGGGAGGAGATGGGAGGAAAACCTAAACGAAGAGATATAAGAACATCCCCATTGTTACAAATAATTTGCACTTTCAGCCCAATTCCCTGCAGCTTTTCAGCAATTTTAAGAGGAAAGCATTTCTGTGTCACTGGCCAAGCAGAGTGAAGGGCAGGGACAGCATGGGGTGCCCACGGCTGGCAGTGTGGGCACTCCCTGGGCATAATGTGGGGCAGAGCTGGCCTTGAGAGGGGCAGTGTGGGCACTGCCTGGGCGCAATGTGGGGCAGAGCTGGAGCCTAGCTCAGTTGGTTAAAACTTGGTTATAATAAAGCCAAGGTCATGGGTTCAATGCCATGTATGGGCCATTGACTGAAGAGTTGGACTCGCTGATCCTTGTGGGTCCCTTCCAACTCAGGATAGTCTGTGATTCTGTAAAACTGTTTCAGTGTGGGCACTCCCTGGGCACAATGTGGGGCAGAGCTGGCGTTGGCTGGGGCAGTGTGGGCATTCCCTGGGCACAACATGGGGCAGAGCTGGCCTTGGCTGGGGCAGTGTGGGCACTCCCTGGGCACAATGTGGGGCAGAGCTGTCCTTGGCAGGGGCTTCTCTCCTCCCCTTTCCCAAGACTCGCTCTGTCAGCACAATCCAGAGCTGAGGTGCCTCACTTGCCATGCCTGGGCCACATTTGTCACCTCACCTCTAATGTCCCCAGCAGATGGAGCGATGCCAAGTTCCCACACTCGGGTCAAGCCCAGCAAACACCAGGAGGGTTTGGTTTGCCTCGCCACCTGGGTGCCTCGGGGTTTACCAAGGGCTGCTCCTCTTCCAGGCATTTTGTGTTTGCCTGTGTGAGCAGGATGGGACAAAGGGAGGAGGTGCCCCCTGGGAGAGCCCAAGGGATGGTGGTGGAGCAGGCCCAGGGGCTGGGATAAAGAGGGCTGTGTTCCCACCCAGAGCTGGCAGCGTTCGCTGCAGCACAGCCAGCGAGTTATTTCGGCCGCAGCTTTTCACGGCGCCCACAAGTTTGGACGCAGTTTTTTGCAGGGTGCCCTCAGTGCCCCTGCAGTCTGAGGGACCTGGTTCTCCAAAGGAATTATGGCCTGAAGATGTAGCTCACTTCTCCAAAATGTTTCCCACTGGCAGAGTCCAAAAATTAGTGACAACTCCTGTGCCAAGGTACGGAGCTCGGGAAAAGATAATTCCTCCTTTTCTCCTGCACATCTGCACCAGGCCAAATATAATGAAGCCCTATATTTTAATGGGCAGTAATGTTTAATATTTGACATTAGGTAAATATACTTTGCTTGCCACTAGAATAATTTCATACAGATTTAGGGTGGAGCCTTGAAAAGCTGCTGGGTAATGGAGTTCAAACCCAGCTCAAGGCTCAGACTGTTTGGAAGGTCCCACCCTTGATCTCTGGTCATTAGAAACTCTTACCAGCCAGTAAATCTCTGTGGCTGTGTTTGCAATAATGGCTCTACCAAAGAAGCCAACACCTGAGGTCACATCTGAGGAGCTCCTGAGGACAAGGGGTGATGTCACACCTGCCCAGGCCGGGGGGAGCCACAGGGAAATCTCTGTGTGAGCAAAAGCCTTGGCAGTGCTGAGCAGTGGAAAAGGACATGAAGAGTGAACGTATGGACCTGAAATGTAAATAGCAGCTCCTATGAAATATGGCTCCAAGTTTGTCCATGCCCCACAAAAGTTCTTGAAATGTATCTGGATATATTGTAATGGCCTTTTTTTTTTTCTTCCTTTTTTTAAGTACTTTACCAGCCTATCTGTGGCAGAGCAGTGCATGTCAGCAGCAGTGTTGCATTTAAAATGATAGATACTTTAGAATGGAGCCATAAATCTTTACAGGCTCCCAATGTACTTCCTCCTGAAAAACAGGGGTGATGGCAAATGGAAATTCATGGTGAAAGGAATTGGGTGGTGTTGGCTCTCCATGCACAAACATGGAATTCTCTCCTTGAGAGGGGATTCTCCTCAATGGCCTCAAGTCAGCTGGGACAGACCCATGGAAAGGGCTTGTGGAGGGGATGTGCTGACCCAGCTGATCTCAGCAAGGAAAAGCACCTTCAAAATGCTGCTTGGGGCATAGGAACACTTCAAAGTGATTAAATGGAATAAAGAACTTATTAAATAGGGTCAACTTTAAAAAAAAAAAATAGAACCTGGGCAGGATTCTCGAGCATCATAACTTTCCTGAAGTGGTGCCTGGACTGCAGCAATTTAAAGACCTGGGTTTGGTGGGATCAGAGTGAAGCCAAAGCAACTCCAGTGTCAATCCAGGTGCAGCCATGTGCACAGAGGTGCTGATGCTCCCCCTCTCCTGTGGATGTTTGAGGTTCTCTGGGTTCCCTGTGCCTCTAACTGGGGGGAAGTGCCAAAATGTAGGTTTAATTAGGCAGTGGAACCCTCCTCTGAGCTTCTCTTACCCACATGGCTCAGCAATAACACCTGGAGCATTTTGGAACAGGGTCTGAGGCTCTAAAAGTGAGTTCTCTTCCCAAGCAGTGACCTTATTGCAGGGTACACCAACACTTCCTGAGAAGTCTCTTCCATTATTTTTCTGTATAAGATAATAATAATATAATAAATTATCCTCGAATAGAATAGCAGGACCTCCTTAAATCACAGCAATGAGAACCTGAATTGTTTTTCAAAAGAAAATTAACTAGCCCATTATATGATTTATTCTCTCTCACTACACAGGCAAGGCAGAGCTTATTTTTCCATTCAAATTTAGCTGCTCTCAGAGCACAAGAAAGAAAAATTCTTGCAAACACCACATTCTTTTTAGGACTGGTTGAGTTGGAATAAACTTCAAGTATCACCTTTTAACATTTAATACATATCCCAATGCTGTGCTGTCTCATTAGAGGTTTATTTTCAGGACTGGAGCAGCAAACAGAGGTGCTTCAGCTTCCCCTGCAAGGAGCTGACTCAGCCCCACGAGCTGAGGTGGTGGATGGATGAGTTGGGTGGGTGGTGGGGATGTTTTCTGCCCAGTGTCTCACACCACCACAGCACTAAGCTGAAAACCAGGCATTGAAATGAGCTCTGGGTTTGGTGGGGTTCATTAAGCAACACAAAATCAACCTGTGTCTGAGACCTCACAGGCAAATTGTTCCAATTACCAGCACCTGAGAGCAAATTAGGAGCAATTAAAAGGAGCAGCTGGGATTTCACTAAGTTGCTCCTGTCACTGTCATACTCATTCCATGTTAGGCTCATTAAAAAGGCATTTTGCCATTTAAATTTTTATTTTCAAATAGGTAAAACACACACTTGGAAGTATTTCCTGGAGTGGCCATTGGTGAGGGGCTGTGCATGGGTGTGTTTGTGCTGAGTGTGGTTCAGGGAAAAGCCTCTGCAGGGGCACTTGCTGTGACTTATTCCAGGAGCTGATTTGCATGCACAGAAGGCTCAGGGAAAACAGGGCTCTGTGCACAGCATTTGCTTTCTTGTGAGTATCAGAAATACAAATAAGAGAAAAAAATCCATTATCTATCCATCTTCTTGCCTGAACCAAAGCACCAGAGTGCTGTTTTACTGGCAAACACTCCCCCAGGCCACATACAAACCATACCCAGGTCTGGTGAAGGACCTCAGCTCACATAGAAATGTGAATTAATTGTGCTTCACTCAGTTCTGCCTCACAGACAGATGATGTGGGAGTTACCATTTCAATTACTCAGCATCACACAGGAAATAGGAATCCCAACCTATAATATTTCCTAAGCAACTTCTCACCTTAACTCATTCCAGCTGAAAGACAAACTCCCTCTCTGCAGCTTTGCACTGTCAAACCCAATTCCCCTCAGCTGACTGTTCCCTGCTGTCCCCAGACATTCTGCTCTGGGCTCTGCCTTTTCCCATCTGCATTCCTGAACTTTCTGGATGTTCTCCAGCAGTTGTACCTTCAGGAGACAGAATGTCCCCAGCATGGTTAATGCTCTGGGTGCTGGTGGTGTCCTTGGGCTCGGAGCTGGTCCTGGTGAAAGGGCTTGTGCCAAGGAGGAACGTGTCTGGTCAGGGGGAGGTGGGATTAACCCAGGTGTTGAAAGGAACAAAAACACTTTTCTTGGATCTTACCCATCAATTGACCCACCTCATCTGTTCACCAGCCTGGATTTTCAGCTGCAGGAATCCCCCCTCACTGCTCCAGCCCAATCTCCTTGTGAAAGGGGAGGCACATCACATCAGGAGCAAAGCTGAGCACAGATGTCCAGAGTGAGGCTTTTGCAGTCACACCAAACCACTGCACAAACCCATCTTGTTGGGGACAAGGCAAAGAAGAGCTGGTGGAGGTCATGGAATCATGGAATCGATAATGATGGAAAAGACCATCCAGTCAAACAGTCATTGCAGCACCACCACCATGTTAAACTTGTCTCCAAGTGCCATATCCACATATTTATTGAACTCTTCTAGGGATGGTGACTCCACCACCTCTCTGAACAGCCTCTTCCAATGCTTTACAACCTTCCCATGAAAAAATTCCATGAGAAATGGCACTCAGCAGTACAGTGGGTGACCAGAGGGGAGATGGGAGCTCCTTTCTGTGACTGGAAGAGACACATTTTCCTGTGTAAAGGGAAGTGGGAAGTGGTCAAGACCCACCCCCCAAGGAAAATGGGAAGGAGAGATCAGGCTGCAGTTCTGAGCAGGAGCAAGGAAAGGAAGGGGAGATTCAAACCCACACTTTGCAAGGAGTCAGGACACCAATTGCATTGGAACACAGAAAAGGTTAAAAGCCTTCTCAGTGCAACCCGGTGTGTTAGTCTGGGAGGTACCACCCAAGGGAAAAAAAGCAAATTAAAAAATAAGCCTCACACCCACCAGTCTGCAACCAAATGTGCTCTGTCATGCTGAGGGACTGGGGAGGAGAGGAGAGAAGAGGGAGGGGAGGGAAGCAGCTCCTCCAGCCCTAATAATTGTGGTGATTCATCTCTCTGCGTTCCCAGAGCTCTTTGGGGATGTAGCAGTGGGATGTCACTGCTGCTGTGGGGATAATAAACACCCCATGTAAACAGTCCCAGCCCCTAAATACTGCCCTCACCCAAATAACTGAGTCACAGCCCCCACCCCACAGAGGTGCCCAGTGCTCAGCCCCTCCTGCAGCACCGCTGTGGCACTGCCAGGCCTTGGAGATGGGAGTTGGGAAGCACTTGGGAATGGTGGGTGTGGGTGGGGTTGGACACACAGACACAGACAGACACACAGACACACACACGTGTGCAACACACACACACACAGAGCTGTGTGGAAGGGGCTGT
>JAOXXN010000230.1:10484559-10498503 GCA_026770055.1 Myrmophylax atrothorax
TGGGGCTTGGGGCTGGAGTTGGGTTGGATTGGGTTGGGGTTGGATTTGAGGAGCAGCGAAGGCGCCGTGCCAGAGGAACGACACTCAGCAGCGCGTTCCATTGGAGGTGTTGACAGTGGATAATAAATCCAGGCCCTACCTAACATTTACAGGAACATTAAAAAATGAGTGAAACGGCGTGAGCTGGTTCCCAGGGCAACCAGACAAACACAATAAACAGGCCTCAGAGGCAAGAGTAACTTACACCATCCTCCTGGGTCTCAAATATATCACTTTACATTAGCCTCCTGGCTGGGGCTGCTCCTGAAAGCTCCTTGTTTTATTATTATTATTTGAAAAAAAAGAAAGAAAAAAAGGACAAAAAAAAAGACGTATTTTTTTAGTGCAGATCGGCGTGAAATCGAAGAGTTCCTCTGGTTGCTTGTCTTTATAGGTCTTTTACTGCACATTAAAGCTTCTGTGAAAATAATAATGGATATTAATAAATCTTTATAAAGAACTGCATCCCCCTCCTGCAGAAGAATATTATTAATAAGGTGTCCAGAACGCAGCACCTTTGCTGGCCCAATAAAAAGGAGTTTTCAGGGGTATTTTTCCTCAACACAGGTACAAGATTAACTGTCAGATATATGGAGTGGCTTAGGCAGCTTTCTCCTGACTCAACAGCCTCTCTCCAACTTCTTTTGTAACCAGACTCTGGGTTTGGATCTTGCTGTCACTAATTTTAAGGGAATGTTCTGGACCCAAGCAGGTCTTGCAGCTCAGGCTCGTTAAGTCTCACCATGATCTGCACAAAACAGTGACATTTCATTCTCCTAAAAATCAGCCAGTAAATCTCTCTTCACCTGCATGTGGTGGGACTGTGCACATATCACATCAACAGTTGCAGATACAATCCCTAAATACAGAATTTTCAGAATCAGACTGTCCAAGAGCAGGGATAAGGAGCTTCATCTGAGATGGGAGGAGGAAGGTGAGAGTTTCAGGGAGGCTCAGAGGTTGTGGGAATGATGTGAGAGATTGGGGAGTATGACCTTAGAAGTTGCTCAGCTTTTAAGACCACCCACATCTGATTTATCCTCTGGTGCCTCATCAGTGCTGAAGGAACTGATTTTTTTGCAGTTTTCCTCTGGTCCTGCCCATCCACTGCTGCAAACCATGTTGTGCTTCAGGCTCTCCTGTTTGTGCTTGTTGAGCCACCTTTTTGTGGTTTCTGTGGCTGTTTTGGCTTGGCCTCTTCCAGGATGGGCAAACATGGGGAGGCTCCATCCTGGAGAAGTGTCCTGGTCATTCTAACTGGGAATAAACTGGGTGAGTCAAAGGCAGCACATGGAACATGTGAATGTGGGACTCCTAAAAGAAGCAGCAAGAGTCATTCAGTTCATTTACCTCCACTCCTCCTGAGCTGTCCTGGCGTGAGGGAGCAAGTCCCAGTTACCAGAGGGGACCTGCTTGGAAGCCAGGGGCTGCCAGTCCATAGCCCCACAATTCTAGCAGTGCCTCAGCAAGGACTGGAAGCCTTCTCAGTGTGTTATCCAAGGTTTTCTGCCCAGAAATGCCAGCTGGAAGCGTAGAGCCCAGACTGGCTCTCATGTGAAGGGTGGGGTAATCACATGTTCCCGATTTCTTGGCCATATTTAGTTCCAGCCTCTCCAAACTGCCACTGCTGATGGGCTGAGGTGGAGGGACCCTGCCAAAAATGAACTGCTGGCCCAAGCCAGGGCTGGGAGGGGTGGGAACATCCCCCTCCAGCCTGGGAGCAAAGGAGGCAGCTTAGTGTGTAAGGGCTGAGTGAAGGCAGCACTGAGAGAGTGGAGGTGGCTTTTCCCCTTTATTTTATGATCTAATCACCACCCTATTGATGACTAATTAGAATGAGTGAGGTCCAGATGGCCAGAGTCTTTAATGAGGCCAATTAAGGATCCTAATGTTTTCATACAGTTCCTTTTTTCCTAGAAAGACTAAGCAGCAGTGGAGGTCCCACCTTCTGCTCCAGACACAGCCCAGCAACATGATCCTGGAGGACTTAAAAAATGAAAGGCAAATGTGATAAGGGAAGAACAAGTGAAGGTTTTCAGCTGGGAGGCTTCATGTCATGCCTCAGTCTCCAAGATTTATGCCAAAGTCCATTCCTGAACACCTTAAACTCAAATCCTTTATTGGTAGGGTTGTCCAGCCTCACTTTCTCTATTTTATGGGTTTTTCTGCTGCACAGTCTGCACTCCTGAGTCATGGTCATGAGGAGCAGAGCAGTGACACTGTGAACCAAAATTTCCTATTTCTAACCTGAGCAGGGAGCAGCTCACAAGGTTTCCACCCTTGTTTTGCAGGTTTGCAACAGGGTGTCCAAGCAACTGCTTTGGAGTGTTTATTTGAGCTGAAGGAGCTTCCTGAGGATCTGTTGTCCCAAGGGCTCTTTCTGTCTGGCCACCTGAGGTTTGCAGGACGTCCATTCCTGTGTTACAACACCACCTGAGGACCTGCTGAGTTTTTAGCCTGTTTTTTTCACAAGACTCCCTTGAAAACACTTGATTTTACAAGATGGGAATCTGGGGAGAGAGGGACTTTTTGTATTGCACAGGAGGCAGAAAATGAAACACAGAGAAGAACCTCAAATTTCCAAACTCAGGCTAGAATTTAGGTGCCAAATCAATCTTCCTGCTGCTGGACTTCATGGGCATGAAGGAAGAAAACAGACTCCCAATTCTGCCATGGGTCAGATTTGTGCACCTTTACTCTGCTTATGAGATGCTCATGTACAGAGACAACCACAATAAAGTGCTTTCAGTGGGGATACCCGGATGAAAAACTCACAGACCTGCAGCCAGTTCTGCTTCCAAGTAACTTCAGGGATGCAAAATTTGTCTGAGTCCTGAACTGGTCTGGAGGCACAAAATTTTAAAAATTGTTCTGTTTTATAAATGGAAAAAAAACCAAATACGACAACAACCAAACAAAACAAAACAATTTTTAAATCCTTCTATTCACAAACATTTTGTTTTTATAGAACAGATTTTTTATTTTAATAATCCAAAATTAATGAATAATTTAAAGTAATTCCATTTTAACATTTGCCATACCAGAGTAACTTCACCTGAGCCTCAGCTTGGGTCCAGGGCAGCTGAGGACCTGCCTGAGATGTTCCAGGAGGAGCTGGAGGCTCCTCGGGTGGGCTCTGCCCTGGGAAGTGGCAGCAGAGCAATGCTGAGCATTCCAAAGTGTCTGAGGGCTACTTGGAAAGGAGCATGTCTGAGTGGATCACCACAGGCACAGTGAGGTTTGTGGTGTGTCTGGGTGTAACAGCAGCAGCCCCAGCCCAGAGGAGCCTTCCCGGCCGTGGGAGGCTCATATGGATTACATACATTCCATGGAATACTCTGGGAGCTCCAGGAAAGCTGAGCTGGAGCTGGAGAGCACTTTGTGGGAAATGGTCTCAGTGCTGACAGGATTCACAGCTCTGTGGAGATGCAGATTCCTCACCATCATCAGAGACACAGAGTGGAAAATTCACCCTTCCCAGGAGGTTGGCCCAGTCCTGGTGAGCACCACCCAGTGACCAGAGCTGTGGTGCAGAAGACCATGTTGCTGGGATAAGAGATCTGGGTTGTTCCTTTCCTCCCTCAAAAATGACAGAAATAATGTGCTTTAGGGAAGTTGGTGCTCTAAGATGTTGACTTGGCTGCTACAATGACCAGTGTGTTTCAGAAATGGTTTCCAAGAAGCCGTTGGAAGCATCACTGTCATTTTTAACATGTTATCAGGTGAGGTGTCTGAGGGCAGGATGAAGAAGGGGATAAGCCTGGAAATGTGGGAGGGCCATCCCTGCTGCAGAGGCACAGGGAGGGCACAGGGAGGGGACCTGGCAGCATGGCCAGCACTGGCATCTCCCACTGGGGTGAAGCAAAAGGCAGCAGGAGCTACTGGAGGCTTAAAATCATGATGGGGACTGGGAGGGTCTGAACTGGAGGGATCCCAGTGCTTTGGGGCAAAGGCATCGATAATATCCAGACAAAGATGTCAGGCAAGAACAAAATAAATGATGGAATAAATCATGGAATAGATAATGAAATTATGCAAGGCAGGAATTAATTGGGGAAATCAGGTCTGTCAGCTTTGACCAACTGGATAACCCAGAGGCTCTCTGGGTGCCCAGCACTGAGAGCCCAGTTTGGAGCTGGGACTGTGGTGATGGGAAGGGTCAGAAAGCTCACAGAATTCATCACATTTTTGCAGGATGAGGGAAAGAATAGAAACCACAGGTGAAACCCTACCCAGCACCACAAATAACTACAAAGGGAGCTCAGCCTCTGGTTTTTAGGCTGTCTCTACCCTGCCCACTATTAGTGTTTAAAGTCCTGTTCCTGTTTGCCTCAGCTTAGCCCCAGAATACGCCAGAAATTCCCAGGAGACTTTTCTGCCCTCAGGTGGCCTCGTGCTTCCTCCAGGGCTCTGCCTGCTGCCACAGGGCCCGTGGGCACCCTGGTTCTGTGCTCCCTCTGAGCACCCATTAGCCTCTGTTTTGCCAGAAATACAACCCATTTGGGCATTTTCTGTCCCAGCTTCACTGTGCCCATTTGCCAGGTGCAGGTTTTGCAGGAAGTTACCAACTCAAGAAAGAAATTTGGAACTTCATTGCTATTTTTCTGTCCTAAATGGAAGAAAATGTCACTGCATTCACATCAGGTAGGGCTTTTGGTCTCCCCTGCCCAACCCAAGGGTTTCTCTCCAGCCATGTTTCTTTGGATAGTTGAGGAGTTTTGGGAAGAGGTTCATTGTCACAGCTATTTCCTGTGACAAATACACCTCATACCTCCAGGAGAGAAAATGTTTTTCTCCACTGAGCAAACCCTTCCTTCTTATACAAAAGGAACCTCCAGGCCTGAAGTTTCAAATCCTCTCTGAACACGCTCAGGGCAGGGTAATTTTCAGCAGAATTTGACATTCCAGTCCCTCAGGCAGCTTTGGGAATGGCAAAGCAGCTGCAGCACTGGAGCCCCAAGGAGCAGCTCAGTTCTCCACATGGAAATCAGAGCTCTGGTTCCAGGAGAGCCCTCCCAGAGCAGAGCCGGGTGGACAAACCTGCAGAGCCCTAATTGCATCTCCCATGCAATGGAACACATGAGCCATTGGCTCCCAGGACTTCCAACAAGTGGCAGGGAGGTTTGGGTTTTTATAGAGGGAAAGCTTCAGGCTTGGTTTGAAACAATAAAATCTGGTTTAGTGCATTTCCCTGTTGCCAAATTAATGCTGAGTGTGCTTTGCTTTGCTTCTCTGTTTTGCTTTTAGGGAGGGAACATGGAGTTTTTTCCAATAAAGTGATGAATCCTAGTGATAAATAGAAATGAGGAATCTGTTCTCTAGGGTACCACAGAAAATCAAGATGTTCCTACAAATTTTAACAGGGTAAGAGAAGGAAAAATAACTTTCTATCAACTTCCATCCCGTTCCATAAAATTTATTTAAAGAACAATCAGTGGATAAATAAACAGTTCATTAGACTACCCTGAAGTGTGTTATTTAGAGCTGATATAAGGAATTTGCAGAGCAAAGCTTGAGCTAAAACTGATCCCATGAACCCCCTCAGCACTCCCTCCTGGCCTCCTTCCCACTAAACAACTAGCACTGGCCTTTGACAGAAACTCTGGTCTTCAAGAAAATTAAAATATTCCAATCTAATGCCTTGCTTTCTGGATAAAAGTAGCTTTTTCTTAAATAAAAAATAAACCCTGGAAATCATTAAAGTTTTTTGTCTTTACTGAAAGCTAAAATATTTCATCAAACACCTGAAAGAGTCTGTTCAGAAAGAGAATCTCCATGTCTCTTGGAAGGGTGTTTCAGCTTCTCCTTTTTGGCCTCTGGGTGACTGTCCCAGGCATGTGTCCCCTCCTGGTATGTCCCCCTTCCCTCCCATGAGATGGGAGTTGGGCCCTCGTGGGGAGGGATGTCATGGGATGAGGTGAGTTGCTCCATGAAGAAAACTGTGCTTTAATTCCCCCAAACTGCGGCTCCACAAACACAGCAATACCAACCTTGAATTTTTTTCCAAGAAGTTAAAATTCAATCAGTTTTAATTCGGCCAATTAAATAATGTTGCTTTGACTTCCCCTTCCATGACCCCCACCAGAACTGGGTTCTTTGGAGCCTCAGGAACATTTGACAGGAGGGAATGGCACAGAGCTGGCCTTGGGTCCTGGGCTGGAGGATTTATGACTAAATGAGCATTACAAATGGAAAGTGTCCTCGCACGCGGCTCTCAGGGCTCCTTTGCATGGCCAGTGAAGTCAGCACATCCAACTGGGGCTGGAAAAAATGCCCTCATTCCCTCTCTGCTTTCTGCTCCTACAACGTTATTTTGATCTTCCCTGGAGTTCCTGTGTCCCAGGAATAATCCCCTGCACATTCTGTAAATCATCCACTGCACGTTCTGCACTCTTTTAGTCTTGTAAACAAGTTATTTCGGGGGATCTCAGAATGTTCCTGCCTTTATTCTGGATTTTGGGTTTTTCACTTCCTGCCCTAAGATGTCCCAGAGTGGTTACCCAGGAGCAGCCCTGCAGGGACTCTCTGCCTGGGGTTCCTCCTGCATGGAAAGCACTGGATAAATGGGAGGTGGTGCCCGCTGAGTGCTCTCCTCTCCAACGCCACGTTCCCAGGCTCTGCCAGGGAGGCCCCACCATTATTTTTGGTTCAAAGGTGGGTGCTGACAACCTGTGCCCAGGCACTTCTTGTGGATCTGTGTGCAATTCCAGCGCTGGAGCATTCCTGGATGACTCCCAGGATTTACTCATTATCACTTTAACCACTATCCACAAAGAAGGGGGCGAGGGGTGACCCATCCAAAGAAAATAGCTGGAATCTTATTCCCAATGTTTCAACAGGGCTGCCTTGTGTTTACAGGAAGGGGTTCCTGCTGTGACACAGGAAAAAAGTTGGGATTTTTTTCCAAAAAGAGGAGGAATCACCTTTCCACAGCAATTTTCTTTAGATATTCTCCAAAGGGAAACACTGAACTGTGGGGAAAGGGACTCTTGAGCAGCCCAGGACAAGAGGAGGGTTTGGATGAACCAACATGCCCTGCAGGAGGTCAGAACTCACCAGACACACATTCAGGAGGTGTGTGAACCTGAAGAAAGGAAAACATGACATCAAAATACCCACTTTTACCCCCTGATTGGAAAATCAGTGAATAATCAGCAATGATATTTGTCCCAGAAATGCTGCATGTGTTAAAATATCAGAGGAGAATGTCACAGCTAAAAATGATAGTTTGGAACATGCTCTTCCTTTAAAAATGACTGTAAATATTGCATTTTAATTATGAAGAATGAAGACCAGAGAAATCTGTTCATCAGCTCATGGCAATAGTAATTCATAAACTACTATTCTGCTGTCACACAGCTGTAACTTGGTTCCTTCCCCACAGCATTTACCAGCCCAGTTACTCAAGATCTGTCTGGAAAATGAATATAATTATTGCCCAAAATTTTAAACCATTTGACTGTAATCCCTAAATGCACAAACAGTTTGTGGGGTGAGATTGGCACACAGGGAAGTGTGGCTGCTCCATCCCTGGAAGTGTCCAAGGCCAGGCTGGACAGGGCTTGGAGCAGCCTGGGCTGGTGGGAGGTGTCCCTGCCCATGGCACTGAATGGGCTTTAAGTTCCCTTCCAACCCAAACCATTCCATGATTCTATGATGGATGTTTGGTCTCTGCTTCCTCCATCCCAAGCCAACTGTGCCTCCATTCCCAGCCCAGCATGGGCAGGGGGACATGGGGACGGCAGCCCTTGGTCAGCTTTCCTGTCCTAGGCTTGGATGAGCATCTACCAACACCCTCAAGCTTCAGCAAAAAAAACCAAAAACAAAACACTGAAATTCAAACAGAACCTTAGAACGAGCAAGGAAAAAATATAAAAGTGGGAAATATAAAAATGTAAGAAGTGGAATCTCCTTTTATGGCCAGACCTCTCCTTGGACCCAGCTTTCTGAAGACACAGCAAGGTTGGTATTTAACTAATCATAGCAGGAGCACATGCAAAGGGCAGAGGTTGCCCCAGCCTCATCCCTTTCAAGCACCGGCTGCAGGTGCCAGCCCTGCCCCGTGGGAAGGGCTCTGCCAGCACAGCCAGATGTCACACACACCCCATGGCCAGGGGACTGGCCCTGGCTGGGCAGGAGCTGCCCACGTCCTTGGGCTGCAGCGAGCAAACAGCAACCACCGGGTTATCTCCCCTTGGCAAACAACTGGGTCATTAAGTGACTGGCTCAGACAATATTTAATTACCCCGATCGTGGGAAGGGGGCAGCAAGGGGGAGGCAGAAACTGCAGGGGAAATTCCAGAGCCAGAGATGAAACGGAGCTGCAGAGCTGCTGACAGGTGAGCAGACAGGTAATATCCCAGCCCTGTTTGCTCAGCCAGGAGAGCTCCCCACAGCCCCCAGGAAGGGCACACGCCGTGGCCCAAATGGCACGAGCTCCAGTCTCAAGATGTTTCTCCTTTGCCAGGCAGGGAGCTGTGTAGGTCCAGGATTCACCTCCTGGGAGGTGGGAGCTCCAGGCTGGAGCAGGGTCTGCTTCTGCATCAACTTGGTGGATCCAGAAACCTCCAGCAATGGATCCCCACCTCAGTGGGGCCAACCAAAGGCCTTCCTCGCACCTGCCCTTTGACGTGTTTGTTGACATCCTAAAACCTCTCACAGAATCATCTCCATTCCCAGGGAAGAGCGGAGCATGGGAGGACACAGCACCTGCACAAGGGCTGCAGGGCCTCCCTGTCCTTCACGTGCCCTGCTGAGCCCTCCCAGGTCCCACAGGTAGTTTGGGAACCTGGCACAGCAGCTCCACGGGCACCATCCCAGCCACATTCCCAGCAGGAGCTAGCGAGTGATTAATCAAGGTTACAAGGCTGCATCAGACAGACAGGAATGCACCATGAGGGGCAAGGAGCACATCAGCAAAAGGTGTTAAAGAGCCTGGCAGGTTGTTTATAACCTGCCATGAACAACTGATTAACCATTAATCCTCTGTTAGTGCTGCAGCAACAGCTACAACAGAGCAAGAAGCGACTGCCCAGCAAAGACAAGGCAGGTGCCCCCGAAAGCTCTGCAAACACAGAGCTCCAGAGCTGCTCCTTCACCTCCAAGATGTGTCACCACTGTGAGGAACCTGCTCCCCACCTGCTCACGGATTTGCCTGAACTTTGTTTTCAAGGATTTGCTTATCGTCCCCATCCCACAGCTTCTCCCAAGCCTCTCCCCCCACATCCCAGCTCAGTCACAGGGCAAACATCAGGAAATAAAAACAAAAATGGAAATGTCACCAGGCAAAACTCAGGGAGAAAGAAGCTGTGATCCAAAAATATTTTAAGGGGTTCACAATCAGTGTGGTGCCTCAGAGATCTGCTGCTGGAGAGCTGGGGTGTACTGGACTGTCATAGAGCCTGAGCTCATTATCCAGCTCCAGCCAGGAATTTCACACATGGGCTCTTGAGTAACTTAAGTGACTTGCAAGTCCCAGTCTTCTTAACCAGGAGGCTTTAGAAAATCCCAGCCCTAATCCTCCTGTGCTGTATGAGCCGCCCTTCCCGTCTGTAAAAAGGGGATAATATCTTCCTGCCCCACAGGAATATCCCTCACACCGGCTTCAGGCTGCTCAGACACTGCCCTGAGAAGAGCCTGGAGCCAGCTGGGCACGGAACTGCCCCCCAAACACAGCTCCTGCAGCACCTTTCCTGGGATCCCCTTCCCCAGCAGCTACAGCGCTCATGGAAATGGGAAAACATCCAGAGATACCTGCGTGCTCTCCGCAGCACCAGGAAGAGCAACCCAAGGTCATGGCTCTGCCCCTCTGTCCCCAGCACAGCACAGGGCAATGACAAGGAGCAGAGGCACCAGCTCAGCCATGCCAAGACACACGGCGCAGTCTCCACCATTCCCAGCATGAGTTGGGATAAGTTACTTCATCCTCCAGAGCCTCAGTTTCCCCTCCTGAACAATGAAATAGAAGCAAACTCACTTCACCTGCCTGCCCAGAGGGGGTACCAGCCCCAGAGAGCCAGTGGGCTATAAAATCCTTGGAAACCAGGCAGGGAAAGCGTGAGAAAAGCCGGAGCCACCGTGGTTGTTTATATGATGAAGAAACTCGGGCTGAGTCACGGAGTGGAAGCCGCGTGTTCCCAGGGGCAGGAGCACCCAGCAGACACCCAACCAACTGGTTTGCACAGAGGGATGTGGGAGCTGCTCCCGAACAACGGCCCGGGACTAACGGGGCCCCTGCATCCTGACATCCCACCAGCAGGGCTGGAGGAGCTGGAAGGGAATGCCAGCCACCCTCTGCAGGGCAGCTGGGATGCTCAGGGCACACACCCCCCGCACAGAGTTTCCCAGAGGAGCATTTCCAGCCCCATACTCCAAAGGAGTTACTTTATCACACGGGAGCCTTCTGCAACAAGAGGAGGGAACAGCTTGGCTCATCCCTGCAGAGAGTGTTGCCCGTGGGGAACACACAGTTCCCTTGCCCTTTAAATCACTCTTCTCCCTCCCTCCTGCCCACACCCACTCATTCAGCGATATTTATTATCGCTACCGATTTCCTAATCTCCAGCACATGATGCAAGAACAAAACTCAGCACAACGTTGCACATGAAAACCCAGCCACAAACCAGAGATGTGGGAAAGTGCTTCCCTGCACAACAAAGCGAGTCGGAAAAGCGGGATGAGGGCAGCAGCTCATCCCCCCGGGCAGGAGCGTTGGCAGCAGGCACAGGCCACACTCCTGGGGAAGGATGTTGGAGGTGAAAGGAAAACAAGTTGCTTTTCTCTGTTTCCCCAGGGACTCAAATGAGTCACTGTCCCAAGACAGAGCCAGCAGCCCCACAGAACTCCCAGGATTCCATCCTTTCACAATTTTACTGGAGACAAAGTTAAGAGGATGCTGGGGCAGACAGAGGAGATCCCACTGAGTACAGCAAAACTGCACCTCAGCCCCATCCCTTGCACCCTTTAATCTTTTATACCCTTTACAAGTTTGATCCAAGTGCCAGCCTGCCCTTTCCTCCTGGAAAAGGGAATTCCCCTGCAGCCAGGCCAGCCAAGGATCCTTCCCAAGAGCAGAAAAAAGTCTGGAAGCAAAGGAACTGCAGAAGAGCAGGGCACTAAAAGCCTTTAGAGCTGCAAGTGCAGCAAATCTTCAAATAGAAAAGCAAGTGCTGGAGATTCATAGAATCCCAGAATGGTTTGGGTTGGAAAGGACCTTAAAGATCACCCAGTTCCAACCCCCTGCCATGGATTTGGTGGCCTAAAGCCACCAGCAGCCCTGGAAGAATGAGGGAAAACAAAGCAGGCAAAACAGGGAGGGAGGGGGCAAAGGGGACAGACAGGAGGGCAAAGGATGGAAAAAAGAGGGAAGGATTTGCTTGAAGCAAGATCTACAGCCTGTTCCTGAAACTTCCCACTTGTGTGCCAGGCACTCCCGAATACTAATCAGAAGTGAAAAAATATCAAACAATTAGGAAGGAAAGTCTCTTGGCAGGGTTTCTCCTGGAGACGTCGGGCTGGTTTTGTTTATGAGCTGGAGGAAGTGGTAACCGCTCCTGTTTGTTCTTCGGAAGAAAAGAGAAAGCTCCAGTGTTTTAATTTCTCCGCTGAAAACCCTGGAGATTTGGCCTGAAATGGATCAGAATGGCTGATCTAGATTCACCCCCAGCCTTTTGTTACAAGAAAATATTTTAGTCATTTTCTCCCTCCCCTTCTGCGTGGGGAAAGAAAGGGGCAGTGGATACAAAGCAGGCATTTTTGTTCCCAGAAAATATCAATGAAAAGAGCATTCCAGAGGCCAAGGGCGCAGCGCAGCTCCCAGGGCACAGGAGATGTCCTTGCTGGGCAGATGCACCCTGAGGAAGGGCAAAGAGACAAACTCAGAAACTCCCTTTCTTTTTAAAGGCAGGTGAGGCAACACATGGAAAGCCTAAATAAAGATTTTTAGCAAGATTTTGGCCTCTCAGTGACACACACAAGCCTGGGAGGGGGAGAGATCCTGGCTGGACACACAGACTTCATTTACCTGAAGGTGCAACTCTGAACTCATCAAATGCAAAGTCCCTGTAGAAACATTTCATTTGGGTTTGACACGGGAGGGTTGAAATAGCACCTTGGTAAATTAAACCAGGTTTACTGTGGTTTGTAAAAGCAAGCAGAAGGAGCTTGGAAAGGGCACAGCATGGCAGGGACAGGTCCTGGCATGAGGAAAAGCAGGTCCCAGGGCAGACCCACACCTAAGCACCCCAGACAGGGTGTTGGAGCCCAGAGCAGTGGGAGAACAGAGCTGGTGGGTCTGCCCCCAAGGCACCAGCTCTGCTGGGCAGGCAGCTCATCCCTCCAAGGGGGCAACCAGAGGATGGACAAACCATCACACTCACAGCTAAAAACTTCCCAAAAACTCCAGGCTTTGAGGTGCAGAACCCAAATGCATTCACCATGGAAACCCAGCCCTGGGGCTGGTAGTGCTGGTGGAATCTGCAGTTGGCTCCAGCCATGGAGGAGGGAGCCTGGACAGTGAAACCTTTCAGCGTGAGTGGTGCCGACCAAGTAGTCTGGGACTGCTCTGGAAGTGCTTTTCAAGGCAGCCAAACACACTGGTTTATCCAGCAATAATTCACCCCCTTCCAGACAGAGCCATGTGGAAGCAGAGCCAGACAACACTCCCAACCCCTCTTGTCCTGGGGGAGTTGGAGAAGGGAGGGGAAGGCCAGTAGGGAAGAGAGAGGCAGAGCAGGAGCTTTCCAAGCACTTTGGGGGGAGAAGACAGCACATTGACACTGGGATGGCTAAACATCCCAGCTCCAGAAATGCCATGTAGGTGACCTGCCTGGACTGGGCAGCAGACAGCAGCTGCCTCTGGATCACATTCCAAGGCAATCCTCACCCAAACACCAGCCTGCTGCTCTCCCAGTGTCCTCCTGCCCCTGCCCACACTCCCCTGTTCCCAAGCACGCACATTTCCAGGTCACGCTCATGGATCGGGATCTTTTCAGGTCCAGTGCAACAGTTTTCCCAAATGCAGATCCATAGATATCATGTTTATCATCCCTGATCCACAACCTCCCCAGCCTCATCCCTTATTGCCTTGACACCCTGGGGTGTCAGGACTCAGATTCTGACTTTAGAACCATGGAACATCCAGAGTCAGAAAGGACTCACAAGGATCATCGAGTCCAACTCCTGAACAACTCCTTGCTGTTGGGTCTGTACCTCCACAAGCATCCCAGGAGGTCGGGAATTGCTGTTTATGGGACAGCAGCGCCCACCCCCAGAGGGTTCGGATCCCTCTCCCCAGCCCGGCCGCTCCGGGCGGGCGGTGAAAGCCACGGGCGAGGAGGAGCGGGAATGCCGCGGGACTGGGGATGCCGCGGGGCTGGGATGCTGTGGGAATGCCGCGGGACTGGGATGCCGCGGGACTGGGAACGGAGCGGGGATGCCGTGGGGCTGGGATGCTGCGGGGCTGGGAGCGGAGCGGGAATGCTGAGGGGCTGGGATCCTGCGGAGCTCCGCTGCCATCCAGCGGCCGCGGGAGCAGCGCTCGGGGCAGCGCCTGCCCCGTCGGTTCGCCGAGAAGCCGCTGAAATCCCCTAGCGATTTTTCACACAGCAAACACCAATTTCATTGTTTTCCCTCTGAATTCCACCTCGTCTGCCTGGTGCCGGAGCAGCCCTGCCTGTTGAACTGCCGCTCCCAGGAATACTGGTTGCTCTGGGGGTTTCTCCATACCCTTCTCCCAAGCTTTTCCAGCTCAGAAAGCAGAGGGCTGGAGCAGCTCTGCCACGGAGCCAGGCTGGGAGAGCTGGGGGCGCTTAGCTGGGACAAGAGAAGGCTGCGGGGACACCCGAGAGCCCCTTCCATCCAGTGCCTAAAGGGGCTCCAAAAGAGCTGGAGAGGGACTTTGGACAA
>JAOXXN010000230.1:10498603-10509801 GCA_026770055.1 Myrmophylax atrothorax
GGCCAGGCTGGACAGGGCTTGGAGCAGCCTGGGCTGGTGGGAGGTGTCCCTGCCCATGGCAGGGGGTGGCACTGGATGTGCTTGAAGGCCCCTCCCAACCCAAACCATTCCATGGCTGTAGGAAGCTGGGGCTTGGAGCTGGAGGGAGGTTGTGGGTGGGATGTGTAATAACCCCCTGATCGGATGAACCAGGACTGGGGCAGCACAACTCCACAGCAGAGCTTGTTACACACCATGGCACTGCCAACACCCCTTTCCCTCCCCTTCTCTGCCCTCCCTGCTCTGCTGAGAGGCAAGAGGGGCAGCTGCTTTCTCACCTCTCCTGAAGCAGCTGAGAGGCAGCAACAGCACAGGGCAGGCATGGCAACCTAAAACAAATCCCCCAAAAGGGGGACACAAGACTAAAGCGTCTTCTGGGGACCTTTAAAGAGCTTTCTCACACCACAGGCAAACAGCAGCAGCCCCATTGCAAAACAGCCCAGACACAGCCAGGACTCGTGTCATGGCACGTCCAGGGGCACCCCAGGGCTAAAGGCTCCCTGGCCCAACATCCCCTGGCAACATCAAACCTGCATTTTCCTTGTGCCAAAGGGATGGATATGGTAAATCAGCCTCTCTCCCTCTGTGAATAAACCTGAGATTATCAAACAATAGGATTGCTCAGGATTCCCTCCCTCCTGGTTCTTCCAGCACGGGGAGGGTCTGAGGGCACCTCGGATGAGCCCAGGAGGAGCAAGGGCAGCCCTGGGGACAGCAGGGCACAAAAGGCATTTCCCTGCTCACTGAGCAAGTGTCATCATGAAAACACAGGGCTGCACCCACACAGGGGATGTTATTGTGCCAAAACCCCTGTGGATTAGGGCTGGATGTTGGGATTTGGAGCGATGCTCACCTTTGTTACCTCCACACTGGGGGTGGCAGCTCCTTGAGTGGTGTGAAACAGCAGGAGGACAATCCTCTCCAACCAGTCTGACCCTGAGTTTCAGCACAGGTTGTTTCTCAGCTCCGTGGACTCAATTTTTGTGGGCATTTCTGATTTCACCCTGCACATGCTGCTTGGGCAATTCATTAAATATTCCAATAAAGTGGACCAAATTCACTTCCCACTGCAGACTAAGAGCAAAGTGGGGCTCAGCAGAGCAACACTGGGAGCTGTACACACCTGAAAGGTTACCTTTGTCAGTGCCAGTGGGGACCTGTAGCAGCACAGCAAGAATTCAGGTCCTCCTCGAGCCAAAACAAAAGCTGGAGATTGGCATCTCCCTCCTGGCTCTCCAAGGAGCTCTGGGTTTTTGGAGGGCTCCTGAAACACAGCTTGACAATCACTTTCCAGCCAATAAAAGGCAGAGACACAGATTCATAAAAACTTTCTGCATCTCATAAAACGTAACATGCAGTCTCTAAATTGGAAATTCAGATCTTCCATGTACTTGGCTGGATGGAAATGGAGACTCCCAACAGCTTGGTATAAACCACAATGTACTGGGCTGGTTTGCTGGAGTTTCTTTTCCCCCAAAACCCTTCCCACTCCTGCTCTGACATCCTTTCTCTTTCTCATACCAGACTTTCAACCACGAATCCCAAGCCATAGACAGATTTGTGTTTCAGTCTCAGGTCTCCTGCCCATTCTCTTAGTCATATAAAATGGTGCAATTAATTTATTGCAGTTTCGCCACAGTTGTTTTATTCATCATCACTGCAGAGCTCCCATGAAGGATGCCCAGGAGAGGCAATAGCATCTGAACAAAACCATCCTGATGAAAGAAAGCTGAGAAACCAGGGAGAAACAGCCAGCCTGGACACCTCCAGCATGTTTCTGAGATGGTATTTCTCCCAATAAACCATTATTTCACATGATAATGAGTATAGAGCCTGGGAAGGGAAGAAGCCACACAGTAAACAGATGTGGGGAAAGCCAGGAAGGAAAAGCACCATTGGCAGACACCAAATTAATCTATGGCAGATGCATTAAGATGTTCACTTTTACCTCACATAAGGGTCTGGGATGAAAACATCACGCCTTGAGAGGATGGGCACATCCAACGAGGAAATGGTCACTGCTGCTCCATGGGTGCTAAAATACAGCTGTGGAGGATGCCAAAGGCAGATCTGGGACCTGAGGTTTTCAAAGACTGATTTTTCAATGTAATTTTCATCAGCTGAGGCACCTTGATGGGTACTGGCTACTCATGATGCTATTTAAGGATTTACAGAGAAATAAAGACAGGTGAATCTTACAAATCAGTGTCCTGAGCAAGCTGGTGGGAGGCCAAACTCCCTTTTCTTCATGAATCTGAGCTACATTTTGGTTTACTTTCATTAAGATGAGATTGGGAAACATGTACACATGTACTTAGGCTCTGTGGCAGTGGGGATTCATGATATGTGTGAGGCTAAACCCTGGTCTGCCCCCAGTCCCACCCAAGGATTTCTGGTAGGGGCTCTCCATACTTTTTTTCCAATTTTTTTAGTTAATACCTGAAATCCTCTGAAGTTGCACTAACTTGGGCCATTGACAAAACCCTGTTATTCTGCTTCCAGCCTATCTCTGTAGCCCATCAGTTTTTATTAGAGTTCTCTTCAATGGCTGTGTAGAACATTAGAAGGGTCTCCATGTTCAAAAAAAATTAATCCAAACAACCAGCTGAGATACAAAACTGGCCTGTCTCACTATGACATAGTGCCATGAGGTTCCCAGACTGCTGCTAAGAAAACACAGCTCAGTGCCCCTGCCCAGCTCTGCCTCATGTGCCAGGAGATGTTGAAATTGGGCCTTCCTGGCGCTGCCTTTATTTACCACAGTGGCACCGAGTCCATGTGAAGTGGCCCTTTCCATTTGGGTTGCCTCAGCCAAGGTCATCATTGCGTAAAGCAGGAGCCCACAAATAGCAAGGGCTTGCTATTTCTGAGGAGAATTACTAGTTCTGTTTGCATCAGGGACTGTGAGGAATCCCTGCTACACTTGGGACGTGGCAGGGCTGACTTAGTCAGACTTTCTTGGATTAAGGACTAAGAGAAAAAAAAGAGTCAGAACGATGAGTCACTGCTGAGGGAAATGTGCTCTGAAGCTCCTCATGGAAATAAAGCTTCAAAGTCACAGTCTGGGCCTCTACATACATCTTTCTGTATATTAATACAGACAGGAGAATAAATATGTGCATATAAATAAAGATTCAGGTACACATGGAGGCAGAAGAGTTTGTCTCTAAACAGATAGCACCAAAGAGGTGAGAATATATCCTGGGATATGACACCTCAGCCTCTGAAGGAACCACACAGCAAACCAGCACATGCCCTTGTGTCTACCTTGCAAAATATTAGTGCTTTAGAAAAATCAGTTGCCATGAAGAAATGATCCTCTGTGTAAGAGCTGGTCCAGATTTTAAAGGTATTTCAGTGCCCAGCTGTTGATGGAATCACAGACCAGATGTTCTGCTCATCTTCTGTCACATTCTTCAGCCAATCCTTTCAGTGTTCACAGAATTCCAATGGAAATAAGTAACTATTTCACTTCCAGGCACTCTCTGAGTTGCCCTTTTCCTGCACTGGGCACCTGGAGCTTACCTTTATTCTCAGCCTAACTTAGGTCCTGCAGTGTTGTCTCCAAGTGTCTTACCTGGCAAACATCCTGCATCCACCTGCACAAGGAGCAGCATGGCCATCCATCAAATCAGGAAATCACAGAGTCATGGAATGGTTTGTGTTGGGATCTTAAAGCTCATCCAGTGCCACCCCCTTCCGTGGGCAGGGACACCTTCCACCAGCCCAGGTTGCTCCAAGCCCTGTCCAACCTGGCCTTGGACACTTCCAGGGATGGGACACCTCCCACCAGCCCAGGTTGCTCCAAGCCCTGTCCAACCTGGCCTTGGACACTTCCAGGGCTGGGACAGCCACAGCTTCTCTGGTCAGCCTGTGCCAGGGCCTCACCACTCTCATTAAATCATATTAATCCTGAAACAAATTATCATCTATGTCTTGCATCTACAACAGGAAATAAACATTGATGTTCTTTTTCCTAATGGAGCCAATTCAATAATTAATCCCAACTGAAGAGGTTGGCTTGTAGTTATTTGTTATGGTTGTCCTTGAGGCTGAAGGAGAGTCCCAGGGGACTGGATGAAGAGCACAAAACCGACCCCAGAAACAAGAGTCTCCCACCTCCAGAGGGATGGGTTTCTCCTGCTCTGTCTAGTTAAGGTTCTGCAAGATGCTGCCACCCCTGGTCTCTCTGCACCCCCAGAGAGCCCTCTCCTGCATGGGGAGCACATGAGACAGAGCCACCCTGCCCTCAAACACAGCTGCAAACCAGACAGACAACCCACAGCTCCCCGAGATTGTATTTACACCGAGGTCCCGAGCAGGGAGATTCTGAGTGTCCGACCCTGCTGGTGGAATGTCATCAATCAGAGGGTAATGGACAGGAGGGTGGGTGGCTGCTGATAGTTTTGGCTCATTTAAGATAGTTCTGGAAACCTGCCAGATTGTGTGGAGAATTTTTGAAATGTTTGAAACAATACCTGCTTTACAATGTTATAAAATACTGGGGTGGCTCAGGTGGGATTCAACTTGGCTCTGGGCCAGGCAGTCCTCAGGCTTCCAGTCAGCTGTAACTGGGTTCCAAAGTGTGCCTGGGGTGGCTGAGGGCAGCCCTGGCACCCTCCCTGATGTTTGGGCACCCCTGTAAAGCAGGCACTGTCTACAGCACTGGAGCTTGGGCACAACCCTAAAGCCTCCACCTCATCCCTTTGTGGCTTTGCTCCTGCAATTATTGCCCCTTTGTAACTGGTGGAGATGCTCTTCCCTTCAAACTTAAATGGTCTGTTGTGTCACAGTGAAATAAAATAGTCCAGTGATTCTCAGGAAGGGCTGAATGTTCCACCATAGTTCAGGTTGGAGTCCAAAATCTGTCTTGTCACAAAGGGAAATGATGTGACATGAAGAATTGACAGATATCTGCAAGGAAATAAAGAGTATAATCATAGAATCACTGGGATTATAGCCATGAAGGGTTGAAAACCTTTAGGAGGTCTGAAGAAATAAGAGGGAAGTAGAAAAGAAGGAGGGTCCCTAAGTGTGTCTCTGGGGAATAACTCAGTGCAGCTCCACTCCTGGCCCCAGCCAAATGGTTTAAACAACAGACATTAACCTTAAACCTGCATTTCCAGTCAGCTCTAAACCTTCCCAGGCAGTTCTCCCAATACACCTACAGAGGAGCTCAGCCCTTAAACCTCCTGCTCACTTCATCAGCTGCACAGCTCTGAAGTTATAAAGTCTTTTTGTTAATAAAAATTATACTGTGATTATATAGTAGCTTAAAAAGCAGTAACGTTAGAAGCCTTTTCAAAATTCCCATAATACTAAAATAAAATATATGCTATTTTGAATTCCCAGAAATCTAATCTGTTCTTGGAAGTAACCTCCTGGTATATAATCACACACTGCTCCTGAGTGAACACACTCCACCTCTGATTCACATCTATGTTGTGAGTGGCTTTTAATGACAGGACAGGGGAATATATTGTGGTTTCACACATACACGGATTTTATGGTCACTTATTCCTAACTAGGAGATAGAGAGACAGAGCAGGGAAGGATTCTTTTTCTCTTCCAAGGTGCTCACTCTGAGTACAGAAGGTGGGTCCCTGTATTGGAACATAATATCTTGGAATCAGAGAAGGAGAAAGATAAAACAACTAATCCCAGGGGCTGGATGATGGGAAATTGTTTTAGGAGAGTTCATTTCAGCCCTAATACCTGTGACTGGGGGTAACTGAACACTTGGTTTAATGCCTCACTGCAATGACTTACCCATTCCTGATCTTTCACTGCTCACTGGGCCTGAATGGTGTTGCCCCATCTTAGTGTGTGGGGGGGTGTTTAATGAATCCCTTTATTGGAGCCAACCAGCCTGTTGCAGGCCTGAGACACGTGTGTCTTCCTTCTGCCTTGCTCCCTGCTGCTGGATGAGGAGCAGTGACTTTGCTGTACAATCTACTCCCTCTCAAGCTCTAAGGGCTGCTCTGCACAGAGATTGTGCACAGGTAACACCTCGTTGGGGCAAGTGCCACTTTCTGAGTCCCATCAGCTCCTTCCACATGGGGGATGAGAAATATGGAAGGAATGGGACAGATCTGTGGTCAATGATAAGCTGTACAGAGCAGATAATCCATGGGTAGACACAAAACATGGACTTCCCAAACCTAGCTCTGCCTGATTCCCACTCCCCTGGGCAAAGCTTTTCTCTGGCTCTCCACGATCACCTGGTTGGTAAAGGAGTGGTCCAGACCTGAACATTTCTTCCCATGTATTTTAATTTGCCAGCTTTACCCAGGGCTGCTCAACCTTCCTGCTCTTCATTAGAAGCAACAATTAAGCTGATGGGTTTCTGTGGACAGTGGACTAAAGGGCAATGCCTGGTCTTGGGTGCATATTTTAGTGCTTTATTTGTGACAGCTCATCGACCAAACCTTAGCCTTGCTACGTGCCACATTTTACCCAGCCAAATTTGAAAAGATTGGTCTAAATATATTTTTTGAGTCAATTAAGCCTCTTCTTTCCATGCCCTCCCTGACATTACTATATTACAGGAATTTGCCTTAAAAAAGGCAGTGAAACATGTATTTTTGAAGTAAACACTACCTAATTTGGCGCTGCCTTTGATTGGCATCTCGGTTTTCTTCTTTTTTTAATCTTTTTTTTTTTTTTTGGTAGCCAAGATATTAGTAGCTCCTTTACAAGCTGCAAAAATAAACAAGAACAAGTAAATGCAAGGCTTTGTTTAGGAAATTTTTCCTTTTTCTCTTTAGGTTTCCATCCCAATGTCTGGGGTGAATCAAGGCTGATCCTGGTGCAAAACTCTTCTCCAAGAGATAGCCAAGCTGCTGGAACAAATGGTTCGTGTTAGCTGGAGAAAGACATTGAATCTAAACCATGTGCTTCTGGGTCTTGTGGTTTCAAATTGAACCACAAACACTCAGGCAAGCTGTCAGTCTCGATTCACAATTCCAACCAACCTTGCAGAAAAAAGGGGGGGCTTTGCCCACCAATCATGTTTTTAACCCTTCTGTGATTAGTGGGGTGGTTTAATGCTCTGCACTGAGAGGGATTCTGTTTCTTAGCAGGAGTAAGGAGAGTGATGACTTGGGAAAGAAAAAAAGACAAATATTTGGTGCAATGAGGATGAAAATACAGATGTTTAGAATTCAGGCTCAGAGGGATCTCAAGGAATCATCCAGCCCAAAGCCTTTCCAAGAGGCAGGATCATACCAAACCCAGCCCTCCTGGCAGGTGCTCACCCACTCCATGGGAGCCCCTGCAGAGCAGCTTGAGCAGCTTCTTAGAGAGCAGCTCATTTATAAACTGCTCCACTTCTGCCATCGCAGGGAGCAGCTGGGAAAGTGCTGCTGGAGCAGAAAGTCACCTGTGAGAGGGCACCGGGACATTCTGCAGCCCTGGAACGTGCTGCTGCCACCTGGGCTAAAGAAACAGCCACTGTGGGCTGGGGATGTGTTTACTGCTCCACCCAGGACACTGAGGAATGGGGGTCTGATATAAACCTCCAGTTTGCACCCAATTTTGTCACACAACAGCGAGCTTAGAGGGTGCCACCACCTTAATCCTTCCATTGCCATTGCTTTGTCAAAATAGTTGGAGCACCAGGTCTGCACATCCCCAATCTCTGAGGCAGCCAAGCCAAGAAATCCAAGAGAAACATCTCAGGGAAGATGCCTGTGTGTTTTGGAGGACGTGAGGTGAGCTATTTGCAGGTTCTTCTGGTTTTTTCCAGCATGGAGGTGACTTACGTGCAAGGCAAGAACTGCTTGTCCAGGAACTGAGGCTGCTGGAGAAAACACATGGGGCTAAGCTGCATTTGAGTTCCAGGAACCACGCTGGGTAAAACCCTGCTGCAGAGAGTTCAGACACACCTGGTTGCAAGCCCAAAATGGAAATGTGCAAGGGTTGAATATTTTGTGAGGACATGTTCTATAACAGCATTGTCTGGGGGGCTAAAAACCCCCCTCGCTGTAAAGCCTCAGTAAATCTATATGTCCCACCTCAGCACTCCTGAAACACCAGAGGAATGTTTGTCTCCTAAAGCGCTGTATCATATTTGGGACTTTTGGAAGACTGAGGGCTAAAGAAGGGGAAAAGGGGTAAGGGTTGGAATCTGTGACTTTGAATCTCATTAGTGGTTTACATGCTAAAATGAGTTGCAGCCTCATTCCTCCTCACTCCTTATTTCCATGGTACACAAGGAGACAACGTGTTTGGGATCTTCTCAGGGACCTCCTAAAGTTGTAATGAATCAGTTTGTACACAAAGTCCTCTCATGCTTTCCTCTTCAGCCAGAATGAAAACACAATTTTTTATTTGGAACGGCTTCCAATGCAAATTTTATCCAGTGGAACAGGCCTGATTTCAGCAGCTGAGGGTTGACCAAGTATTGAATGGAAGAAATAATGTCAGTGTAAAGTGATAGCTGTAAGCAGTAAAGAGAGACTGGGTGCAGACATGAGACTGGCTCTGGTGTTGGAAGGAACTTTAGGATTTGAGCCTATTGAGGGTGAGCAGATTTGGGTGTGTTGGGCAGATAAGTATGTTTGGAAGAAGCTTTGCCAACCAACCTGCTGAGTGGACAATGTTGCCCTTGTTGCAGAGGTGACTCCTATTCCCACCTTTTCCCTGGGAGACACCCTTAATGGCAGTCCTCAGGAATGACTCCTCCTTACACTGATTTCTGACAGCACAGCTGTCCCAGAGTCACAAAGCAGCATGTGCAGGGACAGGCTGGTGGCAGAGCCCACTCAGCTCCCCCAGGAAATCCTGGAGCTCCTGTGCCCTCCTTGTGCATCCACCTCCTTTTAGGGATGTCAATCCTGCCCACAGCAGCTGGGTCAAGGTGATCTACATGATTTTCAAGGTCCACTTCCAACCCAAAGCATTCTATGATTCTATGAAATGGAAGAGGGGGCTAAAATGGGACCAAATTCCACCATCTCTGATACCACCTCAAGGATTTTCAACAACAGTGCTGAAAGATCTTCTCCATCTTAGCACCAGTCAAAAGGGAGGGAACTGGGAACTGGTTTTGTGGGGGACAACAGGAGAAGATTGTTCAGCTTCTCACAGCACATCCTACACCTCCCTTAGGGACACCCTGTGATGTCCCCCTGTTCTCAGGGGTGTCTGGTTTGGGATTCCATCCATTTTGTTTGGCTCATGTACTTCCCTTCATTTCCATGGCCTCCACTTCTAATCTGGAGAACTCTGGTGAATCCCAACCCAACTCTGGGCAGGCACTGTAGTTGTGGACTAACAATGCTGCAGCCCAGAGCTGCTTCAGACTGACACAGCTCTAAATGAGGGCCATAACTCTTTAAAAACAGCCCTTCCAATGTTTCATGAGGGTTACATGATCCTCTACTTAATATGCACATGGACTGGGATGCCACAAACTTCCCTGGGGTTTCCTGAGGGCTGAAGTAAAACTTAATTATACCAATTGGTTAGACAGACTGTTAAAACTTTTGTTTCACATACACTTTTTATTCCCTCTTCTCCATCTTTTCCCATTTGCCAAAACCTCCTGAAGAGAAAATAGAGATTATTTTACTTTTTACCTTAAAGGGCTCCTTGTGTGCATTTGCCTTATTAAATAACTGCCAGAATATCTAATATTCCATGGACAGCACTGATGAAAATGAAGCATAACTTTGGTCAAATGAGCAAGTTTCATGTAGAGCATTGTCCCTAATTTGGTCTTCAGCCAATGAAAATTCTGTACCAAGCATCTGCTGGCTTTAGATGAGTCTTTGCTTTTAAAAGGGTCTTAGAAAAGACAGGATTTCTCCTTTTTTTTGGTCACTATCATTTTGATCAGGATCACAACCATTTCATTTATGCCTCATTGAGCTTTTTGTCAGCCAAACTTCACCTGTCTCTGCCTCTTCCTTCCCTCCTCGATGCTGTTTTTTCTGCCAGCCACGTACACAGGAACTGGCACATGTTGGGCATAGAAAAGTTCAGCCACAGGTGTTATCCCCGATCCCAACAGCCTCTAATCTTTCCCAGTTCAGAACTCGGAGGGCAGTGCAGTTATTACACCTACAATAAGTCTGGTAAGTCTAAGGAGGAAGTCTGGAGCTTCAGCATCTTCAAAGCAGCCAGTCAGACATCCCAAGCCCTGTGTGCCTCTGGCTGAGCACACTCTGCAGGCTGATGCATCATTAAGTTCTCCTTTAATGATTTAAGGGGGAAAAGGCCTTTTGCTGGATTTCCACAGAATGTTAATTTTCCCTTTTCTGGCAGATCTGCAAGGCCCTTAATGGTGGCTGGAAGGAAACGGCGCTACCTTTCTACACAGACTTTCTGGAGTTACACCACTAATGTGAGGACCACCAGATTCTTGTGTTTTACCTATAAGAAATTAAACACCAGCCATTAATAAGTCACCTACTGATGGCAGCTCAGTTCCTTTCCTGCAGGGCTGCCAGTTGTTAACCAGGAGGTTCCATTGCCTGCCTTCAGACAGGGAGTTCTTCCTGCACGGTAAAACATCGCCTACCTGAGGCACCAGGATCCTGTTCAGCATCTCGGTCCAGAAACAGCAAACAGAATCTAGCTGTGGCAAGCAGGGGGAAAACTGGAATGCCAAGGGCAGGATGGGAATCCAAACCACGAGCTGCTGGAAAGAAGGCTGGTTCCTGGAGAAGCCAAGAATTTCCACCCTGTTTGTTTGAAAAGATTTCACTTGTCTTTGCACATGGACAGGCTCAAATGCGGAGCCCTCTGAGCAGCCTCCCTGCAAACCGCCTTAGACTTCACACCACACACAGATTAGGAGTTTAAAATGGTTTTTCCCCACGTCCATCACTGTTGGAACAGAGCTGGATTGCTGTCAGGCCTTCAGAAGCAATTCCTGGGGATTAGGGTTGCAGTTCTGTTCAGAGATGAGGATACCAAAAAGCTGGGGGAAGCTGAATAATGATGTTACATGAGACAAGAAGACCTCTCCATCCTTTTTCAACAGCCCTTCAAAAAAGTCTTCATTTAAATTGTCTTCACCTCATTCTGCAGCCAGAACTCCTGTATCTCAAACAAGGGAACCATCCCTCCTTTTTTCCATTTCTTTGCCTCCTCAGGGTCCAAATGAGTCCCCCCCCAACTCACACAACTCATATCACACTCACAGCCATCCA
>JAOXXN010000230.1:10509901-10533280 GCA_026770055.1 Myrmophylax atrothorax
TGTTTGTGCCCCAGGGGGCTGGGTTACACTGCTGGGTTTGGGGGTTAAACCCAATTTCTCTTTGTGCCATTGCATTTATTGTGATACTGTTATTAAACTGTAACTCTGATTTATAATCTCTTTTGTCTTAGGTTCGTTTCTCCTGCCGGTTTACCTTTAAACCAGCACACCCCTGTCCCTGGGACTGTTCCCTCCCAGCCCCACAGGGTGCCCAGCCCCAGCCACCACTGCTCTGCCACCCTGGCTGAGGGAGGCCAAGGCCATGTGCTGAACTTGGACAGTCACCCACCACACCCACTCTGGGCAGGACACTCTGCTGAGGATGAGGAGCTGAGTTTCCACCTGGGTCATATCTGATCCTGGTTTCCCAAGGACTTTGCTGCTCTCTCTCCAAGGAGCTACAGGAATTTCATCCTCCAGCACAGTCCAGGAGCTGGACCAGAGGCAGAGCCGCTCCCTGGCCTCGCTGAGGGGTGATCCTCACCAGACTGTGGTTCCTTCTCCCTGGACATGGAGAGCCATTGTAGGAGCCAGAACCTTGTCTACTCCAAAAAGCTTTTCTGTGTTCTGATGGAGCTTGCTCCTAATTGCTGCCAAACAAGTAAATAAATGATCAACCCAGAACAATCAAAAGGGAAAGATCAAGAAGTGATGAAGTCACAGAATTGTTTGGGTTGGAAAGGACCATAAAGCTCATCTCATTCCACCCCCCTGGGATGCCACTCACAAGCTGGCGGCCAACCATCCTCGTGCTGTTCTGCCCTGGACCTGCCCACCCCTTTGGCACCCAGAGCTGTGCCCTCAACATCAGCATCTCTGAAAGGTCTTCTAAACATCCTCTTGGGCTTGACAGTAACAATTCCTACAAAACCTTTCTTCTTTCCAAATTGGAAGTGTTGGGAAGGACACCCCAAAGGATAGGGGGGCAGCAAGGACCTGGTGCCTCTCCAGTAACTCCTTTGAGCACAGACAGGCTGATCCCTGCAAGTGCTAGGAAAATTAATTTCAGGGTCCTGGTCCAAGCTCAAATCCAGCTGCTTCCTTTTGGCTCCTTTCCTTTCCTCCCATGGGCATAATTCCCAACAAACTCACACCAACCTTGTCACCAGTTTGCTTCTTCCCAGCTCTGCAGCAGGGGCATGGAGCCAGGTCCTGAAGGGCTCTGCATGTTGCCTGACAGACAAGGGAGGGGAGGCAGGGAAGAGCTCCAGAGTGGCCTGTTCCTTCCAGGTGCAAGAGGAGGGAACCGCCAGGGATCAGGAGTGTAAACCACATGCAGCAACTTCCCTGGGCAGGCTGCAGGTGAGGGCTGCAGGTGAGAGCTGCAGGTGAGGGCTGCAGGTGAGGGCTGCAGGTGAGGGCTGCAGGTGAGAGCTGCAGGTGAGGGCTGCAGGTGAGGGCTGCAGGTGAGGGCAGGAGGTGAGAGCTGCAGGTGAGGGCTGCAGGTGAGAGCTGCAGGTGAGAGCTGCAGGTGAGGGCTGCAGGTGAGAGCAGCATGAGGGCTACAGGTGAGGGCTGCAGGTGAGGGCTGCAGGTGAGGGCAGCAGGTGAGAGCTGCAGGTGAGGGCAGGTGAGAGCTGCAGGTGAGGGCAGCATGAGGGCTGCAGGCGAGGGCTGCAGGTGAGGGCTACAGGTGAGGGCAGCATGAGGGCTGCAGGCGAGGGCTGCAGGCAGCCAAAGGAGGAAGACAGGTCAACAGAGAGTGTTTCTCAGTCCCACACTTAAAACTTCCCAGGGGAAGAAGAGACAGGCAGCAAAGGCAGCTCATTTCTCTGTGCCACCACATGTGTGAAATCTCTTGGCACACTTCAGTGTCACCCCCAAGGGATAATTGCTGGGACAAGGCGGGCACTGCTGCTGTTCAATCCAACCTCCTTTGTGCTTGTCTTCCCCTCGCTACATCCCGGGCTTGTGTTCATAAGGATTTGGGGTTAATCCAGGAGCACTGCCCTGGGCAAGGGGGTGAGGGATGGAGGATGGAGAAGGAGAGCTCGGGGCCTGTCCCAGCTGACCACACCACTGTTGGGGGTTACCTGAAGGGGAAAAACAAACCCAGGCCAAGAGGAAACCCAGACCTGTCCACCAGCCCAGCCTCGGTCGCTGATTGAGAAGGAAGGTTGTTTTTGAGAGGAGAGGCTCAGCAGCCACAGGCTCAGCTCTTCTGTCCATCCTTGGGGCCCCAATTCCCTGACAGGCACCTCGGTACCCTCACAAGGACCTGCAGAGGAGCCATGGTGCCACAGCAGGACAACCTCCTGTGCCCTCCCATGGAGTGACAGGAACAGCCCTCCTCCAGCACTGCCATGCTGGAAGTGTGGGACACAAAGGAAAGGGCTGAGGAACACGTCCTGATGGTCCCATGAGGATGTTCCATCTCCCACCTTGCTTGGTGACTCCTCTGCTCATGGCCCCCAGAACAGCAGCAGCCACAGTGTGGTTTCCTCCCTGGGGAGTGGTGAACTCTCCATGCTGAGCTTGTCTCCTCTCCCATGGGCAGCCCCGTTCCTGCCAAGCCTCGTGCTCCTGTGGGGGAGCCTCTTACCGAGCTCATTTTGCCCATGTCCCCCCACCTCAAATGGGGAGCAGTGCAGCTCACCTAAAGCAAATTCACCAGTTCTTTAAGAAAAGGTTCTTATCAGAGGATCATGGAATGGTTTGACTTGGAAAAGACTCTACACACCATCTCATTCCACCTCTTTGCCACAGTCAGGGACACCTTCCACTAGGCCAGGTTGCTCCAAGCCCCGTCCAACTTGGCCTTGAACGCTTCCAGGGATGGGGCAGCCACAGCTCCTCTGGGCAGCCTGTTCTATGTCCTCTCCCTCCTGACACCCTCCCTGCAGCCCAGCCCTTACTCATAGATCCTGGTGGGAATCCTGCTTTCCTTGCCAGCCTCCTGGGGCTCATTAACTTGCAGTGTCCCACGCTGCCCTGCTCTTGTCCTGCTGTCCAGATGTCCCACCCTGCAGTGCCATCCCTTCTTTTTCATCTCCATAATACCATCCTGATAGCCTTCACAAGCAGTTAATTAGCAGCTCCTAATTGAGCCAGAGAAAGAACCCGGGAGGATCTGAACAGAAAAGAACTCCTCACTCCTTCATCCAAGGTTCTGGCTGTGCAGGGAGCCTTCCAAACTACAAGGGTTTTCCTACTCCTCCTCCTCCTATTGGCATCCTTGGTGCCTTCCAGCCATGAGTAAAGCGAGCTCCCAAACTCCTGTTAGGTGAACTCAGGGTTGTTCCTCAGTGCTGCTGTGCAGGGAGGGCTGTGCATGAGGTTTGCTCCAGGATGGCTGCTCATGGAGTATGAGCCTCTCACAGGACCATGAGGTGTTGGCAGCAGAAGCTGGGGAGTTTGCAGTGGGTCTGACTCACTCTGGGACATCATCCCACAGTCTTACACCAACCTTCCACTCCCTCCCTCCCACTCCAGCACAGCTTCCTGGAAGAACCAGCACACCAACCAGGGACATCTGCAGGAGGGTGCTCTGGATGCCATGTCCTTCATGGTGGATGTTACACAACCTTTCCTACAAGTATTCCTCCCACTCTAAGACCCAATCCAACAATTTGATGGGCTGAAAGGAAATGTGGTTCCCACACACAGCACAGCAGCTCCTCAGGTGCTGCAGGACACCCAGGGGCTCCACCAGGACATGCACAGCAGGCAGGGCTCAGTGATGTCCCAGATCTGCTCAGTGCATGACTTTGGGGAGAATTAGTAGCACCAGGAAATGAAATGCAGCCTTCAAAGCATTAAAATTAATCCAGGGTTTGGACAGCTGCTCTGCTGGGTAACACAGGGATCTGACTGTGAGTTGGTTAGACTTAAAAAAAACATTAAAATAGAAAAATCCAAGGGTGCCGTTTGAAGGGAGCTGTTTTATAAGGATTTTATTCAGCACTGGGTTGTCAGCTCTGGCTTGCAGGCCTTATCTTTGTTTCAGTGCTAATAATCCCTTTTCCCATCATTTTTATAGTCCCAGCGTGACTCTGCTGGCACCAAAAGCGCTGAAACGCTTTGGCCACCAGTGGGTTTGCCAATAAACTCGCTCAGAGCAGCTGGCCCAACCATATTAGTATTTCATCAGGATCAGCAGGAGAGTAGAATAACACGATAAAAACCCTCAGAGCTGACCTGAGAGCCAACACACACTGCCAGGCTGGGGAGCATTTGCACATCTCCAAGGCCACGACTGTGGAAGAGCACAGTGAGATGCTCCTGTTGCTGCTGATGGAGACCAGCAACAAGTGCCCCCAAGCCACTTCATGACATAGGAAAGAGGCACTTGGGCTGTTGCAAAGGCCAAGGAGCCCCTGAGAGAGCAGCACACCAGGCACGTGTGGCCAGGACAGGCAGCTCACCCAGAGGCAGAAAGGTCCAAGCATCACCCACGGGCAGAAGAATGCAAGAATCACCTCCCCCCCTTGGGTGGCTTTGAACAACCAGCTCCTCTATTTCATCGGCATAATATGAATGAAGGGGAGGCTTAGGCAACAAGCTCACAGAAAGGCTCAACCAGGGGCAAAAAACCGCAGAAGTTTATCAAGAAGGGCTGATTTTGGAGAAGGTTAAACCCCACTTAGGCTAGAGCTGGATTTGCTGTTTGTGCCCCTGCAGAGGCAGGGCCGGTTTGCCGGGGCTGTGCAGACGGGAAGGGGCGGGCGCCCATCCCGGCGCCGCAGAACTCACCGGCTGAAGGCACCGTGCAGCCCCTCTGCTGCTCAGAGGCCGAGTGCTTCTTGTAGGGCTTCTGCTCCGGCATCTCCTCCCTGAAAGCCGTGGGGTCCAGCAGGGGCAGCCTGCTCAGCACCGGGGACTGCGGGATGCTCGGCAGTGTCCGCGACTTGCCCAGCAGCGGCCGCTGCAGCTTTCTGTCCAGAGACCTGCGGGGACACAGCACAGGGCACAGCCCTCAGCAGTGGGAAGGGGGAGTCAGGCCAGGACCCTTCTGGGACACACATGATGCCAGCTGAGCACATGGCCCTTCATAAATCATGGAATTGTTTAGGTTGCACAAGCCCTTTAAGATTACCAAGTCCAAGCATTAAGCCAGCAGAGCCAAGGCCATCACTAAACCACGGCCCCCAGTGCCACATCTACAACCTTTTTCAAACACTTCAAAGGATGGGGATTCCATCACTGCCCTGGGTATCTGTGCCGATGCCTGACCACCTTTGCCATGAAGAAATTTTCCCAATATCCAACCTAAACCTCCCCTGGGATGGCTTGAGGCCGTTCCCTCTCCTCCTGTCCCTGTTTCCAGGAGAAGAGCCCGACCCCACCCCGGCTCCCCCCCTCCTGTCAGGGATTGCAGAGACTGAGAAGGTCCCCCCTGAGCCTCCTTTTCTCCAGGCTGAGCCCCCCCAGCTCCCTCAGCTGCTCCTGCTGCTCCAGCCCCTTCCCAGCTCGGTTCCCTTCCCTGGACACGCTCCAGCCCCTCAGTGTCTTTCCTGTCATGAGGGACCCAGAACTGTCCCCAGGACTGGAAGTGCCTCAGCAGTGCCAGCACAGGGACGGGCACTGCCCTGGGCCTGTGGCCACCTGGGCACACACCAGCCCATGTTCAGCAGCACAGCTTGTAAAGCTTCTGCTGTCCCAGTAGAACCTTCTCCCTTGGCCGGTGCACTGTAATTAGGATTTGCATCTTGAGCTGCAAGGCACAAGCTGCATAAACAGCACACAAGGCATTCCTGCCCCCACCTCAAAACCCACAGGTAATCTGAATTACTGTTGTCAGAGGGTTCAAGACTGAAGGGATACAAATTGCCTTTGAGACAATAAAACCCCACTGAGCATCGTCCAAGACACCAGAAAGGTATTTGTGGTAGAAACCAGGTCACTCCAGGGGCCCAGGGACAGGCACAAGGGAAGGTCCAGACTCCAGCAGCAGGGGCTGCAGAGTCATAAAAGTGTCATGAAACCTGCAGAAACACAAATTCGAGGTCTCTGGGGGCTGAAAACTCAACTGAGTTTGATGATGGGGCTCCAAATCTGCAGGGGTGACCAGGACACACATCCATGTGCTGGCAGTGTGACCACACATCACCACCTCCTTCAAACCCCCACAGTGAGCCAAGCCCTGCAACGGGAACAGGTTCCCCTTCTCCTGCTTCACCCCAGAGCCTCCCCCAAGGGATGGTCCTCAGGTGCCCTTCTCAGGGATGACACTGGCCCAGGCCATGCTGCAATGTGGGAAAAAGGAATGTGGTAAAAAGGAACAGTCCAGCACTGCCGTGGGGTGAGGAGGGGTGCAGGGACCACCCTGCGCCCAGGGTACAGGCTGGGGGCACCCCAAGGCTGCTCCCTGTCCCCTGCTGTCACAGACCCCACAGCTGAGCCCAAATGAGCCCCCAGCATACCCCAAGGGGGCTGTTCCCCAACCATGGAATGGTTGGGGTTGGAAGGGACCTTAGACATCACCTCGTTTCAACCCCCTGCCATGGGCAAACCTCATAATGAACAGCAGAGATCCTTCAAATTTCCATCCAAAATTTAATTCTTCACTGGTTAATGCTCATTTGTTCTTGTGCCAATATTAACCTTTAGCTTAAATAATTATCCCCCCTCTCTGGTGTTTGCTCCCATGATTAATTTCCATTATAATGAAGTTCCAGCCCCTTTTCGCCTGCATTTTTCAAGGCTGATTAAGGCAAGTCCTTTCAGTCTCCTCTCACAAAATGAGCTTTCATTCCCCATGGATGTTTCCACATCCCTCACTGCCCTCCCCCTATCTTAGACTCAGCATCCTCCACCCATCCCAGAGCATCACAGAATCATGGAATGGTTTGGGTTGGAAGGGACCTTAAAGCTCATCCAGTCCCACCCACCCCCTGCCATGGGCAGGGACACCTCCCACCAGCCCAGGTTGCTCCAAGCCCTGTCCAACTTGGCCTTGGACACTTCCAGGGCTGGGGCAGCCACAGCTTCTCTGCCCAACCTGTGCCAGGGCCTGCCCACCCTCACAGGAATGATTCCTTCCCAATACCTCAACTAAACCTCCTGCTTTGGTTCCAGACCATTATCTCCATTTCACAGCACTGAGCATCATCACTGAAGGAACTAATTTAAAGTCTTGAAATGAACTTTGTAAGACTTGGGACAGAGGGACACACCAGTCCCCAAGCTCTGCCTTCTGTTCTGAGAAGCACCCAGGCTACACTGGCCATAAATAAGGAACCTGTTTCTGTTCTAAGCTCTGGAAAAGGGAATGGTTGGAGTTACTTGAAGATTCATGGACCATTGTGGGCCTACTTATCTTTCAGTATGAAAAAGCTTCCTGCCCACTGCCTCTGCGACTTAAACAATTACATCATCTCACCACAGAACATGTTCCCTGGCACCAAGAGATCTTTTCCCTTCTGAGGGAGTTGGTGTTCTTCGACTCGAGCTCCTGACTAAAGCAGCCAGCGTGATTCAGACCTGCCAAGTGACACATTAGCATAATGCAGAAAGAGAGGGAGTCTCCAGCCCCAGCTAACACTGATTTAGCTTGGCATTAAGCACTCCCTCTCTTAGGCTCCTTTCCCCCAGTAAAATAAATTCATGACCTTTGGTTTTCTTTTCAGTTCTCCCCCTCTGGAATACACGTGCTCTTCCCATCCTGACCCTCCTCTTCTCTGTGAATGATGGGAGAGGCCTCTCCCACCTGAGCTCCACCTGAGCCTTCTGCTCCTGATGCCACTGAGGGGAGAGATAACGAAATAAAGAGGAACCCAAACCAAACAAGATCATGTTTTGCCCTCTCTGTTTGCAGAGGAAAAAGAATAGCCTCAAGACAAGAAGACTCCCTTACGGCCAAGAGGGCTGACAAACTCTTGTGGTTTTCTCCAAAAGTCAACCCAAACCCCAAGCCCAGCCAAGCTGAGTCCTGGCAGGGCTGCACTGCCTGGAAATGAGAGCAATCGTATCCTAATAGCTATTTGGATAATTGTCCCTGGGCCTGATCTGCCAACCAGTGCTGGAAACAAGGCTTTATTACAAATATAGCATGAAGTCTAATCTGGAATACATTAAAATGTTATTTCTGTAGCTGCCTTTTCCCAAACTTTAAATAATGGCTAAACCATTTATCAGCTTTGGAGGAGAAAGGTTGTGTATACTGTACTTCTAGAGCAGAGATGAAAAAAAAAGAAGTCTTCAATAAAAATATTCTCCACTAAAAGTCTGTAATTTCTGGTTCCTTGTACATTGCTAAAATTATTACAAACCCATTTCAGATTTGCTGAGAGGGGCATGGAATGAATATGATATAATATAATGTAATATAATAACCAAAGTGTCTTTTGAGGCACCTGCTACAGGACTCCACTGACATCACCAGAAGCTGCAAATGGTCAAAGCAGCCAGAGCTGCCCAGGCTTTGCACAATTCTTAATGCCACCCACATGAACCACCCACCCCACACAACCCACCAGTGTGACAGAGGGAAGGCTCTGAGGGAATCACCAGTGCTCTGTTGTCCACTTGACTTCAGGACACCAAACACCCAGGGGTTTTCTGCCCATACACAGCTCAGGATGGTGTTTTATTCTCAGGTTTCACTCAGAACATGGGTTCTCCATCCTGGAGATCATGGTCGGATGAGAAGGTCTCCTCCAACCCAAACTGTTCTATATTTCAATGATTTTTGTCCCCATGTCCTGAAGATAATGGTTTGGATGGGGCTGAGTCCCTCCCCTGAAATCTCTCTCTTTCCCTGGGCACTGCTGAGGTGGTCCAGGTGGCCACAGTTTGGATGGCTGAAGGTGGCTGGGATGAATCCCACATCCACACAACCCTGAGTTAGATAAGGTAACTCAAGGCTTAATGTAGGAAGAAACTCTTGGCTCTGAGGGTCATGAGGCCCTGGCACAGGGTGCCCAGAGCCGTGGCTGCCCCATCCCTGGAAGTGTCCAAGGCCAGGTTGGAGGGGGCTTGGAGCAACCTGGGCTGGTGGGAGGTGTCTCTGCCCTCGGCAGAGGGTGGGACTAGATAAGCTTTAAGGGTCCCTTCCAACCCAAATCTTTCTGGGATCCTACAAATGTTATGTGATAGTACTTGAGGCACAGAGAACATCCCCAGCACCATAATCTGCAGAAAATATCAAAACATGTTTTTCATACTTAAATCTGAATGGCATTTTAGGCATCAGAGCCATTATATCACCATCCCCATTCTGCACTTGATTTAATTGGTGAGTCCTCCTGTACCTCAAGAAGAGTATTCTGTGTTTGATGGATGTGCTGACACTGTTGTATTTCAGTCCCTCCAGTTCTCTGCCTTCTTTTTCCTTCTTCTTGTTATATCTATTAAAGTGATTTACAGCTTTTTCATTGTTCTCCCTGGAGCTTGGCCAACTCTTGAGATCAAAATCCAAACCCATTCTCCCCAACAAAACATGAGGGTGCTCAGAATGAAACAGGACCTGTGGAAAAGATTCGAATTGTGGGAAAGGAAATAATCCCATCTCCATGGAAACGCATTCAGGTTTTCCAGTTGCTCCTGAATAAATGAAGGTTGTGTTCTCTAATTCCTAGACTTCAATTCCAAGCACACCTAGTCTTAGAGTACCTGGGAAGGCTGTTAAAAGCATCAAGGTTTCTCTGAGCAGCCTTGCAGTTCCACAGCAATGCTTTTGCTTTTTCTTGTTTCATTTTTTTTCAGGAAATCACCATCCAAGTTCTTCAGAAAGTGGCTGTGAAACACACACAGGGCCCACAAGGTGCTGGTGAGAATTGGCTGCAGTGCCCAAGTTTCTGCTCCTGAGTTTCAAGCCCTCCTAAGTCCTTAAGAAGCCCTCGAGCAGTCTGTAATACCCAACAAGCCCCACACGTTGGACGTTAGAAAGAAAATACTGGAGCTTTCAAGCTTGAATTTACACAATGTGAACACCCAGCCAAGTGTTTGTGGCTGCCCAATCCCTGGAAGTGTCCAAGGCCAGGCTGGACCAGGCTCAGAACAGCCTGGGATAGTTGAAGGTGTCCCTGCTCATCAGGGGAGTGGAACAGGATGATCTTTAAGGCCCAAACCAGACCATGACTGTGATTCTGCTTCTCTCAATTCTCCTTCCCTCTCCAGTCACAGGGCAGGAAGACACCCTTGCTCTTGGATTTTGGCATCTACAGGTGAAACAAACTCAGCTCCTGCCCTGGATTGTTAGAAATGTTTTCACATTCAAACAGAAGAGGGAGGCAGGATGCTGCTGTCCCATGTCATTGCCCTCACAGGCACATCCTGAGGCTCCCTGGCATCCCCACTGTACACTGCTGGAGAGACTCCCAGCTGGACTCAGAATCAACGGGCAGATTAGGACTATTCCTGAATTCCAGCAGGCCATGGAAAAATACACTCAAATCTCAGAGTGCCTTTGGTGGACATGAGTTATGTCTGTGTGTCATCTCAGAAGCAGAATCAATTCTTACTGGCTCAGGCTGACAATTATCACGACACCATTCAGTGTTATTTATAACTGCTCAGGGCTTTTAGGACATAGGGCTGCTTTATTGTAATGTTTGGTTCCTTCAGCATAAACTGAGAGGTCACAGTTTAACGCTCTCAGTCTCCCACAAAAGAGCCCCCTTTCCACAGCTCCTGCACATTCCCCACTGCCCAGTTAGCACCTGTTTCCCAAAGCCATGAGCCTTCCCAAGACTCATTTACTAGAGGAAAAGAAACTCTGAGTTTCAGAACCACTGAGAGGAGGGAGCACTTTATTATTTCCTTAGGGAGGTGAATTGGTACCTGCAAATCCACTGCCACACAGGGAAATTCCTGCCATGCCTGGGAGGGAGCCCACACGTGCCCCTTTCCCACTGCCCAGGGCAGAGGTGCAGCTCTCACCCAACCCCATCTCTGGTCAGGGTGTGAGAGTTTTGTGTCCCCTTCTCTCTCTGCCCTCCCCTCAAAGAGAACAACATTCTGAACAGGAGAAAAGTGTTTCACAAAGAAGCTGAGAGTCTCTTGTGCTGCAGACTGGAACGTTTTGTGTCCCTTTTCCACTCCCCAACACCTCTTGGGAAGCCATTTTTCTCAAGTCTGTTGAATTTATTGTCTCTGTTTAAAATTAATGCTCATGAAAAATGTAGGATTACTCCCTGCTGGAGCCAGGACTGGTGGAGTTGGACTTTGTAAGGGGTTTTTCCTAAGTGGCTTTGCCTGTATGACCAGGGTTTTGGTCCTGTGCTCTCTGTACTGGGATTTGGCATTCACTCCATTGCAAAAAGCAGGTTTATAGATGCAGTTTTCATTCCTGACCTGCAACAACCTTTGTTCCTCTGCATCCTTTCCTGAGCAGAGAAAGGCTGTGACCCACATGTGGCCATGTCTAAATTCCACAGAGATTTTTTGTGACATTTAATTGGGATAAAGATAAGACCCTCTGAATTAATTTTCACTCAACATGTAAACAGGTCTGAGAACATTTGTCCTTAGAAGTTGCTTGTAGCACCAGCAAACCCCCACCTTCAAACTTCTTGTTTATTTATGACAAGGGGAGCTTTAATTTTAGTGCAAGGTTAGGACCTTCCTTTTATTCTGTGTCCTTATCTCTTGACCATTCCCAAATTTATGAAAAGAAATAACATAATCCTTAAATTCTGAGAAATTAATGGTTCTGTTGTGCCTCAGAATTCTTTCCTGAGCTTCAGTAAAGTACTTTTGGCCTTATATGTCTTGGTATCAATCTGTAGGTCATGAATTGTCCACTTCCCTGAAGGGGTTGTGAGCTCCCTACTCCAGAGCAGGGATCTCACAGCTAGATCTCCAGACCAGCATGGATATTAATCCAAAATGCAAACCCTCCTACATGTGATGGGATGCCATGGTTAAAAACCCTACTGAGGGCCACATTCTGGGCAGGATTTTTATTTAAAACCATGGTCCTGTGCATGACAGGAGGATTTTCAGGGATGCTTAGCATGTTCCTTCCCTGTGGATTTGTGGACACTGAGGATGTTTAGCACAGTCAGTGAGTTTTGGGGCCACCTTCCCAAGGTGCTGAACATTCAACACTTCACCATGAAAGCCCAGCTGAGTCCTGTTGTCCTGTGGGAGTTTCTCTGCCATGGCCTATCAGAGCATTGCCACGAAGGGGGCAGCAACACTTCCACCTCTGGGGCAGCTCCTGCCAAAGCTTTCCAAAGGATCCAACAGAGATGGATTGTCCCTGGCGGCACAAGCCAACAGGTAGAAGGTGTTTGGCCTTCTTGCCCTGTTCCACCAGGGCCCAATGGCTGCGTGGATCAATAACCCCTGTGTTTTCAGGCCCTGCTTGTTAAAGGTGGTGCATGGAAAAAATATAAGAACCTTTCCCTATTTATATCTGGAAGTTAATGAAGTGAAATTATCACAGCCGACAGGCGCTGGGGCTGTAATTCAGAGCCACGGCTTGGCTTAGAGGGATCTGCAGGCTGGTTTTATTCCAAATAATAAAAAAAAAAAAGAGTGAAACCTAATCCTCTAATCAGTTCCAATTTACATATTCACGGCTCTTATTTCCAGCCTGCTGGAAGGGGAAAAAACAGATAGTGTTGGAGTCACGAAGCGATTATTTGATTAAGTAATTATTAATCCCAGAGTGCTGCGATTAATTCCGAGCAAGTTAAACAAACTGGTTGGAGCTGGGCTGGTCACCTTCACGCCATTGTAACACACAGGCTACAGCTCAAGGAGATATATTTTTACCTGCTCTACACTGAGGAGTTTTGTTCACTGAAGGTCTCCCTTCGGCTCCCAGGGGGTTAATACTCTGCTAAATGAAGTGTTACAAATTGGAGTTTTATCTGTGGCTAACTGCAATACCAAATGCTGACCTTTATTTTCAGGCTGGAAACTCCATCCTGGGTCTGTGAGCAATTCAGTTTTTACATGTTCAAATAAATTAAAAAAAAAAAAAAAAAAAAGGAGAAGAAAAACTCTAAATGTATTTTTTTAACAAGTTTTTCCCAACTGCCCTGAATCTGTTGTGTAGATAATGTTGTACCTGAGAGTGCCTCAGAGTAGGGTCTATCCACCAATTTCAAGAGCTGAGAGACACACTTCAAAATATTATTTATCTTCTGAAAAAGAGAAAATATTGAAAGAAATCTGGAACTTTTCAGTTGCATCAGTGTTTAAGTTGTAACACACTGAAATCTCTTGCATTTGGTTGCACACTCAAATACACAAAACCCCTCCTCAAATTCACTCCAGTTTAACAGTTGTTCTTCAAACCAGGCATTTCTCGGTCTCTCCATTCCTGCACTTACCCCTTATCCAGAATAAAACCCAGGCAAGTGGAAAGAGGATGTATAATACAAACCCACAATAAATAAGTCTGAAGCATAAGGCATCAGAGAAGAGGTGAGAAGCAGAGTAAGGCAACACTGCACCAAACCCACCTTGGGACCCTCTTGCTGCTATGACTGAAGTCAATCCATGGCACAGGGGTAGGTTGTACTGAAAAACAGAGTTAATAAATATCTTGGATGTTCCAAAACTGCTGATAAAAGCACCAAGTTACTGAGCAGGAGCCTTCAAAGTGGTGGCTGTGTGTCAGGTCAGTAGGTTAGGGCAGTGTATTCCTAATCCACTGCCCATTGTTTCACTGCCTAACTGTGCCTTCTCATCTGACCTCACATCCAGATCCATAACCACCATACACAAGTGATGGCTATTTGCAATCAAGAGTGTTCAAGCAGTGTGGGGACTGAGCCTGCCTTTGGGAGGCTTTATTAATGAAATTCAATATTCATAATGAACAGTTCTTCCCACAGGGCTCCCTAACAACCCAAGTCTTTCCATCAGCCTGGTCCAGCAATAATCCCTAGCACCAATAATCCCTAGCACCAAATCTCAAATCTCCTGATTAAAATGAGTTTTTAAATTCCCTTTACAATTTTTAAGTCAGAAAAAAACGTAAATTGTCTTCACTGAAGTTGGTTTTGATTTGGTTTGGTTTGGTTTTGGTTACTGCTTCTGGATTTCACTGAAGAGCTCCCAGCTCATCAGTAGAATATTGATCACACTGCAGCCTGAGCATGGCTGCAGCAGGACTAAATGCTTGGTTCCAGGCAGTCCTCACCCCACTTCTTCCTTGGTGGGTTCAAACACACTGCCCAAAGCCCATTTCCTTTGATACAGGTCCCTGTATTCCAGCTGAGCACATGGAGAGATGGAGGACCATCATCTCAGGGGATTTCAGGGAGGCTGAAGCAGCAGAGCATGGGAGCAGAGACACAAGGCTACAACTCAGCAGCTCCTCATGAGCCATGGGGAGCAGAGGCATTCTGGTAAATGACACCATGCCATGAGTGAGCAAAGTGTGGGATGTGAGGCTGAAACACCTCAGCTTTGGAGGGAAGAAACTATTCAGAGGTTTGGTCTGAGGAAGATGAAGGCTTTTGTTTTGAGTGAAATGGAAAGTTTTGTATCTCCTGCATTCCAGTGACGTCTCAGCCTGTCATCTCTGGGATGTTTCAGTGTCTTATGGCACAGTGTGAGCGAAGGACAGAGATCTGCTCCCAGAGCCAAAGTAATGAATTCAGATTTATTAATCAAAAAACAGCCCAAAGAGCCTTAGGAATGACAATAAACACACAAAATCAACCTTCTTCCTGGAAAATGTTGGTATTGATTTCTCTTTTTCCTTCCAAATCTTCTGGGCAGCTCTGTGTGACTGCTTTGCCTCCTGCTTGGGGCCTCAGCAGAACACCAGGAACCACACTCTGCTGCAGGAAATCCTGGGATTCAGGAGGGTTGCAGGGGAGGTAATTTGGGGCAGACTGTAAGGTGCTACAAAACCTCTCATGGAGTGGGTGTGAGGAGCGCTGTAAGAATGTCCCCAACAACCTCATTCCCTTTCAAACCTTTCCAAGCTTGAAGGAAATCACTGGTCAGTGCACAGATCTCCAAAAAGCAAGGAAGTACTTAAAATGTGGTTTGATTGTTTTGTTGTGAGACCACAAAATCTTTCTGCTCCTTTGACTTGCTGTCACACTCGGGAGGCGCCATCAAACCCAGAGATGGAACTCCTTGGCCTCTGGGCTTATATTTCATCTTGAAAATGAGAGGGAAGTTAGGGGACTGTTCAAATGCTCCTTCCAGGAGCTCTGGAATCCCAGCTGCTGCTCCAAGCCGAGCCTGGTCCAGCTCCAGAGCTGAGGCATCACTTCATGACATCCCAGTCATACATGGCCCACAGTGGCTGGGACCACCCATCATCTTCTGGAGATCTCCAAAGGCAAAACTGCTTCTCTCTGGCATTTGAAAAGATGTTTTTCAAGTTCTGGTCTGGCAATGGCTCCCTTGCCTCCTTTAGCACGAACTTCCCTGTGTCTGATAGGTGAAGGTGGCCAAATAACACAGATATTGGCCTGTTTTGTTAACCACTGGGTCAGATCATTGAGTGTCCAGAAACTTTGAAAGCACTGTGAGGTTTTATGTAAACTCTGGAGTTGAGATAAGCCTTGGAAAAGGCAGGTAGAACATCCACTATCCACTTGAGTGATAGAAGGGTTGAAAAATTCAGGAAAACTTGGGCATATGGTATCCTGAAGTCTAATAGAAGAACACTATGGAACCTGAGATGTGCAAAGAAGGCCTTGGATGACACAAACCGAAACATCTTGACCACAGGTACTCCCCCAACACAGCCTATACCATCTCTTGATGAGATCATGGCAGCTGGAGACTGAGAGTTCAGATGAGAACAGGTTTATCTTTGTCTGGTGCTCCATGGGGAACAGAACCAGGAGGGTTCTTTCAGCCCAGACCCAAAGTAACAGGAGTGCTGCTTTAACCTTTTTAGTTTAAAATCTCCTCATGCCTAATGGACCAAAAAAGAACAACTAATAATCTGAGAGGGCAGACTAGAAAATCTGTCAGCCTGAGTCAGACTGTTGGACCATCAAAGCCAGTATCCTGTCTCTGAAATGCTGTCAGTATCTGACACTTCAGGCTTAGTTGGGATAAATAAGACATTTTCCTCAATCTTATGTAACATCTCGGCCTGGCAAAGAGGAGATTTAAACATTGATTGCTTTCCACTCCCCTCTGTCCCATGAATGTGAATCTGACTCTTTTCCAAAATGAACAACTCTGATGAGCTGGAATTGGTTTCTGGGCAGGATGGGAAAAGCTCCTCTCTCGTTACTCGTTCCTGGATAGATCTGCTAAACCTTTGCCTCCTAAAAGGGGGACTTGAATTAGGAGACATAAAACTCCATCCGCAAAACTCGGGTGCCCAAGGACACCTTTTCATGGAAGCTGGAAATGCATGTCGTAAGACTTCATGTCTAGTCACTTTATTTTTCCCCATCATGTCTACTTCCTTTATTTTTTTATTTGTTTAAGCTCTCCATTAGTTTATTAGCCTGACAGCAGCCCAGCTAATTAGCCCGTCCTCCCTCCCTCCCCCAGCACAGGCGGCCTCGGAGGCTCCCCAAATGCACACAAAATTTAGTGCTGCTGCTGGGGCACTTCTCAAAACAAATAAAAGGTTTGCAAACCAGCCACCAAGCATCCAACATAATTAAACTGCATTTGTTACTCTTTGGGCCCTCGCACACAATCGGGGCCTTGTACGGAGCGAGCGCTCCCCAAATGGGGCTGTTTTCCTTCTGCAGGGAAGAGTGCCAGGACTCTCACCAGCCCAGGTAACATAAGATCCCAGGGAGCAGCACATGGACAGTCCCAGCCAGAGTGAATGGACTGTGGGGAGATCTCTATGAATGCAAATATCTATAGATATATGCAAACACGCACAGACAGGCGACTATAGTTCTGTGGGGGAAAAAAAAGCAGTGGAAAGGCTCCTAGAAATTACTGCTGCATGCACAGGTATGTAAATGACTCTGGAGTCTCGCTGTCCACCACCTCAATCAATTACAAGGTTATTCAAGATAAAACAAACACCATTTCAATTAACTGCACATACAGCAGTGGTTAGAGGCACACGCAGGGAAAAGGAAGTGGGAGGAATTTTTGGAAAATGGAACTTTTTTTCTACTCGTTCTGTAGATATGCACGAATAGAGGTTGCCTTGAGGTGCTGTGAGTAGAGCCATGAATGGTCTCAAAAACTCCAGCCTAAAGTCATCGTGGTCTAAACTAAAGACAAAATGAGGGGGGAAAAATTGGAAAATAAAAGTAATGAACATTTAAATGTCTGTTTGGTTTGTACTGGCTCAAATCAACTGTTTGTGAGAGGAAGTGGGAGCAGAAATCGGGGCAGATGCTCAGAGATCCCTGGTTCTGTTGGAGACAGGACTTGGATAACAAGTCCCTCAGCAGTTCTGTGTGAGTGCAGCCTCCTGACCCAGATGCCCCAGCATACTGAAGCCTTGCAGGGTGAGGACACAGCTGGGTGACAGAATCTGACAACAACCTGCAAACTCAGTGGTGGTTTGAGAGGGCAGAGGAGGAATGAGGACACAGGGACTGCACAAACAACAGCAGGGGCATTTTCCACCTGTGCCACATACTTTTGCCTAACCCTGAGCAAACCATTGTACCTCTTTTCCTCATCACTTCTGTGCAACAGCAACTCCTCAACCTTTGGCTGCCTGATGCATTTACAATATGAGCTTTACAGTCCACTCAACAGGAGCTTCCTTCTCCCCTGGGTCTGTGTGTGCCACCACTGGCCTGTAAATCAGCTCCTCTGATCGTCTGATCATAATCCATCATGTCCTCCATGAGCAGAGACATCCGGGCCCAAGGACACAGCTGGTCAAAAACAGGGCACACAATGTCAGGAATATCAGGGAGAAAACAAAATTTCATTCTCTGTCTTTCTGGGAATTGGCTGAAATTACATTTTGATTGTTATTTGTCAATTGAAATTAGAGACTAAGAGTTTCTGGCCCAGAGGTCTTGCAGGCTGTTCCCCTGCAATCAATGCAATATTAAACATGAGTTTTAAATGATTTTTCTACCTCTTTGGCTGATGCAATGAAACTTATGATCAACTGGCCTTTCAAACTAAATAATTCTTTATTAATCAAATATTTCTAGATGAAATACAGCCAGGCCAGGAGATAGGAACAAAATTTATAGTCACAACACCATAAATCACCATCCAGTCTCTTGCTCATGGTCATAAGCAATAAATTTATTGCAGTTGCACAGTTTTCATCAATGACTTCAGCCACAATGCTGACTATGAGCCTGCTCCCAGCCCCATGGAACAACAAGGAAAAGCAGGTGTATTTGTTGACCCTCAGTTGGAGGGCACTGGAATTCTGTTACACTTCCATGTCTGCTTTCACATCACTTGAATTTATATTTGTGACACATCAGAAACCCCAACTTTCTCATTTATTGTGGTCCCACCTAATGGGCAGCAATTTCTTGGGAGCAAACTCCACATGTAATCCATGACAACCTTCTCTTTCTAACTACAAGAAGCAAAGAGAATCTTGAATTTGGGGAGGAACTGAATCAAACCCAGAGCTGATAATTAGCATTCCTTCTGTAAGGATTCAAACCTCAAACCCCTGGCATTTAAAGAGGTAGTTGCATAGGAAGATGAGGCTCAAATGGCCTTGATTTCAATGTTTAATTAAATTCAGAAAAATCAGCTCTTCCTGTACCCTTTTCCCTTGCAAAATGCCTTTCCCTCTTCTCCAGCAGACTCTCTGCCAAGAGCCACCCTAAGCATGCAGAGCTCCCTGCCCAGCACAGACACAGCACTGGGGGGTGTATTTCCCAGGACTATTAACAGAGTAATATAATGAGAAATGAACTGAGGTTAAAGAATTCAGTACCTCGTGTATTTTCACTGAAAACACTGACTGCATCAGGGGACCTGCCAAGAGGAGAGTTTAATATCGTATGAAAAGGAAGGATTTTCATAATGGCACTTGGCAGTGGCTGCAGACCCCCAATAATGAAGCTGCTGGGGCTTCCTCTGCTCTGCTCTCCTGTTCTCTCTCTTCCCTCAGCCCAACAGAAGGACAAGAGATTTTCAGTTTGAAGTGATGGGGAACCAAAGGAAAGAAGATTTGGGCAACTTTTCAGGAGGTGAGGGACTCACACTGCCTATCCCTGGTGCTGTTTTGTTCTTCTCCCCGCACATTGCTCATCAGGCACTCAGTTGCCCATCACTTTTTGCAGCCCCAGAGGGTGTTGTGTGTCCTTCCTCCCGTTGTCCTTCCTCCAGTGGTCCTTCCTCCTGTTGTCCTTCCTCCCATGGTCCTTCCTTCCATGGTCCTTCCTGCTGTGGTTCTTCCTCCCATGGTCCTTCCTCATCCCACTCATTGCTGTTGTTCCCGGGGCTCCCGGTGCTGTTCCTTGGCAGGGCCCTGGCTGTGGCTCCCAGTGGTGGCAGGCAAGGCTGAGCCTTGCCCAGCCCTTTCCCAGGAAGGCCTGGCTTCTCCTCAGAGAGGGCAGCTCAGCCCCTGGAGTGTGTCTGCCCATCTCTCAGGGGGAAAATAAAGTGATTCAGCTTATTTTTGTTTCCTCCAGCTCATCTCCCAGAGAACACCTCAGTAAAGAGGAGCTGGGGTGGTTTCATTTAAACATGTTCTTTGCTTACAGCAGTGATTTTATTTGAATGTTAATTGTTTATTTATCATTCCCTTCCATGTCTGTGGCTGGATAAAGAACCCTTTTGTTTTGAAGCATCCTGTGAACTGCAGGAGGAACAGGGGAAGCTCAGTAACTCCTGGTGGACTGAATAAAACACAGTCAATGATAATAAAATTATGGAATTTTGGAGCCAAAAGAAAACTAAGTAGATGGTGTAGTTGGACTTCCCACACTAAACCTGCGTTTGGGTGTTTGCTGACATGTTCTTAAACATTTTTAACACCTCCAGGTATCTTCCATAACATTGTGAGATGGATCTTCTTAATGTTCCACCTCTGTGACACCAAAAACCTCTAGACTAACTTGGCAAAACTGAGTATGGAGGAAACTTAAATTGCTCTGAAGTGCTTTCCTTTAGCTTAAATAGATTAGAACTAAACGTGTGTTGTAAGAAGCAGGAAGCAATTTGAAGTGTTATTCTTTTCTGAGATGTTTTCTGGTTTTATTTGGGAACTTTAAATTAAGAGCTTCAATGGTAGAACCAGTGTAAAGGTTCTATACAACATCCCTGGGGGATAACTGAGGATCAGGAATTGGGTACATCATGAAAAGAGTTGAGCAGTAGCAGGGGATGGAATCCTGGGTGACAAGATTATTCCTTACACATTTCAGAACCTGGATACAGAGGGAGAATTCAAGCCTAAAACAAAGTCTTCCTTACCTGAGCTGAACATTTCTCACTCTCAGATGAAAGTTATTGTACCAAATTCCCTTGAGACACCGTCGATAAGCCACGAGTGGCTGGGAGAGGAAATCCCAGTTTATCTGACTCACCATTTTTGTGCAAATATTAACTTTGGCTGATACACATTTCTCCTGATATCTCTTTTCCAGATCTGAGTCTCAGAGTACATTGTCTTGGCTATATTGAACTGTAGCCTTTGGTTATTTGAATGCCTTTCATTTTTAACTGTTTTATCTATTTATTGTATCTGAAAAGTAAAGAAATTACAGTTTTCCCCACGACTCTGCTTCTGGTGATGCAGTATTAAATTCTGCACCAGTGGGAAACTCAGATTTAATGATGGCAAAAAGCACAAGGCTGAGGATTTAGTTTTCTGTGTTAAAACTGATGGAGAACCCTAGAAGATGCATTCCCAACTTCCCTGGATCTACCTGCACTTTTACAGCCCATGGTCTCACTGGTTTATTTTGTCAGTAGGACTCCTTGGAAGAAGAAACAGTGGTGGACACTGGAGTTGTCCTTTGAGGAAAATGTTCTCTGTCGAAACAAATAGATTGTTGTTTGTGTTCAGAATTCATCAAAGGTGATGGGGAGAGAGGACATTCATTAACAGATGCCCTTATATTTCTTGTGCTTGGTTCCTGATCATACAAACCAGGGGCCAACCCCTGCAATGGAGGAAAACAGGAGTGGAGAGCTGGAATCCAGAACTCCATGGGAGACATCTAATTTAGAGCATTATGGGATAAAACCAGGATTGAATTTGGTGAGCCACAGCTGTTAAACATGGATAATGCATTTGGGCTTCCTAAGAAATCTAGAATTGAAATCAGTCAGTTTTTAATTTGTTCTTTTTCAAGTGTCTTTTTCATTCTGTGAGTGTTAAAATGCTGATGCAAGATGATAAAGGAAACCTCTTCCCAGGACTGCCCAGCCCCAGGGACAGTGTTCCAAGGGCATTCCACAGGCTGCTGTTGGACCTGCAGGGTTGCACAGCTCCAGACAGAACAGCTAAATGAGCTTTTCCAGTTGGGATGCCAAGCAGTATTTTAGGGAGGGTGAATAGAAATAGCCCAGATTTGGACAGTGCAGCAGGGCTAACACCCAGACTCTCCCAAAATGTGCCCTGGGATCCTCAGTGGTCACAGGTGGTCAGGAGCTGGGGTTTGGCCTCCTACAGTGACAGATTTTCTTCATGACATCAACATTCCTCTCCTTTGTGGCCCCACCTTCCCACACTCACAGCTGTGTCTTGAGGACGCTCAAAATAGCCAATATTTTTCCCCTATTCTGTCATTCCTTTACAAAAATGGGTAAAATAAACTGCTGAGCAGATAAGGAACTATTGCTCTGAGCCAGGATGGAAAGGAACTGGGAAAGGCTCCATGAGCAGAACTAACAGCAAGGCAGAATTTCCGGGGCATCATCCAGTAGCTCTGCCTTGTTTTGCTGGTTTGCTTAACATTGTCATGTTTGGGTTTGTTTAATTTTGGCTCCTTATTTTATCTTATTTTTTGACTTCTAGACTGTTGCAACTTCCACAAGTTACCAAGTCCCTGTGCACTTATCTTATCTGTGTTTCCTAATTTCCCCTCTATTAGGTGATGTCTGACACCTTCTGTGGTCAGATCTGGCTGTCTGGACACACAGTGAGTCACTCACCTTCCTACCTCCCTCACTCCACACTGAGGGGGAGGCTGTTTTCCTCAGGCTCTCATGGTCCACAGTGGTTCAGGTGAATATCTCACTGATGAAAGGTGTTCTGGTAATTCTTCAGGAGGGAACGAAGCCTGAGGATGCAGCTTTGGACAAGGGAAACAGGCAGGAGATGTTTTCAAGTTGCTGGAGGAGTTGATTCTGTGTTGGAAGGAAGTTTTGTGGCAAAAAAGTGCTCTAGAACACAAGTCACTGCCTCCAGAACTAGGGAATGACTCCAAATATTAAGCAAAGAGCTGTGACAGGAGAGAGGACAGAAGTGCTGTGATTTCATCTCTATTTATCTGCTCTGATAAGGTTTCTGATGATTGTTTTCTCAGCCCTGGACACTCAAGTTCCCCTTCACTTTCTGGTCTCCAGCAGCACAGAAAAGCCCAGAGATCTGCCCTGAGCCGCTGCCTGGGCCGAGGTGCTGAATTAAAGCCCCGCATTGCTCACCAGGAGCTTTGATCCCCCGCCAGCTGAGCCCATCCGCAGCCTGGGGCTTGTAATTGCATTCCAATGGGTATCCCTAATTCCCCCTGAGTGGAGAACAATCCTGTGAAGTCAGTCCCCTTCCTTTGCATTGGAAGTGCTGGCTGATGACCAGTGTTTACTGACTCCACTGACTCATTTGCGAGTGTGATGCTTGGCTAAATAAAATTGTTTCCAAGAACCCCATCAACATTAATCATTAATTAATGCCTCGTGTTCACTGCGAGATATGATTGCCCACGGTTGGAATGGAGCTGGGAGATGCCTCAGGCCAGACTGGACTAGGCTGTGGCCCAGGGAAGAGCTGCATTGCCCCATTCCAGCCCTGCCAAGTGAGCCAAGGCGCTCAGCAGTGGCACAGTTTGGCATCTTTCCCTGCCCCAAGGAGTTTGCAATTTGAAGAAGTGCTGCTTTCTTCATCCTGCTTGTAGAGCTGTTCCCATGTCAGTCAGTGGGATGAATTCCCATCTTCCTTTTACTGGCATGTAAATGAAGTTTGTCAGCACTTCACTCAACCTGCACAAGGGAAGTTTCATTCCGTGGAGCCCTCCAGGTCACAGGGATGTTCAAGGCTCTGTTCTTCCACCTTTCACCCTCAGAATGTGCTAAAATGATCATTTGGGAGGCCGAGTGGGAGAGAAAACAAGAGTTTGAAGGAGGCTGACAAAGGCCAACACTAAAACCACAAGGCACAAACCAGCTGCTGTGAGTCCTTGCTGGGGGGTTTATGTTAAATATGAAGAAGCCCTTTACTATGGAATAACAACTACCAGGATCCTCAAAGAGTCTTGCAAAGTGGACAATTAAAATATAATTTGTTTATTACAGGAAGGGCAATTAGGACTGAATTAATGGATGGGTTGCTGCTGTATTTGAGAGTCCCAGGGCCCCTGTGTTCTGAATGGCCTTTTAACACTTCCCACTTAGTTGTTAGATCAGAAGTAATAATTGTTAATG
>JAOXXN010000230.1:10540387-10555620 GCA_026770055.1 Myrmophylax atrothorax
GGATGGGATGGGATGGGATGGGATGGGATGGGATGGGATGGGATGGGATGGGATGGGATGGGACGGGATGGGATGGGATGGGAAGGGATGGGATGGGATGGGATGCACTGGCCATCTCAGGGATCTGGAGTGGCCTCAGGGTTTGTCCTCCAGTGATCCAGCACTGCTGCACAAGGAATGGTCAACCTGAGCTGACAGACCCTGTAAAGTGATAATGGACCTAAAATCAGGGAAACTGTCCCAATAACCCCCCAAACTGCCTTTGTGGAGTCCCTTAAAACCCAGGCAGGCCAATTCTGCCTCTCCAGCCATCCATCTGCACTGACACCTTATCCCATCTCCCTGAGCTTAACAACAGAGCTGGGGGAGGTTTTACAAACTGTGAGGTTTTCAACCAAATGCTTGCCAAAATTTCCTAAATATTTTATAAAAACAGTAATAATAAGGGAATATTTTTTAGTGGTGGCTGTTACTGATGGGAAGTCTATCTCGTTTCTGCTGAGCTGAAGTTTCCTTAACTTTCATAATTGGAATAGTTTAGAGGTCAGTCTTTATGATCTGTAAAGATTACAGTTATTGGGATTTACAGGGGAAAAAGATAATTCCTTGCCCCTGTTCCTCCTGCTGCTCCTCTCCCTCCTCCAGGACTGCAGTAGCAGAGGAAATCAACCCCAATAAAGCAGCCTAAACACTGGGGTTTTTTGAATCCCCATTCTTAGCATAAGCAATGCTCAGCCGGGAACCCAATAAAACCTTTGAACTGGTAATTTGCACCCATTCTTTTAAAGCCTTTTCCCATTTTAAATATTAGTATAAAAGGGGGATTTGAGGAATCAGCATCGCCAAAGCAAACATTTGACACACTGTTACATTAGACCCATAGAACAGAAAGCTCAGGCACAGGAGCCCAAGCTGCTGCTGCTCTGTGGAATCAGTGCTTACATCTGCAGGAAGGACAAAGGGCTGGAGAAGCTGTTTCCCTGTCTCTGTGTGCCCGTACTGGCTGTTGTTAACTGGAAGGAGGATTGCACCAAGTTGGTATGGCAACAAAAACTGTAAAAAGAAAACCCTCCTCTTGCAGGGCATGGAGGAGATTGGCTGATCTCTGTCCTTCAGCACAAACCCAGTAACACTGACACGCTTTTTCTTTGCTGTGCCACAGATATTTGTTTTTGGGTGTTGTCGTGGAAATTTCACTGGGCTGAGATGCTCCTTTCGGTTCTGGCTCTGAAAGGTTACAGAGATCCCACATTTCAGACCCAGATCTTCAAAGTGTGTGTGTTTCACTTTATGGACCAGAGCATATAAAGCTGAATGTGTTTCTGGGACTCAGTGCCTGGGTCTGGGAAGCAGAGAGGTGGATGTCAAAACTGTCACAGTAATAAACAAGTAGTTTGGTGAGCAGAGGGTTTAGTGAAAGCTTCTTTGCAACATTTCTCCCTCTTTTTCTCCCTTTTTTTTCCCTTCCTTAGGGGCAGGGGAGGCTCCCCTTAGCATTTAGGAGCTGTCTCCCTATTCAATTCCCTATTTCATGAAATCTGTTAAAACTTATCTTTAAGGTCTTTACTCCTTTGATAGGTTTGCTTGGAATTATCAGTGATTAAAAACTTTTGGGATAGAAAGGAATGGGAGAAGAAACCCATGGAGCAGTAGCACATAAGCCTTGTTTCCTTAGGCATCCAACTAAAACATTTCCCATGTCCAAGGTGAACAGCCAGGTCTGATGCTCTGTGTTTGTCATCTCGACTTGCAAATCCAACACTGTAGCTTTGTGTTTCTGCTGGAAAGAAAAACAAACTGCAGACAATGGGAGAAACCGCAGAGCTTTGCCTGGGGCTGCGTTGGGGGGTGTTGAGTAATTTCCCAGTTTCCCAGTTAGAAAAGAGGCAGCCCCAGTGCCAGGACTGGGTTGGGTGGGAGCAGAGGGGGCTTGGTTTGGTGTCTTCTCCCTGACCTGTCTCTGTGTGTTCAGTCACACCAGCACAAGGTCTGACAGCGAAATACAGGGATTTAAACCCTGACTTGAGCTCACTTAGTACTTTCCAGGCTCCCTGGACTCTCCTCTTGCCCAGAGCAGTGCTCTGAATCAATCCCAGCAGTGGAGAGGGAAGGTGGAGGAAGATCTAAATGAGTTTGTTTCTGAAGACAGTATTTAGAAAAACCCACTCAGGTAGCCAAGAGCAGAAAATACTGTTTTATAGAGGAATATCTTTGGTTTTCTGGCTCTGCAGAACGAAGCAGAAGCTTTTAAATAAAAACCTGAGTGTAATAGCTGGTACCAAAAAGTGCTGCACATGAACCATGAGGTTCTCCTCAGCAGAAGCACAGATTGCCCTGGGAATTAAAAAGAAAAAATACAAAGTAGGTTCCTACATGTGCATGTAAGCTGCTGGCCTTCCCTCCAGTAAAAAAGCAGAGCCCATGGATTTGCCAGTGTCCGTGTCCTGAGCAGGACACTGCAGGCAGAGGGGCCCAGAGGAACCTCAGCTCACAAGTGTGGTGCTGTTTTTCCTTTGCTCGTGGCATAAATCATGAAAGGCAAAAAAATCTGTTAGCACAGAGCTCAGGTTTGTTTATTTTTTTGCCAGCTGCAACATGCTACCCTCTTAGGGGATCATGGAAAACCAGTCATGGTTTAGGCTGGAGTGACAAGTCAAACCCAAACTGTGGGTCTGGCCCCTCTCAATGAATTACAACCTTGTCAGGAATCTATTATACACATAGACATACATATATGTATTTTTTTAAATTAAGGTAGGGGGGTTTATCAAATCAAATACCTGCACAGTAAATTATATTTCTGGTGCCAGCCTGGCTCTGCCCCTCTCTGCCCTGCTCTCCCTCCCTCAGCACCACGACACAGGGGGTTTGTTGGAGGAGGCAGCGCTGGGGACGTCCTGTGCTGCTGAGGAAGTGCTGGTTGACCTTGCCACACATTTTGTTTGGGAATATTTACCACAACATCTCCCAGCACTGTTGGCCTAATGATAAAAATACTCAGAGTCCAAGCGTGGAGGCCTGGGGTGGTGGGTGAAGGAAGGAAGGTGAATCAGTAATAGGGTGCAACCATCAAAGGTGTTTGCTCATCTGTTTTCTGAACCAAGTTTGTTGTGTTTATTAATAGGGCTTGAAATGCCAAGGGGAAAGTTTAAGGTGAACTAAAAATGCCATGAGTTCCTCTGCTATGGAGTCTCCTTTTGTACTTGCTAAAATTAGTTGGATGCTGGCTTTTCCCTTTTTATCCAGCTCCTCCCTCTGAGGAATAGGTGCTATTGTTGTTTGGGGAGCCAGAAAGCTCAGCAGATTAAACTAGTGAGAGTTTAATCTGTTGGAGGTCTGCTTAATCAGGGCCCAGCAGTTTCTTCAGTCAGAGACACAAATACTGCAAAATAGTCCACACAAAAATTTAAAGAACAATTAAGAGGCTTTTACTTCATATGGAAGAATAGGGGAATAATTGTTGTCAATAAACAGCATCAGTTATGCCCAACTCTGCAAACAGCCAGGAGAGGTTTCTGCTGTCACTGTGACCTTGCAGGGGAAGAATTCCACACAGGACAACATTAAATGGAAACACAGCATCCCTGTGCCTAATAGTTTGACCATCTCATGAGGGGAAAAATCTGTACCTGGTTAGCAATCCATCCAGCCAAGCATTGGCATCCAGTGGGCTGAAGGTGTCAGAGGAATGGAGTCCAGTTGGGATGGTTTGGACACTCACACACACCATGAACCTCAGTCTCTATCTGAGCATTGATCTCGGGGACCTTAAAACCCAACCAAAGTCACTCCAGTCCAAGCTTTTATCATCTGAAGGCGAGGTGAGGGTTGGGCACCAATCCAGACTGAGGTTTGATGTGTCCAGGAATCTTAAAGGCAACAAAATCCGAAAGGATTGGGGTGTTTCTGTAGGTCTTGTTCAGCAAACACCAGAAACAGAAATGTGTTCCTTCACATCCAAGGTCTTTCCAACCTTCCCAGTAAATGGAGATCCTCCAGGGCAGGGTAACCCCAGTCTGCTGTCCCTGAGGACACGAGGAACTGCTCCTGCCTGACTCCTCTGGTGCCTCCTTGTTCTCCCTGCTCTGAGGGGGCAGGAATTAGTCACTCCAGGGAATGGCTGGGAGACAAAATATTAATCATGTGCAGTCCTTTAATTGCATTATAGCCCTTATTAAATAAGGTACAGGAGAACATAAAGGTGGCCTGCTTCTATTTTTGATGCAGATATTATATAAATGTATGTAGCTGATTATGCCAGCCTTGTGAACCCCCTCAGGTTTCAGAACAGTTTCCAAGCTGTCCCCCTTGCTCAGTGTGGAATTCTTTGTCATTTGGTTCTGATTTTGCAGCGGGGCCTATTAAACCCCCAGTGTGTGTCTGTGTGTTGTCCCCTTCCCTGCAAGCCAGAGACTGAATCTGGCACTGGTTTTTCTGGCTGGGTGAAGAGAAGTTTGTTTCTGAGGTGAAAAATTTGCCTTTTAAATTTCTATGCAGCTTGTACCCAGATTATAATTCATAGCCTGGGCTGAATACCAAATGACCCTTTCCTCATTTCCACAAATATTCTGAAAGGCAAAGAGCAAGGCAGGGGAAAATACTGGCCTGAATCCAATGCTGTTAGAACCCAGAATCAATGGCATTTGTGTAAAGGTTGGATTTGGCCTCTTCCATCTTTCATTTAGAGCTCTCAGATTAACAGAATATAAATATTGCCTGATGCTCCAGAGCTGCCCCAGCAGATTGCTCAAAGACTCATCTCTCCTTCTGGAACAAGGCAAATATTGTGAAGGGAAGTCTCCATGAGAAAGACTGGAAAAGCTGTTAGTAACTGTCCTTCATATTGTGTGTTACAAGGTACTTGTGAAGACCAAAACTTGGAGGACAAACTCCAAAGATGAACAAGAAACTCCTTTTTGGCAAGACCAGAACAATCCACCGTGGTTTTTACATGATGAATCATTAGTGAAAGGTTTTGTCAACCTTAGTCCTTCTGATTCCATGCAGACAGACCCCTGTATTATCCCAAGAATTTTACAGAGCCTGGAAAATGAAGGAATTATGAACCCCACTGTAAGAGAGAGACACTCACTGGAAAATGCACTGAAGATTTTTTCAAGGCTCTTGCAGTTGAACAAGATTTATTTGGCATCTCCAGTAGATTCTGGATTATTCCCATTGTGTTCATGTGGTGTGGAAACAGCTCTGAGTTTTTAATTGGGAAATAATCGCCTTTACATGTGACACCAGGAATGCCTCATGTGTGTGCCAGGTCAGATGCCAGTGGTGATCCCTGTTGGAATGCCAGGCAGTGTGAGATGTCCTTACAGAACCCATCCCACCATCCATGCTGTTCCATGCCTGGAGCACCGACCAGTGACAGCTGCAACCTCTGGGTGCCTGTCACCAACTCTTCACTCCCACACGAACCCCAAGGAGCTGAGACAGCAAAACAGTGACCAAGCATGTGCTTAACTTGCATTTTGGAATCCCTGCTCTCTGGGGTTGAAATTGTGAGATAAACCAGATGGATTTCAGCTGGATCCCGAGGGATGCAGCGCCCTGGTCCTGTGGAATACAAGTTGTGTGCAACACGTGGTTTCTGTTTCTCCATTAGTGCTGCCAGGGCTGGAGCTGCTGCTCCTGTGCCATTCTCCTGACACATCATTAATAACCAGGGTATTTCATACCTGATTTCCACACTGTCATGCTGAAAACCACCTGGGTCTCAGTTTTCATCGACATTTAAAATTCATAAACCAAGAAGATGTGGACTGAGCAGTGGTGGCTGTGTTTGAGCTGAGAAAGGTCTCACTGAATAATGGATCAATCAGGTTGGAATGAGAGTCCTTGCTGGGAGGAGGAAAAGTATAACTGGAAAATCTGATGTTCCAGATGTCCAATTGTGAAGATACCACAGCAGTAGCTTCCCAATTAGGAACATTTTCCTAAGCAGGGACGTCACCCAAATCTTTGCTGCTTCAATAGAATATGTATTGATCCTTCATTATGCCTAATCCCATGGAAAAGGAGAGCAATTTATTCCCTTTTGTAGAGGCTTTTCACAGATTTGAAGACCTGATGTATGTTCTTGTTGTTTTTCCTTCCTTTGGCTGAATGACTCCAGTTCCCTCCACTCTCCTGTGTATCATTTCACAAACCCCCTGACCTGGACTCACTAATCCAAATTAATTTTGGAATTGATCCTTTTCCAGGAGTTGTGACAGGAGGCTGCCTTTGCCAGCAGGTGTCACCATAAGAGAACGAGAATATCCAGCTCCGATCGCCACCGCAGCAAACGCGCGTTCTGTCCTCGCAGTTTTCCCTACTTTGCATCCCACTGAAACTCCTTTATTCCAAAGTGACTTATGGCTGGATTAGAAAAATCAATGTCCTGAAAGCAAGAGATCCCCCGAGCAAGAAAACCCACACCGGGTTTGGGAAAGGAGCTTGGCAAAGTTCTCCGAGGTTGCTGGCAGGTGGCAGGGAGGAACTGGGTGAGGATTTGGGATGGCAGAGGCTCTGGCTCTGCTGGAGGTTCAGCAGTGGGAGCACAGGCAGCTTTGCCCCCAGCCCGTGGCCTGCACTGGCCATTCCCACGCCCCTCCAGCTGTTGTTCAGCCGCAGGAGCTGATCAGGTGTTTGCACAAAGGCTCAGGGAAACCCTCCGAGGTGTGTTCTGACCTCTCCCTGGAGTTCATTCTGGGGATAACCATTGCATAAGGGAGTATTCCATTGTTCTGCCCCTCTCCCGCTCCCTTTGGCTCGCAGAGTGGTTTGGGTCACACCTCTCCCTGCCCCCAGCGCCAACAAGTGGCCAAGTGACTGTCAGAGCACAAGAGCCTTCAGAGAAAACTGGGTTTCTCCAAGTTCGTGATTTTCTGTGCATGGTTTTAAAGGTGGTTCTGGCTGAGCTGGTGATTTTTGTGCAGTCCTGGGTGGCTGCAGCACCACCTGCCCCACAGGGGCTGCAACGAGCCAGGGGAAGGGCTTGAGGCAGCATTTTTGGATTTTTCTTTTCTTGATTAAACCAGCAAACGCTGCATAAATACTGGAAATAAAACCCACTGCAACCTGAAGGATTAGTATTTAGCTCTTTATCTAAATACACTCCATTCCCCCCCATCCCCTCCCCAAAATAAAATAGTGTTGTTTGAAATTTCCAGGGAAGCTGAAGGCCTAAAGCATTGGGTGAGATGTAAATTTCTTAAAATATTTATCCATCCATAAGTGGCTACATATTTGACATTATTATAGGGTTTCTCAGTGTTCCATTTTATTAAAAAATATTTATTTGGTTTCTAAGATTACTGCTTCTCTGACCACAGAAAATTCAATTACCGAAAACTGCAGCTATCAAATTGGTTGAAAATAAATAGCCTTTTATCCAAACCTGGCATGGGCTGGTTTACTTTTAATATGTAGCCATAAAAAAAGAAGCTCTTTCCACAGAGAGCTGGTTGGGTACAGAGCAAGAGGCCAAGGAATACTTTGCATCATCAGGTTTTATTTAAAATAAGGGAGCGAGGGGGTACAAAATAAGTCATTATGAGGCTAATTAGCTGCTCATTTTTCTCTTTTTAATAAGTGGCAGAAGATCTCTCGAGGCGTTTGTTGTGTTACCATAAGTAAGTCTTGTCTCACAAGGGTGAACAGATAGGCAGGTGATAATTCCAGTTTTTGGAGCTCTGAGGCTTTCCTACCTGTGGGGTTTAAAACAGGCACTGAGTTTGCAAATGGCACAGAAATTAATGCTGGAAGAGCTGCTAGAGCAGCTTTGTTGATTGTTTTTCATCTTAAACAATGTAAATTCAACAATGTAAACATCTCCATCACATCTCAATACAAGGTATCGCAGAGGTTTATTAATGGAGAGGTTTATTAATGGAGCAGGTACCTGAGTGTGGCTAAAACTGAACACCCTCTGTGACAGAGGAGATGACACCCACCGACCTGGGGGTGTCTGCTCATGCCTCCCACCACGGCCCTCTGTTCTGACAGTGCTTCTGCAAAGGAGAAAAAATCAGAAGGGAACAAATGGAAAAAAAAGGACTGTCCTTTCCAGCTCTGTCCAAACGGTCTGGGCTGAGATTTCCCCTCTCTGAATCGGTGACACGACCCCGTCGCGTTTTCAGGCTCTTTGCTCGCCTGTGAAGTCCCTTCCGCACCACGTCTGAGGACACCGTGTCTTTCAGCTCGGCTCCCAAAGGCATCAAAGGCTGGAATGCGAAGCATCCTTGCCCTGTCGCACGCTGGGGGCAGGTCGCTAACAGGTCCTGTTGGCGGCGCGGCCGCGGAGCCCCGGCGGGATGAAGGATGCGCTGAGTGATGGACCCGCCTGGTCCCGGGAGGAACAATGTGCGCCAGAGCCCCCGGCACGGGATGCTCCGCAGAGCTGTCAGTGCCAGCCAGGGATGCTCCAGAGAGCTGTCAGTGCCAGCCCGGGATGCTCCAGAGAGCTGTCAGTGCCAGCCCGGGATGCTCAGAGAGCTGTCAGTGCCAGCCTGGGATGAAAAGCCACGAGATCAAAGCTCAGACGAAAGCAAAGGGAGATAACGCGCTGGGCACGTGGTCCTTCCAGAAATGCTGGTGGAAAGGGACGCTGCCTTTCTGCCTGCAGGATGAGGGTCCCCTGCTCCCAGGTAACCTTCAAAGGGGCTGGAAGAGTTGAGGAGATCATTCTGAGGGAAGCAGAAATGTGTCAGGTTTTATTGCTCTGGAAAGACAAAGGGCATTTACCCTAAAAGATCTGTGGGGAAATTCATCAATTGCTGAGATGGGCAAAAATATTTCTGTGTTTCCCACTGGGCACATGGAGAGAATCAGAGTTATAACCATTTCCTCAAAAACTGGAAGAACCTGAGTTCCTATTTACTGAGTTTTCATGCTTTGGAAATGCTTGGGAGGAGGATGACCTGGAGATCTTGGCTGGAGCACGTGGGTCAAGGCAGCAACTGAGACCTCTCCTGAATTTACCCCCTTTAGGTGGCACATCTCATTCCCCCACCCAAGTCCTTCCTGCTGCTGAACAGAGATCTTGCAAAGGGTTACACTGCAAAGTTCAGCAGAATGCACTAAAGCTTGGAAAGAGCTTTAAGAAGATTTGGGGAGGAAAGGACTCCCTCAGGTTTGGAGAATAGCTGGCTGGGTTTCATGGCTGTGGTTTCGCAGGTCTCCACACACGTCCCATTGTACACAAAAGCCGCTTATTTGTTTAAGGCAGTTGGTGAGTGGATTATGTGACATGGAGTCATCCAGAGAGATTGCTCCAGCCAGAGTGGCAGGGCAGGAAAGAGCCTGAACCTGTATTTTAATCTCTTTTCTGATGTGATTTCCCAATTGCATCAGGAGGCGAAGTCTCGCTGAGCTTCCAGTCTGATGATGCAGGAAGATAATCCCCCCCAGCCACAACCGGCTTTCCAGGAGCCCTTTCCCAGCTTCCCTGGAGGGGAACCAACTCCCACTGCTCCCTGCAGAGTCTGGAGCTGCAGTGCTGCTGAAATGTAGTTTATGGATTAAATGTAGTTTGGCTATCTGTAATGGAGCCTGCACTCAGAGCCAGTAGAGCAGGAGAGCTCAGCCGTCAGTTGTCAGCCCATAAAATCTGTGTTACCTTTCCTTCTTGTCCTTTTTTTCCTCATTGTTCTTAAAGTGATTCTTACAGCTCATAGATTGGCAATTACAGGAGCAGCTCCACAGATTTCTTTAGCAAATGAAAATAGAAAGATGTTGCAATTTTTTGCTGAACTGGATGACTGCAAGAAGTGATGCCCCCGCTGTGCTGATCTTGGGGCTCAGTCCCAGCCTAACTTGCTTCACTCTTACACTTGGCTTTTGTCTCCTGAACAGCATTAAAATAACATCACTTGCAACAAAAAGCCCCCTGGAAGTGTGTTGATCCAAAAAGCTTGTATATTTATATATATATTGAATGTCTGCTCCGAGATAACGTTGCTTTGCTCATGTTAAAAACTCTGCCCTGAATAAAGAGCTTCCTTGGAAGCTTTTTTAATGGGAGTTAGAACTTAATGCTGCCTTGGTAGCAGAGACCCTTTGGGTTCCAGCCCTCACTGCGATGCACACAAACAACACATTGACTGTGGCCCCACTTTATATTCTCACTAAATCAAGGTAAAGTTTTTTAAAGCCCAATTCATATTAAAAAATTTTCCTGCGGGTGTGAAGTGATTTTGACAGAGGCAAAGCTCACACGGAGAACCCTCCAGACTTGTGGCTTCAGAGAAAGAAGGGAAAAATATAGCTTGGGGTGGGGACAGGAGGTAGAAATAGTTGAGAGGACCCTTTGGTCTTTAATGCATGTCAGAGGAGCTCCAGCTGTCACCCACCACTTGTCCCAGATTTATGGATCATCTGTTTTGTTAATGCTTGTGGATCTCTTGCTGAACATAACCTTTCTGAATTATTTTTTTCCTGATCAAAGGCTGTTAAAGTTATAAATGTCCCTGTAATATCTTGAGGTTTTCCTAAGAAGAAGGTGCATTGATGGAACAGTTGTTGGGGTAGTCATGAAGTAATATATTTTCCATGTATATCTTCACAAGTTTCGGAAGAGCACTTTAATTTTATATATATTGAACAATCTGTGCTTTAAAAGAACCAGCTGATGAATTTCTGTGCTGAACTGACTGCATGGAATGAGACCATTTGCCCACCTTCAGTATTACCTGAAATGCACAGAGCAGTCACTTTAAACTATGACATTTTTCTCTTGAATTCGCTCACAAGTAGAGTTTTTCAGGGTTATACCTGTTTGTCTGCAGGTGTGGAAGATTTAGGGGTTTATGTGAAGAAAGTACAGCAAGACTTGAAGGTCGTGTAATTTGGGGCAAAGAGCTCCTTTCTGCCTGCTGTGACTGACTGGCCTCTGTTGTCAGCACGGCTGCAAAAGGAAAGAGCTCCATTACTGCTCTGAAATTCCATGTGCAATATTGTATTTCTGCATTCTTAGGCTGGACAAAGCCCTGAGGTGTCTGGAGCTGGTGCTTTGCCAGAAGCATCTCAATTACAAGTGCAGTGTCTCACAGTTGCCTGGGCTCTGAGACCACCATCCACCAAAGGGAATGTCAGTGCAGGGATTTCACTTTCGGATCCTGGCACGGGTTGGGTTGGAAGGGACCTTAAAGATCCTCTCATTCCATTCTGCCATGGGCAGGGACACCTTCCAAGCCCTGTCCAACCTGGCCTTGGACACTTCCAGGGAAGGGACAGCCACAATTTCTGGGGCCTGTGTGATTTTAGGACACATCTGAATTTTTTGAACTTTTCACTGAGCCACTTCCATAGATAGATAGAAAAGCCTGGATGGTTCTTTCAGCTTTTGGGTGTGAACTTGGCCAAGGATGGAGTGAGGCAGGAAGTTCAGTGTCTTTTGGTGGCTAATTCAGCACATTCCATAAGGAACATCCCTTGTCCTGGAACCTGGGGAGACTGGCTGTAGCACTGAGGGAGTTGCTTGTTGGAATAGCTGAGGGGGAGATAAAACAAACTGAGAAGCTGAAATTCTGAAGTGATTTCAGAGGGATCTTCACAGGAGTTGGCTCAATAGCAGCCCAGGAGAGGCTCCCTCAGTTGTGTCCTTGGGAGTATCCACAAAACATGAGGAAGGAGCATCCAAAAACAAGTGCATGCCCAGAGGTGATGGCCAGAGACGTGAGGGAATGCAGATGGAGCCCCAACCACAAACTGTGCACCTTGAGCAGGCTCCAGACCTCAGACAGCCCTAATTTAAGGGTTATCCAGATACAGGTTTTTAGGTTTGCTCGTTATAGAAATGAGAGACCAACTCCGGCTCGGCCTCGGTTGGAATACGAGGAAAGGCCACAGCATTCCGAGAGCTTTGGAGCAAAGGTGTTAATTTTCATCCATTTTTAGAAAGGCATGATTATTGCTGGCCTAACTGTTTTATTTTAAATGTTTTAATTACTGGAGAACAAACTGTTTTACACAATTCCCAGAGCAGCTCAGCAACACTTTGGAAGCCAAATATTCTGGCAAGAGACGGGATTGATTTTTTTGTGTGTGTGAAAGCAGGAAAAGTTACCTAAAAGCACTCCATGAAATGCTAAAATGATGGCCTGGTGTCCATTCCATCAGTCACTAGGAATTCATGTAGAATTTCATCTAAGATCTGTATTTTTGGTACAAATTTGGAGGTTTTATTGCCTCTTCAAAGCACAGGCAGATTATTTTACTTTAATTCCGACTCACATTATCCCCAGCCAAGTCCAGTGTCATTTTACAGACATGAAAACACAGAAACCCTGTTCTCAAGTTCCTTGTTATGGGATTGAGGCTGTTGTTTATTGGTGATGATTTTCCTTTCTTTTCCTGACAGCAGCCATGGGGGTGAATGCACTGCCTGGGCTGTTTTTATGATTTATGTTACTCCTTCGGTGCTTCTCTGTTAGTCTGGACTCAGATAAAGAGCTCTGTGATTTAAGTGCATGGATAGATGAGAAAAGAGAAAACAGTTGTAGCATCTAAGCTAATAATTCACAATTAATAGGCTTTGCATGTTCCTGAGTTTGGCAATATTCTCAGGGCGGTTGAACATTTTTATCCTCCTTTTATTTGTTCCAAATAACAGGATTTTTTTCACCTTTTTCTTGAATTGCATTAGACCCTCAGAAAAATTTCTGTTGAGATGAGCCTGCAGTTTTCCTGTTGTCAGGATGACAGGATGGAGCCAGGGAAGTGCATGTAAAGATGAGTAAGCCTCGGATTACATTTGATCTCCTGCAGTTCTCACAGTGTTATCTGCAAAGCTTGGAGCAAACATTTCAATCTTTTTTTTAATGGGAAATTGAGAAACATGGAAATGGGGCTTGCTCAGAGCACAGATGGAGTTTCCAACCAACAGCACAAAGGTTTGGAGTGCTAAATTATACAGTGCTGGACACAGAAATCATCAGCTGGGAAAATACTCAGTGCCCCTTAAAATAAGGCAAAGCAAAAATAAAACTAAATATTCATTTCTGGTATTAATGCAACTGTTTCACCAGGAATCTTGCTGGGATTACTTGAAAAGAATGAACCCCAAGGTGTGAATTTAAGGTGTGCTGTTGCTTTCCTTTTCAAAGGGAAACATGAAGAAAAGGGAAACCAAGGAAATGTAGGAATTTCAAGATAAGTATCAGAAACGGAGATCTCAAACTGCCAACTTTGTTTCTCTTACAGTGAAAACCAGGATGGTTTTATGTCTGGTTCCAGAGTAGCTCACAATCAAAATTTCAGGATTTTTCATGGAAATTTTCCAGCCTGGAAGTACAGAGGGAGTATGTACAGGCAGAAAAGGATGGAAAAGGGGTGGTAAACTCCCTAATAAATCTGTCAGTAGGAAAGGCCCTTGGAACCAGCACAGTTTGTAGCTTTCTCCAACTCCCACATCTCATCTTTTAACAGTATAAATAGCTGGGTTTAAAACTAGATTTCTCCACTGCAAATGTTGAATTTGCTGGCATAAGATGGCAGCTTTTGACATTAGAATATGGGGCCATTCCACGAGATTTACAGTCTCCAAGTCCATATTCCCTTGAAGATTAAACCTTCATTAAATTCCCCCTTTTTTCCCCTTTATTTCCTGCCTTTTGCTCACATCACACTCTAACTTTCATAAGCACTCTTGGGTTTAGTGCTTTAATAAAAACAGCTTTGGTGGAAGTTTAAAGGCACTTCAGATTCTCTAAAAACCTTTTGGAAATTCACCCCTAAATCAGTCATTCAACCTTCCTTCCCTACCCCCTTGTCTCCCACCATACATCTTCATTAAGATGCATCCAAAAGAAGGTACTCTGTAATTTCAACAATCACATCGAGGGTTTGATTTTCTTTTTCTCCCTTTTTTTTTTCCACCATTGTTATGACTAGACAGAGGATCATACTGAGTGCATTAGCCAGGCAGTGACTCAGGACACCTACTGCTTGGAATGCCATTGCACTCCGAAGGGGAAGGGATCAAACCCTGTCTCCTCCAGGCCTGCAGCCCACTCTGCAGCAATATTTCTGCCTCAGGAATACTTGGCTGGCAGCTCCAGCAAGGCAGCGTTGGGGAGCTGCGGTAGTTTGGTGTCAGAATGAAAAATGGTTCAGTGCAAAAGGTCTCACTGCTGAGATGTGAACAATCAAGGAGCACTAAGTCAAGCATTTGACAAGCAACTTTGGTCTTGCTGTTAAATACCACTTAATATTGTCCTGCCTGATAATCCCTGCTGTTTAACAACTCTGCAGTCGTGGCCCAGGGATGGCATTGTGCCTCTTGGGAAGGGAAAAGCTCGGCCATATGTCATGGGGTTGCCAGCAAAAGGAAAGACATGTCTTTAATGCTCACAGAAAATTGAGATGTTGCAAAAATGAGACAATTACAAACACGTTAGAGTCTTGAGTCTTCTCTGGAGTTTGTGTGCAGGACATTGGGGAGTGTTGCAGTTCTAGCTGAGGGTGGTTAAGGTGAAAAGCTGGGGAGCTTCCAGTCCTGTCCTGTGTGTGCAGCCAAGGAGCAAAGAAATGCATCCCAGCCTTTATTTGGAGGGACACTGGGAAGCTTTGCTGTTACCACCTTATCTCCACAGCTTCACCTGAAAGGTTCTTCCTCATGGTACAGGTTGTCTCTTCCAGTTAAGATTTGTTGCCTTCAGGCCGTGACCCCTCCTGTATCTGTGCCTTAACAGTCCTGCTCAGACAACCCTCTGAGATCCTTGGCTCATTTTTCTCCTTGCCTTTCAATGCCTGATCTTCAGCCATCGCACCCCCTGCAAGTTCTTTCTCCATTTAGATGTGCCTTTTTGGTGGTTGGGTTGGTTTGGTAAATAATAACCTTAGTTTTTGTGAGTTTGGCCCCATTCTGAAGGTTCTCTGCTGCATTATGAACTGGAACTGTGTGCTCTGGAGTGATTCTTCCCAAAGATGACAGAAGATGTTGAAGCAGATGAACAGATTACTGACTTGGAAGTCCTTAGGATATTCTTCATTTCAGCTTGGCTGCAAATCCAAGCTGGAGCCAAGAATAGTGATGTTCACATCAAAAAAAGAAAAGCTAAATGGGCAAAACAAAGTATTGTTACTGGTCACTGATTTCCAGCCGGGAATTGGATGGGCTAACAAACAGTTGTTGCCCAGAGAATCTGTGGCTACCCCACTCCTGGAAGTGTCCAAGGCCAGGCTGGACAGGGCTTGGAGCAACCTGGGCTGGTGGGAGGTGTCCCTGCCCATGGCAG
>JAOXXN010000230.1:10556415-10585254 GCA_026770055.1 Myrmophylax atrothorax
CACAATTGGGGCTGGGGGGGGCACAGCAGGTGAAGAAGGAACCCAAGTTTTCTGAAGTGTAGAGAAAGCAGAGCCCACCCTGACTGACCAGCAGAGGGGCTGCTGCCTGAGCCCCATCCAGGCTGGGCACTGCCCTCCGTCCCTGGGGACAAGAAGGGCACAGTTACAGAGCTGATGTTGTCCTCAGCTCCGGATTTCAGAGACCTGCCCACGGAGGGATGTTTTAGAGACAAAGTGAAAACACACTTGCACCACAGGAATAAATAAAGTGCAAATTTAATAATTCAATTTAATTCATTGTTTTAATTATAGCATTATAATGTAATTATTTTCATTTGTATTGTTATCATTACTTTAACTTTACTAATAATTTAATTAATAAATTTAATATGTGCAGTTCCTGCATTAGGAATCAGCAAATCCCTTGACCAGATCAGCCACGTTTACACCTCAATGTGTCACTGCTGTGACCTGTTGTAGGATGTACTTGTTGGAAATCCAGAAACTGATAAAGAGATAACAGGAGAGATTGTTCAGTCATGGTTGTTTCTCACTCTTTGTCTTGGAAAAGTAGTTTGGGAAGGTTTTATTGGGGGAGAAAAAATTCAGAGAGCTCTTCAAATCTGTTAAATCGCAGCCCAGAGGAGCAGATATTTTTAAAATTACTGAAATACTGGGCAAGATTAATCATAGAATCATGGAATCATGGAATGGTTTGGGTTGGAAAGGACCTTAAATACCATCTGGTTCCATCCCCTGCCATGGCCAGGGATACCTTCTACTTAAGGTCTCATATAATCCCCTTTGGCTTTGTGAGATCATTCCCATGTATAAAAAATAATAATACTCTGTCAGTATTATTATTATCATTCTCATTATTTCCATTATTATATTTTTATTATAAATTATTGCACCTCTCCTTACTGCCATGATTTCAGATACATGTCCCAAACCTCTGTTAAACAAAAGCATGTGCAGATTCTCTAAAAATGGAAAACGAGGCTTTTTGAACCTGGTTCTGGTACAGTAAAACTCCATTTATTCTTTAATCTAAACTCTTCCCCAGGCATCCCTGGTGCTTGCACCAGCTGAGAGCAGGAGGCAGATAAAAGAAAGCAAGTTAAAAGAGCTTTCTCTCTGGAATTTGTCATGCTGGAGCGTTAGAGAGCTCTGTTCTGGGAACAGTGAGCAGGGAATCACTGCTGATTTTGCCATAAAAAGAGGTAAATCATTGAGTGAATTTAAAAGACTGAAGGAACAGACAGAATTTGCTTTAATCTCTCTTGAAAACTTTTATTTCGTTTTCTAAATAGGTGAAAGAGTATCATATTTAGAGTGAAGAAAAGGCTAATCTTTCTTGAGCAGCTATTCCTGTGCAATGTATACTTCATTTTCTGCATAAAGGGGGATTTGGTTTGTTTTTGTCCTTGCAGTGATGCAATCCCAACCCATGGGCTCCACAGGAGCTCAGCTCCGTTTCCAGCCTCCTCAGCTTTATGAGCAAGGCACTGCTTTCCTTGTCCAACAGCCCCTGAGGGACAGCTCTAAATGGGGCTGCAGATTTATTGCTGCAGCTCTGAAGGAAATGATCGTCTGCCAGGCTGAACACACCGGCAGATATTGGGGCAGATATGTCATATCTTGTCAAACGGCAGCTCCCCGGCCCCGGCGTTGGGTTTCTGTGCTGGGATGGGACTGGGCCCGCTTGTTGGGATGGATTACTCACCCTCTGTACGCTCCAGAGGGGAAAGGGAAAGGAAAATTGGCTCAGGGGTTTCCATGCCAGGAGCTGGTTCTGTGCTGGAAGCCCCAGGGGACACAAACAGAGGAGCTGCCCCAGGTCTCACCTGGACAGGGTGTTGGGGGGTGTGTGGGAAGGGGACCCCAGGGAGAGGTGGGAATGGGGTGTGGGGCTGCAAGGGCTCTGTGTCAGCTGGATTTGGAGCTGGGCAGAGCTTGATGCACAATGGAAGGGTTTTGCACAGCCCCACTGCCCATCCAGCCCAGCCCTGAGCGCAGGTCTGGGTGGGATGAGGTGTCACCACAGGTATTTCTGGTGCCTCGGGCAGGGCTGCCTGTCCCCTGCAGATCTGGATTCACCAGAAGGCAGGAGGGCAAGCAACACCAGTGGCATTCCTATATTTTTGAGCTAATCATTCCCTAAACAGTAATTTTCAAAAGACAGGGAAGCAAAAAAAGCTCCCTAAAATGCAAAAGTTAAAGCTCCAGAATTACCTGTTTGTCTAGAGCCTCCCTCCAAATGCTGGTCAAGGCAGAGCCCTGTGCTTAGAGGTCAGGCTGCTGTTGGGAAGGCCCTGTGGTGTTCTACGAAGGCATAAATAACCCTCCCAGCTTTCCCATTTCTTCCCAAGAATGGATGCTCCATTAGCAGATGGAGGGTTATTGATGGAGCATGGGTACAAGCCAGTGGAAATGTCTCACTCTGGATTAAAAAATGAGGTTTCCAGGATCACTCTGGATTTAAGCCCAAAGCTTTGCTTTTTGGGCTGTCAAGTCAAAGGTGTTCTGGTTGTTGCCCTCTCCTTTCTGCCACTGACTGTGGAAATTTGTGTTACTTCAGGATGTCAAACATGGCCAGCCAGGGAGCAGAGGAACTTTGTCCTCAGTTCTTCAGCAGCAGCCTCTAATCTAATTCAGTTTGCTCTTGAGGAATGCTTGGCAAAATTCTTGTGGTATAAGACTAGAAAACAGTAAATCAGAGTTCTGGGCTCCTACACTTAATTCTTTCATCTCCAACTATTCTATCTTCTAATTTTTCTCAAAAAAAAACCAACCAAAAACCAAAAGACAACAAAACAGAAAAGTATTTCATCATAAAAATTAAATCAATTAAAAAAAACAAAATTGATTTCTGGACCATTCCAAATTCTTATTCATTGTCTGGGAAGTTCCTGTTCATCTTTACCATCTGGCCAAGTGACTGAAGAAAAACCATTCAGCCCATTTTTAGTAGTCAGTTTTCCTACTGAAAGTGATTGGATCTTTGTCAAAAATGATAGGAAAACACCAAAGTTTGCTGGACTCAAACTCTCAGCAATGTGGTTGGAAAGGAACAGCTTTCCCTCATATTCTTTCGATAGTTATGGGCTCTAATGGTCACTCAATTCTATTCCCTGAGGATCCATTTTCAACCAGATATTCAGGGCTGGACCTGAGCTGCAACCCAACTGGGCCTGGTGCAGCTCTGGGGGATTGTGAGCAGATTGAGTCACCCAAATCACTCTGCACCTTGGGGTTTCACCATCAAAAATAAACCTTATTATCCTGAGCTGCTTCCTGAACTGGCTCCTTTCCAGGGTTTTTCCTTGCCAAAATATTTGGCTGTCTGTGGGGATGTTCTCCATATTTTAACTTCCTGAATTGAAGTTAATGGGACCCACCTGGTCTGGTTTGGAGATGAGTCAGCAGAAGAGTCCAGCATGTTTAGAAAGAGTCCTTGGAAGTTGTGTGAAGCAGAGGCTCAGCCCCAGGGGAGGTGGGAGCAGGATTGACGTCACTGGGGCTGGGACCTGCCTGTGCTGCAGTGCTGTGGCAGGAGCTGCATTTCACAACTTCTTCCTGGGGGTTTAGGGAACTATTTGGCCAGAAATAAAATATTTCCAATATCAGTTGCATTTGTGGTTGCTGCAGTTTGGGAGGGCAGTTGAAGACCCTGAGGTGAAGACAGATTTCTGCTGATCACAGCCCACGCTGATCTGAGCTGCAATGGAAATGCAGGTCAGAATTTCTTCCTCTTCTCATCATCCCCACTGAAAATGCTGCTGCTGACAGCAGTTCTTCAAACACCTCCTAGGTGGGTTTCAGAGCCTGTTCTAGGCTGAGGATAAGCCAAGCCAGTGGTACCTAAACCTTGCAGATGCTTCTTTCTGCAGTGAGGGCACTCTCTGTTTGGTGGATAACAAAGTTATTCCCTCTCAGGACAGTGGGACAGGCACATGCTCAGCATTTTTGTTCCTTGAGCAGACTGGATTCACAGACAGAGGCAGTCCTGATGGTTATTATGGATAAATGGAAAATAAAGCCAACTTAACCTTTCTTAGCTGATGTGATGGTTGGTAATTAGAACTTCTTTGTCTCTTTCCTGAGAACCAGATCTAACCCTTTCCAGTTCAGATCAGTCATTGGAAGGAGCAAGATCCAAAGGGCAATCTTTCATTCCTGCTCCTTCCTTTCTTCTCACTGGTAATTGAAATGCTAAGGCTGAGCCAAGACTAGATGAAACTCTTTGAATGTGTGTTTGTGGTTTGCAGAGAATTCCCTACATCCATGTTCCATGTTTCTGAGGGAGGAAAAAAAATAAGTTAGTAGATGTTTCCTTGGAGGCAGTGAGAGGCTCACCCCCAAATGAACTTCCTTAGAGGGTGAATTAAAAACTGGATGAAATGATTGACAGGGAACTGTCAGTTCTACTCAAGCCAATTCCAAAAGCCAGGCAGCTCTTCAGGCAAGCAGGAGCCTCCGGGAGGAGGGGCTGCCCTTCCCCACCCAAGGGGGCTCTCAGAGGGCCCCTGTGCCCTGACCTGACATCCTGCATTCTGTGCATCCATCCCAGACATCTCCCTGGAGGAGCCCATGAGGGAGATGGAAAGAGACTATTTATAAGGGCCTGCAGTGACAGGACAAGGGGAATGGCTTCAAACTGAGAGAAAGGAGGTTTAGATGGGATATTGGGAAGAAATCCTTCCTGTAAGGGTGGGCAGGCCTTGGCACAGGCTGCCCAGAGAAGCTGTGGCTGCCCCATCCCTGAGAATGTCCAAGGCCAGGTTGGAACAGCCTGGGATAGTGGAAGGTGTCCCTGCCCATGGCAGGGGGTGGAATGAGATGATCTTTAAGGTCCCTTTCAACCCAAACCATCCCATGATTCTGAACAGCTGTGGGATATGTCCATCACTTCTGTCTCTGGCAAGTGGAATAAAGACATCCTGAAGTTCAAAGGGTGACAGAAGCTGTGAAAGAGCAGCACATCTGGGCCAGGATGAGGGAGAGGGGCCTCAGAATACCCTCTAAGACTCTGGATAGCTAAGTAACTTGTCTAATGACAGAATGACTAAGCCCAGAGAGTTGCACTAGCTTTTCTCCCATGGTTAGAAAGGCATTTAGCAAGATCCTGAAGCCAAAAGCAGAAGATGTGAAAATGTTTGACTGTAGCATCAGGCTGGAGCACTGCCTTCATTATTTTGTTTACTCTGTCTGTCAAATTAGCAAAGAAATCCTATTCAGTTTGCAGCAATGGTTGTCCTCTGGTGTCCCGGAGGGAACGAGCCAGGAATGAATTTGAGTTCATAAATGAGTTTGCAATGAGACTGATCTTCAGCTTTGTCTCAACTGGAGAATTCTGGGAGGTTTTTTTTAAGGTTTGTGCTGAAATGAAAGATACTTTAGTGACTTCAATTTCAAGCAAGCAACATTCTCATTCTCACCTGGGAATATTAGAAACCTCCAGCCCCAGCTCTGTTCTCGAGGCCAGCGCCGCGTCCGTATTTCCAGACAAGTCCTTGTTTCTAATTAAAATAAACAATGGATTCCTCGGAGCTACGAGAGCTCCAATAAACCAGAATTTAAAAAAAAAACCAACAAAGAGGGAAGATAATAGTTTAATTAATAGAACCTGGCGCCCTTCCAAAGCACACTGTGTCAGTTGGAGTGTGGGAGGTGGGGAGGCTCAGGCTGGTTGGTTGGCATGTGAGGAGCATCTCTCCTGATGGGTCTTGCAGGGCAGTGCCAGTCAAGCTCCAGCACAGCCCGTCAGTGTCTGGGCCGTGGCAGCGGCGGCACCATCGGGGTGCCCACAACGGGCTGTGTGGCATCCCTTGGCATGAATCCCACTGGAGGCTCAGCTGAAGAGGCAGATCATCCCCTGTGTGCTGCCTGACTGGAAGGGAGGGGGCACAAAACCCCTGTGCCCAGGTCAGGGATTGGGAAGGATGCCAGGGAAGTGTCAGTGCTGTCGCAGGTCGGGGCACGTTGGGCACAGGAACAGGAAGGATCTGCCATTGCCAAGGGGCTCAAAGCAAAAGGTGTCAGATCTACTTCCACCTTGCTCAGGTATCACCCAATGGCTTCCAAGGACAATATTTTCCTTCAGACCCCTTTCCAGATTTCCAGAGGCAAAGGAGGTGAGTGATGTGCCAACAGCACCAGCAGTGCAGGTAGCCAAGATTTTCCCTCGGGAGAGGTGGGTGTGGGTCAGGGTCGAAGCTTCCTCCCCTCCCACTGCTCCCTCCTCTTTCTTTTGCTCCATACAAACCTGTCTGGCATTCTTCTCCTCCCACCCTGGTGTAGCTGTTGGTGCAGCCCTTGTTTGTTAGAAAACCCTTCCTATTCCTTCCTCCACTGTCCCAATCAGGAAGTCAAATCAGTCCAGGTTCGTTTCAGCCAAAGTCATGGCTCACCTGGGAACTACAATTGCATTGGTCTGGTTTTCATTGTTGGCCAATAATAGCCAAGCGACACACTCAGAGAACCTTTCATTTAAATGTGGAAGGGCCACAATGCAAATGTGCAGCCAGGGAGAGGCTGTCACTCCATCTCCTGTGTCCTTCCTGCACAGTGCCGGTGTCTGACACGCAGGTGGCTCTGCCCAGCATGGTGGGAGTTTGAATCCCACTGGGAACCTGCAGAGCTGTGTCTGCTCCTCATTACCCTGAGCTCTGGTTTAAATAAGCTGTCTGTGAGGTGTTGTGGTGGTCAAGGAACTGTGAAGAGCTGGTGGGTTCCCATGCAGCTCCCCAAAAGCTGGAGTTAAGGGCAGTGCAGAGCATCAGGGACAGGGGCTGGTTCCTGCACTGGGTGGGAGGGGGTGGCTTGTGGAGTTAATCATTCTGCAGGGGCACAGCAAGCACAGCAGAGCCAGGTGTGTCTGCTTTCCCCAGGGCCTGATTATCTCACGATAACCACATCCTCTGAAGTTGATTTTCTGCAGTGTTTTCCCAGGTTTTTGTACAAAGGAATGATTTAGATAAACTGAATTGACCATAAAATTCACCAAGTGAATTCCAACCACCTGCCTTTTTCAAGAACATCAGGTAACCACGCTCAGAGAGGTTTGCAAAATTAAATAACCCCATTTATATTTATAATTTGGATCATGGGTGACCTCTCCACTGAAGCTTCATGAACATGCAACTCAGAGACCAGCCTGGTTGACATCAGGCAGGGGGTAAGGATTTGGGAAAGGTCATAAAACTAAGACACAGTTTGCACATCCCTTGAGCTGCTGGCACCTGTTCCACTGATGTGGTTTGAGGTGGCCCAGCATGCCCAGCCCTGGCACACTGCTCTGCAGGGATCAGTATCCCTGTTCCATCTGTGTCCAGGGCACCCCAGTGCCATGTGGCCAGTCATGGGGGGAGGTTCTGACCTGAGGGACACCTTCCACCAGCCCAGGCTGCTCCAAGCCCTGTCCAACCTGGCCTTGGACACTTCCAGGGGTGGGGCAGCCACAACTTCTCTGGGCAACCTGTGCCAGGCACTCTCACAGGGAAGAATTCCTTCCCCATATCCCACCTTCCCTGCCCTCTGGCAGTGGGAAGCCCTTCCCCCTTGTCCTGTCACTATCTGCTTGTGTAAAAAATCCCTCTTCCTCCCTTTTAAAAGCCCCCTCAAGGCTCTGTAAGGCCACAACGAGGCCTCCCTGAGCCTTCCCTTCTCCACAGGTACGAGAGCTCCCCAGGCACCAAATCTTTGCTGCTGCCCAGACACTGTGTTGCCGTGCTCAGCAGCTGGCACAGCATCCCTACACAGGTCCTGCTGCTGGTCAGGGTGGAGACATTCCCCTGTCACTGTCACCTTGGTTTGGGACAGAGTCTGGGGCACAGGCAGCTCTGCTCGTGTCAAACACTGCAGGAGCCACAGCTCTCCTTCAGGAGGCTGCTTGGGTTGGATCCTGTCCCAAGGGGCTCTTCTGCCCTTGGGCCTCATTTAAGGAGTGAAACACCAGCAGGGAGGCATTTGGGAGTTAGTTAAGCATTGTAGCCTTCAGCACTGTAGCTTGGGAACCCCTCCCCAATCCAGCTCAAATCTTCTGAATCACATTTGCTGCTCTGCCATGAGGCTGGACCAGGCACTTCGCTTCTGTGTGCGTTGGTTTTCAACAAGAAGAGGAGCAATAACTTCATCTCTGATGGGTATGGGAGGATTTCAGCCTCCTACAGATCACTGATTTAATTCCAACAAAAACCTCTGGAGACAATTTGGATGTCATTAGTGGTAGTAGCACAGTAGGAACCCAATAACAGTCAAGATACGGATTCTCATGCAGCCAACCTTCCTTCTTAATTATCAGTTTTACTTCAAAGCAAGTAGAAAAAAGGGAAAAAACCACCCTGTTGACAGTCTCAGCACTAAGAGGAGAGCCCAGACTGCCCTGTCTTGTAGGAAATGTGACATTTCAGTTAATGTGGCTAAAAATAAAAGGGAAGCGGCGGAGAAAGTGCCTGTTACCTGCAGGTCCAGCCCCACCCTGCTGCATTCTTTGCCTGATGAGATCTTTTTGTGACAGAGCCAAACACCTTGTTTCCAAAAGCCAAAATGTCAGTCAAAAATGGTAATTTCACCCCATCCTTGCTCCCCACATTAGTACTTCAGCTGCTGACAGTGGAGCAGTGATGGGAGCTGGATCCTTTCCCTTGGAAAGAGTCTGGCTCGTCTGACTCAGGGAAGAATATCCACTTTTCTGAGGTTTGCACTCACCTGTAGAGCTGAATTTAGGGACAGGTTATTGCTTGTGTTACTTGTGGATCATTCTGGCCACCCTGGATATGCCCCAAGCTGTAAAACTGAGAGGAGTATTTAGATGAGCTCTGAGCTCTTGTGAAGTGGGACCAGTTCTACACTGACCATCTCACCTGCCAACCCTTGGTGACAATGCATGTTCCCCACTGCAGTACCTCCTGAAAAAGGACTGGGGCTGGCCCTGCCAGGGCTCCAAAACCTCCACAGAAGGACCTCCTCAGCTCCCATTCCATAAATCCCTGTGGAAGATCCCATGGGAGATGGCCCATTCCCACTGGCAGCTCGTGCTGCTCAGACCCCACGTGGCTCTTGAGTCCAATCTCTACTTCGACGACGAGTTGAGAAATTCTGGAACAAAGTTTTTCATCATGATTCACCAAACCACAACTCTTTTTTTTTTTTTTTTTTCCAGGAATGAATCCATTTAGAGCAAAGCTTCCCAGATCCAGGGGAGCTCCTGGCTTTTGACAGTAAGAGACATCTCCAACAGACAGGGGGAATATTTGAGTTGGAATCACCACAGTCCCAAACGAGAGCTTTCACCACAGGGTTTTTATATGTTCTTGGGTGGGTCTTGTCTTTTTCTCCAAAAATTTTATTCCTAATGCAGAGCAAAGATGGTTTGGAAATCTCAAGCTTTTGTGGGATGGGAAAATTGTCAGGCATCTTTGGATTTTATCCAGAATTCCCTTTTTTCCCTCTCTTTTTTTCTTTTTTGTAGGAATGTTTTTTCTGTGTGGATTGACAACTCCTGAAGTGCAGGCCCTGAACCCTGGAAATCCAGATTCAGGACTTGGCCAAACCTGTGTGGTGACATACCATGGGTGGGAAGGAGTGGAGGGAGATGAAAGCCCTGAATCCCCAAGCAAAAAGCTGCAAAAAAAAAAAAAAGGGTTGTCTTTTGAAATTGTTCCTTCTGGGCCATTCTGCTGTGCCATCTCTCCCCTCCCTGGACACAAACAGACCAACATGCAGCCTGTGGGGCTCTCCTTGCACACGATGCCAACAGATGGCAATATTTTATCACTGCACAGCCAGCCCTTCCCTGCTGTGCTCTGCAGGCTTTGCATCTTCCCTACTGGGCCATAAGGAGGTGGGGCAGCCTGTGCCTGTCTAGTCCTAGAAACACCTCTCTGCTGGGATTCTCTGTGTCTAATGGGTATTGCACCTGCGTGTCCCAGTACGAGTCACCTTGGGGCATCTCACCGAAGTGTCTTAAAAAGCACTTGTGTGTGTCTGTGCAAAACCAAACAGTGTACAAGGCACCAGCGCCCCTTCAGGCTCAGAAATGTGTCTGTGACAGCAGAGAGCCCCCTGGGGCTGCCCCAGGAGGGCTGCCCTCTCAGAGGGTTTTGCCTGAACATGCCAGTTTTGGCAGAAATGAACCTCCTCAGTCCCTGTTGGTCACTTTTTCCCTGTTGTTGTGAGCAAACATTTGGCAGGGGAGGGAAAACAGATGGCTCTCAGCATATTGTCCTGTTTACTTGTTCTCAGTTCACTTTTTGAAGTAAGTTGGTCTTTTCTTCTTTCTCTTTGGCCAGGAATCCATATGTCTTTACAAACCCCTCAAAATCTTGCCCTGATTGTCTCCCCCTCCCTTTTTGCCAGCAGCTGATGCAGGAATCAGCCATGTCTTGCATCCTCCCACAACTCACAGCAGCTTTGACCCCTGCAACCAAGGCAGGACTCCAGCAGCAAATCCACAGGCAATAAAAATGAGACCACCAGAAAACCAGCTACCATTTATTTCTTTTTAAAAGTGTTTCTTTCTTTCTCTCCCCCAGCAGACCTTCCCTGTGTTGAAAGGGATCCCCTGGTCACCAGTCAGCAGGGGAGGCTGTGGAAAGCTTTGACAGGCAGTGGAGTGGAACCTGACAACACATGGGAGCAGCTCCCACCAAAGCAGAGTCCCTGCCCTGCATGGACCTCCCTCCAAGAGCAGCCTCAGGTCGTTCCTCATCCAGGCCCCCTCCAGCCATTCCAAGCCCTGACTCCACGAGTCCCGACACTGCCTGGCCCCTGGTTGTCCTTTTCCCCAGGTATTGCTAAAGCAAATAGCAGAGAGCATTTACTGGGTGCAACACTCAATCATATTAATCTGGCCAATAAAGGATTTATGGCCAATAAACATTCCACAGTGTGAGGCTGCTCCGTGAGGAGGATGGATGATGGACCCAGCCAGACTGTCAGAAGTCCTGGGAGAGCAGGGAGAGGGAATGGCACCACGAGGCTCTCATAGGGCCCCTGGGCTGGGGATGGGCATGTTGGAGAACTTCTGTTGGCAGTTTCTGACTTGTGAGCAACAACCAAAACTGCAGAAATCATCATAGAATGATTTGGGTTGGGAGGGACCTTGAAGAGCATCCAGTTCCACCCCTGCCACGGACAGGGACACTTTCCACTAGACCAGGTTGCTCCAACCTGGCCTTGGACACTGCCAGGAGTGGAGCAGCCACAGCTTCTCTGGCAACCTGCTATGTTGCTGGTTTGGCTGTGGGGACATGAAAAGGGCCATTATAAACCAAGGCACAGACCCGTGTCTGCTGCTGGCTAAAGGCTTAATGACCCTGATTGAGGGACTGCAGATATCCATAAATGGACAGGATTCCAATGATTCTTCATCCATTCATCTCCTGGTGAACGTATCACACAGGTTAATCTTCCTGGGGGAATAATGGAAAGCCAGGGTCAAGACTAATTGGGTTGACATTCTCACCTTCTCAGGCCTAACATATTCAAGCTTTTTACTTTCAGATAAATGTCACTGTTGAAGTTCTTGTGGCTGTTTTATCTTCATGATTGTTGTAAGCTTATTGGTTTGGGGAGCTCACAGACTTTTCAGAAAACTATGGATTATGGATTGGATTGATCCTTTTTTTTTTTTTTGAGTCAAAGTGAAAAATCACCTCCCTTTACACATTAGCTCAGTGGAGGAGATAGGAGGAAAATTAGGATCCCTAATTGCCAAGGCTGATTGGCATCTGGAGCCCTGTGAGTCAGAGGGTGTTTCTGAGACTCTTTGGAGACAGGCAGGCTCCTGGTACTGCTGACAGGTATCTGTGCTGCCACTTCCCAGGGATGTGCACAGGCACTGGCTATTTTTAGCTGGAACAGAGAGGAAGAGGAGAAGGGAAGAGACATGAACTCATGGAACAGTTTATGAATTGTCTCTGACATTATGCTGCCCAGTCCAATCTGGTTCTTAACCCACACGAGTTTTGCCAGCATCTTTCCATGCTGCCACCCAAAGAACATTCCCCCTCTGTGGGGGTGGCTGAGTTGGTGTCAGGGAATGCCATCCTACAACAATGACAGCAGCAAGGGGAGGAGAGAGGCCTCGGCCTGCAAACACAAACACATGAGGTTTTTTGTTTGCTTACTGCTGGTTTCTTTCCGTGCTAGGTGACTTTCCATTTGACATCTCTGGAAAGAGGTTGCTCCAGCAGAACCTGTGCCTGGGACACCACCACCCTCTAGAACAACAAACCCATGGGGAGGTGTAATCCTGAAGGCCCTGACATGGCATGACACAAACATGAGCCAGGGCAACACCCAGCCCTGGCCAGGGCAGGTTGTGATCCATAGGGCTGGAGCTGCACCAGCTGCAGCACTTCATGCCAGCAGAGACATTGAGCTCTTGGGAAGCCTCAAATCCTCCCCCTGCTCTGTCACACAGACCTTTTCACACTGAGGAAACCCAGGTAGATTGATCAAAGTGCCCTTGGAACGGGATTGTTCTGGAACATCCCTGGAACACAGAGCTCCTCAAATTGCAGGAGCATGTCCAGCTCTCCCTGTGGAAGGAAGGAAGCCTGTGGCACAAGGATGACATTTCCATTCCCTTCTGAATGGGGCAGGATTTGTTGTGGTCACTCTTAACTGCCTGGAGGATTTGTGGTTCTCTGACACCTCATCACACCTGGGCTGCAGTGAGACAGGGAGTCCCTCCTGTCAGCCCCACCTGCCTGGTGGCTTTGCAGCCCTGGTTTGTCTGGCCTGAATTTCCCTGGAAGGGGCAGCAGCAGCCTGAGCTGAAAGCCCAGAAACCCAACTCTCCCTGAGCACAAACTCTGGCCCAAGCTGGTGTGTGTGTGTGTAAGTGTGTGCACACGTAGAGCAACATCTAATTATAGACTTGCCTTTTGTAATCATTCCTTATGCAGGCAAAGGATCTCGTACTTCAGATCACATGTTCTTGCATTGTATGATGTGATGGAAATTAACACCTTAATATATATATGAAAACCAGCTCCAATTAGATTTTTTTTCTTTTACTGTGTTTCCTGCTCCTTATGACTAAGTGTGGGTAATTATCTTGGCTCACTTTTTCCACTCCACCCATGCTTAGAGAAAACCTGTTACAAGTTTTCTGGAGATTTTGCTTTTTCACTCCCTTACTTTTTGTTGGTAGTTTTGTTAATTAAAAGGTCTGCAAATTGTATGTGATAATTATTTTTAGTCTAGTTTTGCAACACAAAATTAGAGATTTGTAATGCTTTAAAGAGGAAATCTAAGTGTCCAACATGCCTTGTTTTTCTCTTGCTGCACAAATTACAGATTTTCCAAAAGCTTATAAAGACTATCCTCATATAAAAAAGGATCAGACCAAATAATAACAGAAAACTCATTTGTTCAGTTCTGAACAACCTTCCTTTCTTGCCACTTTCTTGCAGTTTTGTCCCAGTTCTGGACCTTGTAAGGTTTGTTATGATTGAAACATAAGGCCACATCTACAAATCTGCATCATTTTCCCAGACCAGCAGCACCAGAGGGGAAAAACCTCTCAGCAGAGCTTTTCCATGTCCCCATTGTATGATGGACCCAAAGTGCCTCTGCTTGGGCAGAACTACCCCCAAAACTGTGGCTATACAAAGAAAATGAAGAGGTTTTATTCTGTACCATCAGGGCAGTGTTTTCCTGTCACCCCCCTCTCCCTGAGGGTATTTTAAGAGCAGAAAACACCTTCTCAGGGACTTTCCTGGAGCCCTCCCTGGCCACATCCCAAGGGGAGGCTCCCCAGACCCCCCAGCTTGGCCCTCCTAAGGACCAAGAGGATTAAATCCATTGCCATTGCAGTTGGAAGCTGAGGAATTTAGTGTAGAAGAGGATCCTTGTGTGGCTTTTGGAGACAAGTCCCTGTTTTATTGAGGTTATTTTACCTCATTCAATAATGACCATTAGCACAGTCCTAAAACATAAAAATCAAGCTTCGTTTCTGTTGAATTCCTTTTGCTGTTCTTCCTTCAATGTCATCATCTTCCAAGGCATTGTTGGGATCTTTGCCATTCCTGCTTCCCAAGTGTTCCCATCACTAGAAGAAAGACCAGGACAGATTAGAGCTTATAAACACAGAGTTGGTCCAACGTGGAGCAATTTTTGGCTGTCACAGAGTCAGGGAAGTGTCACCCCCACACACCTTCTCAAGCAGAAACCCCTGTCTCTGACTTGCCTTTTTTTTTTTAATTTGTTTTCAGCCATGAAAACAATCCACAGCTCCCAGGAGGAACCCTGGGCACAAAGCAAGAACTCCTTGAATTGATTTCAATGCCATTTTCTTGTCTGTAGACCCAGACCTTTGGAATCAGGCATTTTCCCACCTTTTAGATTAAATCAGGCAAAATGCAGCAGTAAATTGTCAGATAATACCCTTCATTCATAGAACATTTCACACATAAATAGCAAAAAATATAAACAGTGACCTCCATGGATCAAATGGAATGGGTCTCCCAGGCATTTTCTCCTGACCTCTGAAACAGCCATAACTTTTTTTCTCTTCTCTAATAAATGTATTCTAACTTCTTAAAGGATTTACTGTTTTGGTCTGAAGAGGGGCTTATTCTCCTCTCTGCTCAATGATTAAACAGCTCTAATTTTGGTTGCAGAGATTTAGAGATTTTAGGCAGTTTGCAAGGGCTGACAGTGGTGTTCCATGGGAATTGATTGTTCCATGAGTGCTGTGTACAGGTGATGGCAGGCTGGGAATATTTCTGTTTTATGATACAATGTGCTGTGTGTTGCACAGCTCCAGAAAAACCCAACTGATTTGAGTTATCCCTTTTTTCTTAATGAAAGGGGTGTTTCCAGAGGCATCGTGAAGGTGGAGGGTGGGAAAGGGCTGGGAACCCTCTCCAAGTGCTACAGAGGAATAGAAAGATTGGCTGGAAGAGATGAAGTGTCATCTTTGCTGGGGAACCTGAGAACTGCAGGGGGAGGAAAAGAAGGGAAACTCCTGTAATTATCCCAGTTTGGGTGAGCTGGGAATGGAAAGCAAGGATAAGGTGAGCAAGAGGGGCCTGATGCCTGATGAATGTTCTGAATGGAGAAGGAACCATTGGAAGTGCCCAAGACCAGGTTAGATGGGGCTTGGAGCAACCTGGGTTGGTGGGAGGTGTCTCTGCCCATGGGAGGGGGTGGCACTGGATGAGCTTTAAGACCCCTTCCAAACCAAACCACCCTGTGCCCAATGCCCTCGTTGTCACCCAGCCCAGAGCACTGAGTGCCACATCCAGTCATTCCTTGGACACCTCCAGGGGTGGGGACTCCAAACCTGCCTGGGCAGCCCCTTCCAAAGAGCAGAGATACTCTGCCCAAAATGAGCTCGAATATTCAACAAGGTTTTGCTTCATGGTTCATTTTGGTTCTGAACACCATGAATGAAGAAGCATCTTTACTTAAGGATTTCTCACTTTCACTGCTTCCAAGTGTTTCTCAGAGCTCTCTGTCACACACAGCACTGTTTTGACATGTGTGTGTGTGCCTTCCTTGCCCATGCCCCTGCCTGTGCCCCTGGGGCACAAGTGGGCAACTTACCCCAGGCCAGAATGAGATGCAGCATCAAAGAAAAATTCTGCAGCTCCTCTCCCTGAGTAATTAACAGATGCCACTTCTGACAAGTGTAAATGAAGAATTTCCAGAAGAAATAATCCTACAGCTTTCTCCAATTGATTATCAAGCACAAGTTACAGCAAAATAAAGGGGAAAAAGACCACGTCCCAAACATAACGTGGAACTTCATAGGAGGACTTTTGTCACTTTTAATATGCAAATAATGAATGACTGAAGAGGAAATCTGGTGTTTACCTCCCTTCTTGTTATGTCTGGTCATGCTCCCCCAAAGCATCACCCTCTCAGTGTCTTCCCTTCGCCACCTTGAAATCCCGAGACCTTTGTTAATTAAAAGTCAGAACATGCAAATCTGTTCCAGGACTGGGCAGAAAGGAGGGGGAGCTGGTGGGGTGTGAGCTGGGGCTTGGGGGGTTCTGCCCTCCCCAGCTTTGCTCCCTGGCTGGAGGGCAGCAGGAGGGACTCCCCAGCCCTTGCCGGGGTGCCAGCCCAGGAGCCTGTGGCTTTGCTGAACTCCCCTTGGCTCTCGGAGCTCCTGCTGCTCCAAGCAGGGACTTGCCTTGTCTTGCCTTCCGCCAAAACAATTCCCACAGCCTGAGCCACCAGGAGGGTTCAGGTGCAGGTTACAGACTTGCAGTCATCCAGAAAGCTGACAGTCACAACAGGAGATGGGGCTGACTGTGTCTCCTGGAGGATATTCTTCCTCGTGCAGGAGACGTTCCCTGGGCAGAGGGAAACATCAGATCCTTTTGTTCTGCCACTTGCCTGCTCTGGCAGCGGAATGTGACAGAGCCAGGGGAGATGCCACCCCGGAGAGATGCCCATGGCACAGGCTCTGTGAGCCTGGTGAGCCCTGCGGGAAAAGAGAGTTTTGGGGATGAGAAGGCAGTGGGAGAAAGGATAGGTGCAGGTTCTGGTGAGCACAGATGAAGACTCTGATATTTTTATCTGCTGTTTTCATTTTAATACTTGTGACCGTTTCCTGACAACAAAATGTTCCTGGTGGCTGTTTGCTGGAGAAAGAAAGGAAGTGGGGAAAACCCAGCCTTAGGCTGGAATTTGATTCCATGAAAGAACAGTGATCACATTTGCTTTGCAGAGCTGAGTTGCTGTGCTGTTTGAGGTTCCACTTCATCCAAAGCCTAAAGGAAGATATCACCATCATCTTCCATTTCCATTCATGTCAGTGAAAAGCAGATTTTTCTGATATAGAAATGCCACCTTTCTGATCACCATGAGATACAGAAGTGAATCCCAGGGCTGGATTCTGTTTGTCAGTGTTCCTGAAAGATGTCCTGGTGCCATAAACCTACAAGTCCTTCCCTGCCTAAATTCTGGGAACCAGGTTCAGCAAAGAACAGCTCAAGGCACAGGTTACACCATAACTGATTGTTCAAGCCTTAGTGGTTTGTTGAATCAGGATGTGAAAAGTCAGCTGAGGGAGAATAAAGCCCGGCTTTGGAACAAAGCTTTGTTGAGTGAGGCTCATTCATGAAGAGCAAACACAATTCTTCCTGAGAATGGATGTCAGTTATTCTAATTCTCATTTTTTCTAAGATGTCAAACTGATGAAGAACAACGTAACAAATGTCTAATCCACCATGGTAGGGGTTTCTGGGCTTCAGATACAGACCTGATGTTACAGATTCCTGTTTGTTGAACACCTTGTTTATCTGTTCGTCTGTGTCATGTGCCAACTGTAAACTACCTTCTCTTTGAACAGCTGTGTTTCCTGAGGAATCATGGAATCCCAGAGTGGTTTGGGTTGGAAGGGACCTGAGAGATCACCCAGATTCACCCAATGAGGCACTCTGCCCTAAACCAGCTCTTATCATTTCCTCTTTTCCTCTGCCTTTGCTGTGTTTCCCTTTCAGCACATGCATGTGACTCTGGGCACACTCTGTGTGACTCTGAGCACTCTCCATGTGACTCTGGGCACAATTTTCCCATGCCAGTGTTTTGGGGGTTTATTTTTCCTGTTCTCAGTTCAGGAAACACTCTTTTCTCGCTACATCCTACTCTGTTTACTTCTATTTATTCTGTGTTTACACTCCAGCTACAAGAGGGGAAATGAGCATCTCTAGTGATAAATCACCCACAAAGAGCAACACTTCCACCTCCAGCCTGATGGGCTGACTGGAGCAGAGCCCTTATCTGCCTCTCTGAACAGCAGAGGAGCCCCAAGGCAGCAAACAGGGCTGTTCTTCCCTCCCTCACCTGTTCAGACCTGCTGCTTCTTGCCCTGTGACATGGAATGAGTGCCAAGAGCCAGTGTTGTTCAGGAAGGGAGTACTTAATCCCAGTCGCTGCTGTGGGTGCTGGGAATGGCTCAGGAGGGACTGGCCTTCAAACCTGCAGTTTGTTGTGGGGCTGAGGAACAAAGCTGAGCCCTGATAAGCAGCAGAGCCAAGAGCTGTCCCTTCTCTGGAAGCCCTGCTGTGTCACTTTGCCATGATGCTCCTGGCACAACAACACCACCTCGTCCAGCGACCACAGGGCTCGTTCTGAGGGGTCAGGCCACGGTCAGGTGTCAGTGCCAGAGCCAGTGTCTCCCCACAGGGCCTTGCTGGAGCGTGGGATGGTTTCTATCATACAATGTTTTCACCTCTAAATACAATCCCAGATGAGGGCCTGCCTCCACAAGAGTCCTTGTGGTTTCCCCTTGCAGTTTCCACTGACTGGAGCCTTTGGCAAGTGCCCAGGTCCCTGTTGAGTGACTGGGATCACATCAGGCAGGACACACTGGGATTACAGTGCCAGGGGATGTGGTGAAAAATCACATTTATTATTAGGACAAATCCCTAAAAATCAGTTTTGCCTCAGTCTGACCAAGATGCCTGGTGGTTCAAAGGACAACATGGAAATGTCATCCCTGAGCCAACAAAAGTACTAAAATTAGACTAGGAGGGCTTTAATAATTCACGACAGTGTAATTTCTAAAGTCAATTGTGATGGAGTTTTTTCCTCTGGCTGTGGTTGTGCTCCCTCCCAAGGACTGCAGGAGATGTTGTCCTGTGGCCTGTGAACTCCAAAGTTTGTCCACAGGAGAGTTAACCCATTTTATGAGGGCATTTGCAGCTAGTAAACAATAAAGAGTAAATAAATAATGCTTCCCTCACCCTCCACCTAATCTGGCCCCATAACTGACAGCAGAGTCTGTTTTTATTATGGAAATCCCAGAACAGCTGGGTTTGTTTATCCTTGAAAGGATTCGGCACCATTGCTTTCATTTTGCAGACTTCCATTTTTTGTTCAGTATTTTTTTTTTTGTGGTCAAAATTCAAAGGAGTGACAAGGGAAAATCCACACTGCAAATAAAGGCAAAGATGAGCAAAAAGAAATCTGTGCAAAGTCTGTTGCTGGTTTGGTTTTTAGAATCCTCACCTTGGGTTTTGCTGCTGCTGAAAAAAGCAGAAGGGAAAAGGAAAATGTTTAGAGTATGTAGGAAACCCCAGGAATAATTTTAAATGCATCACAGTAATTATAATTGGTCAATTTTTGATTTGTAGGATGGCAATATGAAGCCCCACAAGTCTGAGGAACAAATGTGGGAGCCAGCAAGCAAAACATGATGGTTCTCTCAAAGCTCTGCTTGTTGTGACATGTTGCCTTTCTTGCAGCAAATCCTTCATTGCTATTTGCAGTCATTAAGCTAATTGTGGCAGGAGGGGAAGGGAATGGAGAGGGAGCCTGAGTGCAGAGAGCTGAGGAAATTACACAGACACTGTCCACCCCCAGATCTAACTTTCCCCTTCCATGTGGTTTTGGGATCCATGTGGGATTTGAGTTGTACTTGGAAAGCATAATGCATGTACCAACATCTGGAAGGGTCATAATGGTGCTGGGAGAATTATTGCAGAGTTGGGGATGAAATGGAGAGCTTTGCAGCACATGCAGCCCCACAGCAGCTTGCTTGAGTTACTGGGATATTGGAATGTCCTGAACTATGGCTAAACCAAAAGGAAAAAGCAAATCTAACCAGGATAGACAAGCAGGATGGGCACCGAGCCCTCGTGCCCAGAGCAGGGTTGGAGGCTGAGCTGGGTCATGGAAAATACTAAGCAGAAATTTCAGCTCATGAACCACTTTCATAATTGGGCCCCTCTTAAGGTTGGGACAAGTGAAAGAGGTGAAGCCTTTCAGCTACTTCCACTCCTTGGGAATGCTTTATACTTCGGGTACCACCACAGGAATCCCCTGGCTCACCTATTCCAGTGGAAATTTGGAGGGCAAAAGAGGCAAAGCTCAGCACTCAGAACTGATGGGTGCTTTGGAACTCTTCTTTGCCATTGCTGTGGGTTCCTTGGCTCCTCTGCCCCACGGATCCAGGACAGGGCAACTCGCAGGGATGTGTTTGCTGTTTGTACATTGGCTTTAAAGGCTGGGAAAGGAACTACTGAAATTGTGAAGTCCTTACTCACAGCTTGGTCCATTCCTTGAATTCAGGGAGGGCTGCAGAGTTTCTCCCTGGCTCTGCTCTGACCTGGGGCTATTTTTGCTACAGGATGGAGCTTAATTGCTTACAGTGATGCTGATGGAGGGCTTGGCAGGGCTGTGGAGCTGCTCCTGGAGCAAAGACGCACCTCGATGACATCCATTAACACTTTTCCACCTAAAGCCTGGGAAGTGCAGTGTATGAGCCAGGGATTGCTTGGTCTGCCCTGAAAGCACCAACAGCAGGACTTCAGCTTCCAGAGGTGGAGAGGTTTTGTGAGGATGTGGTTGGTAAATAACAACAGGGTTTGGTGTGGCTTTAAGGATCCATTTGGATGTCAGTCCATCTTAGGTTTGCTCTTCACGTCTAGTGGAAGGTGTCCATGCCCTTGGCAGGGAGGTGGAACAAGATGATCTTTAAGGTCCCTTCCAACCAAAACCACTCCAGGACTCCATGATCTGTCCTCTGGTGCTCTGAACTTTGTGCACATCTCACCTGCAGTGGAAAACTGAGTCTGTTGGATTCCTCGTGGGGGAACTGCAGCCTCCCGCTGGAGCAAACCAAGCCCTGAATTAAAGGAACCCAAATTAAACCTGTTGACAAAGCTCCTTTCTGGCCAAGTGCCACTGCAAACAGGCTGCAGGCTGGGGAAGGTGGGTGTTGTTTATCAGAGACACATCTCTCCCAGTTTCATAATAACCTCCTTTCAGGAAGAGGGCTAGTTAAAATAATTCCTGCTGTATCCCAGAGTGCCTTCTTGCACCCTGGGCTCTTAAAACCTGCATTCTGGGAGTCAAAAAATAACAAAAAAAAACCACCCCAAAAGAACTTTTCACTTAGGTCAGCCTGAGCCAAGAATGGAAAATTGTCCTGGAGGTGCTTTTGGTTCCAGCAATAATAAGACCTGTCATTTGTTACACGTTAATTGCACATTATTATCTTTTGTGGGTTAAGTCAACCAAAGGTTTCTTGTAGAGCTGGAAACAAAACTGTGATGTCTAATACGGTTTGGAGGGCCAGGTTGGGTTTTTTCTGGTTGTCTTTTGGACTCTTGGGCCAATTCTTTGCAGACACACTGGGTACCTGTTTCCCCATGGAAATGCCCCTCCATGGGAGCTCTTCCATGAAATCATTTCAGAGCACAGCATTGCAAACATGGAGAAACTGAGCCTTACAGTTCCCCATGGGAAGGGGATATCATAATCCTCTTTTCCAAGGCTGCCAGAGTGAGCCAGTGATGAATCCAGGAAAGGAAATCAGGTTTCCAAGTACTGAAGTTGTTCTACCACCACAGATAAACCCTGTGCTCTTACCAAGTACTCTGTAATAGAATTATGAGTTTTATAAAACTTTGCTTTATTGAAGAAACATTAGTTTTCCTGTTCTCTCCCCCACCTCTGTCTCCCTGTCAGATTGTTCCTCACATGTCTCAAGCAATTCCCTTTTCCCAGTCTGAGGATGGGCTGTAACTGTGATTTATCAGCCCTGGGAATCCCCAGGGCTGAGGAGCTGCTCCTTGACACTGTTGATCCATCAAATCCTGAGACAAGCAAAGGCAGAGACACAGAGACAGAGGGTTTGGCTGGGCTGGGACCTAATTCCTTCTGGATGGGCTTCCCAATGATTGTGCCTGAGTATTATTTGGCTGCAGATCTGTGTTGAGAGATGGAAGAGGATCCCCAGGACTTCTTGCCTTCAAAGCTGAGGAAAACTGAGCCCTGGGAAATAGGTAAAACACATTGTCCATTTTTCCTTCCACTTGGGAAGATCCTGGCAAGCTCCAGGGGACTGTCTGAATGCACCAGCCTTTCTGCAGGTTATTATATCATGTTAGACCAAAGCAACACCCCAGAAATCATCCTTGAGCCAATGCTCTCTCATCCCATATTTTGTCCATCTCCCTCTTTTACTGACTTTTACTGCACAGTAATGGAGAGGCTGGGATTGCTGCCTGCAGACAGAGCTCTCAAAGCTGAGCAGTGCTTTTTCCCCATTGCCCCATGAATGTAATAGAAACCTGAAAATGCAGGATTTGCCTTGTTATCACCATATTTTTTTCTCTACAGACCAGTCTGGACATGCTTTTCCAGTCAGAGCTTCCACATTTGTCTGTTGATTTAATTGCAACCAGGGAAAAAAAAAAAAACCAAAACCACAGCAACAAAAAGCAATCCCAACCCTTTTAAAGTGTTCCCAAGCAAGAAAACAAGATGCTGAATTTGAGTGTTCCAGGAGAGATTTTCCCTAAAGAAGGGAAGTGTGTAAAGAGAGTGACCGAAGTCATCTTCAGGACTGGGTTTGATTTATTTGCATTTTTTCTAGAGGAATGAAGGTCAGGACTTGCTGCTGCCTTTAACTGTGCAGGTGTCTGACCTGAGCTCATCCCCTGGACTCCCACAGCCCAAGGGATGGGAGGCCCCCAGAGGGGCTGATTCCTCTTGGCTTCCCTTAGTTTAGGGATACTCTTGCACGTGTTTATTTATCCACATTGACTTGAGAGGCAGTTGGGTGCAAAATGGAGAAGTTTCAGGGAGGTAATTCCAGCAGAGATGAATTCTGGACAGTGCAGGTCAGTTCTCTCTGAGCGTCTTCTTTTTAAGTGACAGCTTTGTGATCCTGTGGAGTTAAAACAAAAACCAGTCACCATAAACCCCATCCTTTACCATTCCTTCTTACCTCACACAACTCTTTTGTAATTTAAAAAGCAATTTAATTAACTCACCTGCCCCCTTATCACCCATCCTGATTGTACTCACCTGTTTCCCTATCTGTAGTCAATCTGTTTTCATGTGTGTCTACTTTTATAATCATTAATCCAATTCCTTTAATTCCACCTCAAAAAGGAACACAGTTTAACATGTTTCTCACCATGTGTTATGTTCTGCACCTGGAGCAGTTTGGGGGTGTTTGGGGCAAAGGGGGGTTGCTTTGTCTGCATTGGAGTTTCCCTCCAGGCAGTGACAGTGTCTGGTTCAAACCTTCCCCCTCCTGAAGGACAGCAAAAAGCTTGGCAAGAAGGAACAAGTGAGGTGCTTTTTCTGGTCGTGGCAGGCTGGGAACAGACCACCAGCTAGAACAAAAGACATCAACCCAGCCCCAGCAGCTCTAATTACACAGCACAGCTTGGGGTAGGACCCAGCACATCCATCCTTGGGCAGGGGACCTACGAGGCAGTTCTTTTAACTCTTCCAGACTGTTTTGAAACATGAAGCAACGGGTTAAATTTAGCAGGTTTTGGGCAGCTCCTTCCCATCCTGCAGCCTGGGTGTGGGACCCCCCCGGTGTGGCTGTGCAGGTCCAGCTGCCTGGGCTGTCTCCTCCAGGCTGAGCAGGTGACATTCCTGCTCCCTGGCACTTGGGCAGGGCCCAAACGTGCAGGAGGTGACAGAGGGCTGAGACTGGGACAGGGGCTGTGGCAGGACCCTCCTCGTTTGGAAGAGGGGCAGGAGTGGAGAATAACACCACAATTCTGTGTCTCTTTTACTTTCCATTCACAAAAGAGCAAAATCCTTCCCACACACAGTTTATCACTGGCAGAATCAGTTTAACTCTCAGCTCACAGGGTGCCCAGAGAAGCTGTGGCTGTCCCATCCCTGGGAGTGTCCAAGGCCAGGCTGGACAGGGCTCGGAGCAACCTGGGCTGGTGGGAGGTGTCCCTGCCCATGGCAGGGGGTGGAACTGGGTGAGCTTTGAGGTCCCTTCCATTCCAAACCTTTCCAAGATTCTGTGATATGATAAAATCTGGAAGAACCAACCAGTCCTAACGTGAGTTGCTGTCACTCCTGCTGGAATGTTCCATCATAGTAAGATCTCCCAAAAAAGGAGGAGTGGTAATTAATTGTGATAAGTATTCAAGGTTATTTGGCAGTATTTCTGTTTCACTGATCAACAAGAAATGCACACAGCATCCCCACACTGCCTGTACTTCTAAATAGTGGGTCTTACATGGGTTTTATAATCTAGATCCATTCTCCCTTTTTCCCCCAAAGCCTGGGGCTTAAAAACTGCCACCACCAGGAGTCCAATTGGGATTAGCCTGTAAAAGTGGCCAAAAATCGTGCATTCCAGGGAAGTCCTTCAACCCTAATCAATGTAAATAACATTTTACTGGGACATCTAGTGGAAGAATAACATAGTGCAAACCAGCCAGCCCTTATCTTTGCTGGGAGGCTGCAATCCTCCTGCAAGTACATCCAGTTTGTAATGGAAAAATCCTCCCTTTCAGAGTAATCCCATGAGGAGCAACAGAAAGAAATGCTGTGTAAATCTCCTTCATTTGATTTGAAAACTAATTGTACGAAATCTCTCATTTTTGCTGGGTTTGGCAGGGTACAGATTAAAATAAAAACAAAGTAGAAGTTTTGAGAAACCCATCATTACTCTTTGCAGAATTGGAAGAAACTGATGAAAAATATAAGATGGAGAATGTTCTTTTTTTTTTTTTAGCCTCAACTGAAACCTCATTTGCAGATTGAAGTGATAATGAAGTAAATAAAGGAAATGATGAAATTGTTTTGGAAACAAGAGCCTACTTTTTGGCTCCACTTGTGCAGGATTACTAATGGGAGATGCCTGGCATGATGAGGTCTCCTTGGAGTCACCAGTGACGATGGGAAAGTACAACTCCTGAGCTGTGTCCTCAGTTGCTGTGCCCAAGAGCTCACAGTGCTGCAGGTGCCAGGGAAACCTGAGAAACCTGCACTTCACACTGTTCTTGAGCCCCAAATTTGTTCCATTCCCAAAGGAGCAAATACATTGCTTGATCTTTGCCATGAAAACAAAGTAAAGAGGAATATTTGTGTCTGACTGAGGCACTTGAGAACAAAAGCAGGGATGGTGGAAGGCGGAGGAATGGAAAAGGCAGGGGGTCTCTGGCTCCTCCTGCCCACTCAGCCCTGACACAGACAGGGCAATAGAGGCAAATTCTTTGCTATTTAAAAAAAAAAATTTGCAAACTTCAAATGTTCCATTTTCCAGTTTCCATCTCTGGGATGACCATTCCTGGCTAACTCTTGGGTAGCTGGACCATCTCTATAAGGTCAGAGAAGCCTTCAAGGACAAGGCACACAGTAGTAACTGAGAGGGGTTTGCTGATTTCCTGCCTCGATGGCAGCACTGCTGGGTCCATGTGCTGTGCCATCCAAGAACCCTCGATCCCTGGGTCACAGCTGAGGTTACCTGGAGCTGCCAGAGCTGTTTGCTCTCACAGTTACATCCATTACATCTACAGACCAGGTGAAATGGGAGCAGTTCCTGTCAACATTCCTCAGTGAGACATCAGACAGTTCTCTCAGCTCAGGGAAATGAGCTCCAAAAGCTCTCTGAGCTCCTTGTAGGGGCTTTCAGGGAAAAGGTGAAGGTAGAGCAGGAATTGCTGCTGGAATTGCAGCAGGCCGAGCTGCTCTGGAAGCACAGGGAGACCCAAGGACCTGTTAACCGAAGCAGAGTTTAGCAAAGGTCAGAGAGCTCAGCTCGTGGATCCAACAGCTCTCGTGTTGGAGCAGTTGATCTGATAATTATTGTTTTCCAACTTGAGCTTGTAGGAGGCTGACTCCTTCCAGCTTTTTGGGGTAATGAGGTGGAGAAAACCCACGAATGTTCTGCATCAGAATCCCTTCCTGACACTCTCACATGCTCCTAAGTATGTCATCAGCTGCTCTCAGACTGTGAAATCCCCACTGCCAACACACGAGTAAAGGGTTTGGAAGGAGTGGGGTTGGAAAAGAGGTGGGCTCAGGCTCGCCCACAGCTTTCCTTTTGTGCCAGTGCTCACAGACGGTTCGAGTTAGAGCGAGAACCAGGCCAGGAAAAATGTGCAGATGCTGAATGCTCTGCAGGATTTATAATATTACACGGGGAGCCTTCGCACCCTATACAATAAAACCACCTTGGCTTTACTACATATAAAAGAAAACAAAACAAAAAATCACAAGTTTGACAGCAATTAGGGTGAATAGACATTTATTTTATCCTTTTACTAGCAGGACCAATTGTGATTTTATGCTCTGAAAAAGCTCATTTTAAAGTTTTATGTCTGAAGTGGCCTTGCCAAATCTAGCTTAATATTGTTACATTAAATGGATGGTAAAATGTGTTCTTAAAACCCTCCATCCTGTAAAGGACCTGGAACCAGGGAACTGCTGCTAATGAGAGTCAGGTCCTGAAACACAGTCCTTGTGCATGTTTGCCTGAAACAGCTGGAGGTGTTTGCCAGTCCCTCCCAGGACATGGGCCTGGCTTTGCAGACTGCACTCCCCATCCAGGCTCCTGGTTTGCAGCCACCCAGAGCAATGGCCAACCCACAGCCACAGCAGGAAACCCAAAGTGCCTGGAGCTGTGCTGGCACCATGAACAAGATCTTTCACATCTTCACAAGTGCCTCTCTCCCATCCCACACCCCCCTACCCCACTTTGTCTCCACTCTTCTGGCACTGAGAAGGAGCCCTGGAACCACTGGCTAGAGTCAGCTTCACACTGGTTAGAGAAATTCTGGTCACATCATCTAATTTGCTCTTCTTCACACCCCTAAAACCTTTATAATTGATTAGATGGCTCCAGGTATGGAGGAGCTTGAAGTATGTGGTGCTCAGATCCCTCCCATCATTGCTGGTCACAGAACCTCACAGAAACCAACATAACAAGGGGGTTCAACCCTCTCAGCACCACTGATGTACTGGGGCCTCCAAATATTTTCTTTCTCTTCTATTTGAATGGTGAGTCGGACACTGAGGTACTGGAGGGAGTCAGGAGAAGAGAATGGAGCTGAGAAAGGGTCTGGAGCAGCAGGAGCAGCTTAGGGAGCTGGGGGGCTCAGCTGGAGCAAAGGAGGCTCAGGGGGGACCTTCTCACTCTCTGAACCCCCTGACAGGAGTGGGGAGCTGGGAGGGCTTTTCCAGCCTCAGGGATTCTGGGATTCTGTGAATACTGTGCACCAGTAACTGCTGTTGGCACTCACAGCTGCACATTCACTGTGCCACCAGTGCAGAGGTGACACGAGAGCTGAACTGGAAAGGAAATGTCACCAGTCCCATTCTGAGCAGGAGGAGCTGAGAGACAGGATGGACTCATGTGGTTCACTCCAGACAAAATGCCCCTCCCTGTGCTCAGGGCTCCTCAAACTGGTTCAGCAGAGCTCCAGGGTTGGTGGAAGATGCCAATTACCAGCACTGCCCTCACACCCTGCAAGGTTCAGCACTCAGGGAGGGTGTGAGAGCTCCCCATGCACACCCAGAACTCACCGCCCTCCCCAGGTGAGAACAGGAAATAACTGAATGAAGCTGAGATGAGATAATTCCAGGAGAAGAGTGGCCAGACTGAAGGTTGGGGACTGCCTGGAGGTGACACGTGAGGGACTGGAAGCTGCACAGCAAAGCTCCAGCCACCACCAAGCTGCTCCAGCAGAGCAGGTCTCCAGGCACAGCTGGAGAAGGTCCCTGCAGAGCTGGAGGTGGGTCTGGGCACTGTTTGTACAAGGCCACAACTCCTCCAAGTGTCTCATCTTGCTCAATAAAGGGTTGAAATGTCAGGAGTGTGCACGGAGGGCAAAGCCAAAGGAAAGTCGTGCAGAACAGGGCTGGAAATGTGCTGCTTCTGCTCAGAGCTGTCCCAGAGCTGCTGTGCAGAGAGGCTTTATCAGGAGGGAGCTCTGGCTTTGGAAAAGGGCTCCCAGATGGGTGGTGTGCAGTTGGCTAGGCCAGGAACTGAGATCAAATGATGTAATTTGGTTTTGCTGATAATAAAGATGGGGCTCCATGCTGCAAAAAAATGAAACAGAACCAACCAACCAAAAAAACCCAACCCAATGTCATTTCAATTCTTTGCATTTACCCACCAAACTCAGAGATTCCTACAAGTATCTCATCCTACATCCTTCCTTTGCATGAAGTTAATTATCAAGTTGAAAAGAATCAAGAGGAGGTGTTTGTGTTCCTCATATATATGGATTGATGTGACATTTCCCTGTAGCCACCCCTTCTGCCTCATATCTAAAGCTGAGTTAGGCCAGAGTTTGATGAATCTGCCCCAGAGAGATGCTGATCCTAAAAACTGAACACAAATTGAAGAGATTCCTGCATGACCAACATTGTTACACTCCAGTAAATCCCTGTTCTCTAAAACCCCTCTGCTGTTTGCTTAGGAGACATTATTCATCAACTGGGAATGTTCAATATATTAAAATTCCTTTAATTAGAATACAAACAGTCATTTCCCACCAGCATTGACCAGCCTGTTCTTACTTCAGGTTCTTGCTGGAAGCTTTCCTTGCTTTCCTAGGGAGGTGATTTCCAGTCTCTTTGTTCCATGGTACTTATTAAACAATTCTTTTTGACAGACTTAAATGCAAACAGCAAGACTGCAGCAACTGGGAAATTAAAAATATATTGTTAATACAATGCCAAAGGCACTTTTTCCCCCCATGAATGGTTTGACAGCATTTGCTTTTTAAAATGTAACTGTGCTTTAAACAAATCATGTTTAGTACTGACTTGTATCATAAACCTCTGGCCAATCATTTAGTGCAAGGTCTTAAATGTGTATTTAAATTGAATAGTTATAACATTTGATGTTAACAAATATATTTAATATTCCTTTTTTTTTTTTTACTGGACTGTTCAGCCTGAAGAAGAGAAGGCTCCAGGGAGACCTGAGAGCCCCTTCCAGTGCCCTAAAGGGGCTCCAAGAGAGCTGAAGAGGTACTTGGGACAAGGGGTGGAGGGACAGGACACAGACAATGGCTTCCCACTGCCAGAGGGCAGGGATAGATGGGATATTGGGAAGGAATTCCTGGCTGGGAGGGTGGGCAGGCC
>JAOXXN010000230.1:10585354-10597976 GCA_026770055.1 Myrmophylax atrothorax
GCCAGGTTGGACAGGGCTTGGAGCAGCCTGGGCTGGTGGGAGGTGTCCCTGCCCATGGCAGGGGTGGCACTGGATGGACTTTAACGTCCCTCCCAACCCAAACCATTCCATGATTCTGTAATGACTTGCACATCATGAAAAACATGAGTTCAGGGCAATTTTCAAAGACAATTTTTCCTCCTGTTGCTGTATTTCCATGAAAGATGAAAGTCACTGGGGGGGAGAGGAGGGTTTGATCTCCTGAGGATGGATTTTTACACCTTTTCCAACAAGTGCCACAGCAAGAGCCGAGAAGGGCTTTTCCATCATCCTTTGCTGGATATTTTAAACAAAGCTCTTCAGAGGTGCTGGTGACTCTTCCTGGAGTGTGTATTTGATGTATCTGCAGGACAGACCTGCCCCCAGCCAGGAATGGTCACAGGGATGGGGCTGTGATGTGATTTAGGAGGCTAAAAGAACCCCTGCATGGAAAAGGCTCTTAGATCCCAGGCTCTTGCTCCCACCCCGTGTCTACTCAGCACCCAGTTTCCAGGAACTGAAACTTTAAAATTGCCCCAGAAACCCAATTTTGATTTTCTCATCCAACCAGCAGCACAACCTTTATTGTGTCCCCTCTCTGGACTGATGGCTCAGGACTTTTCCACCTTGGTTCTCCACTGCCAGCAGCACAGGAGCACCTCTCAGACACGAATAATTTCCCTGCTGCTGTCAAAGCACTCCTTGCCCTGGAAGGGAAGGCTCAGCTCAGATGTGCAGTTGGCAGCCCAGAGGCGTTAAGGGATGTGACTAAAGTCAGCTGGAGGTGCTTTGTCTCATTTAACCCTCCTGGAGGCCACGATTCCTGAACCTCGGACCTGCCTCTGCTCTCAGACATCCTGCCCACAGAGTCCTGAAAGCAACAGAAAGGCCAAGAATGTTCACGAGGTCATCAGTGAATAACGATGACTAATGGGCAGCCCCGGGGAAGTCACAGGTCGCTGGCAGAGGATTCAGCAGCAGAAAGAGACACAAGGGAAAACTTGGAATTAACTCGTTCCCAGCTGTCTGTCACTGCTTCAGTTTGAGCACAATGAAATTGTCTTTTCAGGTGATGAACAGCAGGGGAAAACCTCAGTAGCCAACACTTTAATTTCTATGGATTTCTACACCTGTAGGAAGCTGTGACTCTGAGCAATCACATCCAAATAAAGTAAATAATTCACTGCTGCCAAGGAAGTGTTGCTTCATTTCTTCTCCTGCCCTTGGTCATGGCCACGTGTTCCCTCATGGACTCTCCATGATCTGATTTGGCTCCTCAACACAGCAGAAAATTAACATTTTTTTTTTGTCTCAACAGACTGGAGATCTTATTTGGCTTCCAGATGTTGTATTCCTATTGCTAAATAAAAGGGTGCTGTGAAGCAAACACGGTGTCCCATCACTGTTGATGTCCCACGTTTGGTTTTGGCCAGGCCAGGATATCGACCTGTGGGAATTGCCTGGGTAGAGTTTAGTGCCAGAACCCAGGAAGAAATTCTTCCCTGGGAGAGTGAGGAGACACTGGAATAGGTTTCCCAAAGAAGCTGTGGGTGCTTCATCCCTGGAAGTGTCCCAGGCCAGGTTGGACAGGGCTTGGAGCAGCCTGGGCTGGTGGGAGGTGTCCCTGCCCATGGTAGGGATGGGACTGGGTGGGTTTTGAGGTCCCTTCCCACCCAAACCATTCCATGGCTCTGTGAGTCAAAGGCATAACCACATTTCTTAGAGGGAATAAAAACATCCTGTCAGAAAATGGGACCTGTTTGCTCGGGGTTGGTCACTCCAGGAGACAGACAGCTGATCCAGTGCCCTGGAGGCCTTACCCTGGGGAGGTCTTTCCTTCCCTGTTTTCTGGAGCACAGGTGAGCTCCATCCCCCAGCACTGCTGAATTCCAGCAGAGCTTGTGCCCAGCAGCAAACAGGACAGTTAGGGACCAATTTACCCTCATGGCAGCTTCTGACACCTGCCCAGGCACAGGCTGTGGCTTCAAGTGGCATCACTTGGTGACACTGCAAATCACTCCCCAGCAAAGCCACACTCTGACCCTGAGGCTCTGGAGACTGCAAGGAACTCCAGCGAAGGTGAGTGGGATGAGGTGCAGTGCTGGCTGCTTTGCCACTCCACCAGGATCAGAGCTCTCCTCACAGTCAGTAGTCCCTCTTGCTCCATGGGCATCTTTAGCTGTCCCTTGTACCACTGCCAGGTGTCTTTGTTTTTAAACACAACTTTCTATTTGGAGCTGAGCCCTCAGCTCTCCCAGGGGAGCAGGGCATGGCTGGGCACGAGGCACAGCCAGGATAGGTGGCACAGGGCAAGTGGTGCCCAGGGAGGGTTGTGCAAGGCTTGTGTTCCAGGCAGCTCTGCTGGGGCACTGTGGGTGTTGGCACAGGGCCAGTTCTCCAGCCTGCCAACTTCAGGAATAAAATCTGTGCGGTGTGGGATGGAGAAAGTGGCCCCAGTGAGTCAGGGCTGCTCCAGGGAACCCACAGGTACCATTAACAGGGGGGAATAAACATCAACCAGACTGGACTGGGATGGCTTTCTTTTGCTCACACATTTGTGGCAATGCTTGAACTAAATACCTGTGTGGGGGTTTAGAGCCACACTGTAAAGGTCTACACCCAGAACACTTTTGGGGGGGGGATGGAAGGGCACATTTGGGGGCTGCAGTTACAATTAGGTCTGATGGCTCTTTGCAGCTATTATCAGATTGTAACTTATAAATAGACCTTTCATCTTAATATACATCTAAAATAGAGGTGGCATCTAGAAGGAATCAAGAGAAAAATGCAACTACAATTTTCTGCCCATTTTTAAAAACAAGTGTGAAATCTCCAGTTTGATCAGGGTGGGAACGATGATTCCAATGGAATGATCCTTGTTGCCCAATCCTTCCTTTCTCAGCTCATGGAATCACAGACACACAAAGGTAAACATGCTGGAGGGTTCCTAACTGCAGAGACACCAACATGTGCCAAAACAGAAAATTCTAGCCCTGAGTAAATCTGGAAGCACAGACCTTGGATGTTCATCCTCCCAGCCCTGAAGAGAGCTCAGGGGGAATGGACTTCTAATTTTGGCCACCTCAGGAGGCGCCTGGTGGTGAGTGGAAGGAACATGTGCCAGGTGTTGTTCTGGGCAGACTTGGTGTTACTGGGAGGAGAAGGTGCTTCAAGGAGAGCATTCATTTGGGAGGGGCCTAAACATAATTAAATAACTTAATATCACAGCATTTCAGTTTATACAGGAGGAGAAACTCTGGCAACATGAGTCAGGCCCTCTTCTAAGAATGACTAATATTATAAACAAACGGTAAGATAGAGGCATTAAACTCACTTTTTCTAACTGCACTTCTTAAAGGTCATAAAACCAATTCAGTTTTCCAGTTTCAGCTTTTCCCATCTACTTTGCTGAACAGTAATCAGGTCATTGGGCCACTTCCCTTGGAGACTGACCAATGCATCCTCAGCTTTATTCTAAATATAGCAGGGCTTTTTTTAGCATTCTTAGTTTTCCCACTTTTTTGGTTTTTTTCACTTGACTCCCTTAAAGTGGATTTTAGTGCAGCAGAAGGTGCCAGGTCGACATCACTGGAAAATGACGTTGCAGGGCTGCTGTTTGTGCAGGGAGAGCAGGGGGGGTGTGCCCAGAGCAGGCAGAGTGTGCCCAGAGCATGCTGTGAGTGCCCAGAGCATGCTGTGAGTGCCCAGAGCAGGCTGTGTGTGCCCAGAGCATGCTGTGAGTGCCCAGAGCATGCTGTGAGTGCCCAGGGCAGGCTGGCACTGCAGGCTGACCTGTGCAGCTCTCCCTGACGTGCCTCAGCCTTGACCTGTGGGCACCAGGCTCGTCTCAGTCTCTGTCCAAGATTACCAACCCCTCTGGTCCTGGTTGCTTTGCAAGGCAGACAGCAGTCCACAAAGGCTGCACTGGCAGTTTTAATGGCACCAGTCTGGGATTCAGCTTTTCCATTTCCCACTGGAGAAAGATGAGGCATCACCTCCAAGCTGGACACCACCTGGAGGTGGGAAGGCCCTGGCACAGAGAGGCTGTGGCTGCCCCACCCCTGCAAGTGTCCAAGGCCAGGCTGGACAGGGCTTGGAGCAATCTGGGTCAGTGGAAGGTGTCCCTGCCCATGGCAGGGGGTGGAATGAGAAGGTTTAAGGTCCCTTCCCACCCAACCATTCCATGATTCTGCGAATACCTGCAAAAGGGAGAGGACACGTGTGAGAACCCCCAGGAGAGGGAGGTGGCACAACTCCATTTCTAACACAGCTTCTCTCTCCACTCAAGGCTTTGAAGTGGGCTTGGGAAACAGCTTAAACCAGACAGGTGACTTAGAGCTGAGTAGAGTTTAGTGAGTTGAATCCCACACAAAGCGATTGGAGGCAAAACGACATTGAGCAGCCTCGTTTCTCTGCTACACCAATTGCTCTGTATTTTCTTAGGCCCCAGTCCTGCCCTGGATTCCTGGAGACTCGAGTTTCTCCTGTGCTGACACCATTCCTGGAGCAGAGCCTCAGGTTGCAGCCCCTCCGGGGTTCCGTCTGCAGCCACCGACACACCAGGGAAGGTCTTTTGATACCTCAACATGGACAGGTTTGCACAACACCCAGACCAATGGGGGAAATGTGGTCCTGTTGGGAGCCCCTGGTTATGACTGAAACATCAGTTTCTAAGTAAATAGTACTTTAATTAAATTTAAATAACTTTGCCCTGCTGTTTATTGTGTCACTCAGAAGTATTATATGTGGTATAATCGCTACAATTTGCTCCTGTAATTGCAACTCCATGTTTTGCAAAATGCACGATGCTTTTCACTTCCAATCCACCAGAACTACTGCAGATCGACCCTGACAGCTCCCAACTTTTCCTTTTTCCCCTGTGTGCTTTCATTTCTCCTGCTGATTCTTGGCATTCTGCTTTGGAAGCTGCAGGACTGTTTGCAGGCCACAGGGTGTACAGATTAAAAGCCAGCGTAGCAAGATGTCCCCAAATATATTTCTGCTCATGGTGTTCTGCAAATGATATTCCAGCATAGCAGCCATCCAGTCCGAGGAAATAAAACTGTCTTCATGCTGTAATGCTCTCCATGTTCCAAATTCTAGCAACCATACAGCCTGGTTTAAGTGATACAGTGCAGTGGATTTAAGTGCAGTGTTGTAGGAACACTTTCTCTTACAGTTCAGTCTTTGTTGCTCAATCTCACGTGTGTTCTGGCAGAGAGGAGGCTTAAAGAGCTGCACTGAGGTACCTGTTTGGCACAGTTTGGTCTGTTGGCTTACTGGGGAATTCAGTGCTTCAGGAAACACTTTCTCCTCGTGTCTGAGCTCAATAGGAGCTGAAGGTGCTGGGCAATAAGGAAACCTGCAGGTCTGCCCCCATCAGTGGTCCAGCTGCAGAAGAGTCCCTGTGCAAATACACTCCCAGAGGTTTTGCAGTGGTGACTGGAGACACTTCTTACAGACCTGGCTTGGAAACACAGACAGACTAACAGAGTTGTGGTTGCTGGGAGACATTGAGGGGCAATTATTAGTTCAGTCTGACAGATAATTGCAATGATCCAAAGAAATTTGGGTCCCAAGAATGAATTCCCAGCACCTCTTTCATCCACTGGCTATCCCTGTACTCACCTGAGCACAACCAAGTTGCCCAAGGCAGCAGCAACTTGAGCTCCCTTTTTCCATCTGGAAAGGACCTACCAGGTCATGGCAGAGAGTGTGCCCTGAGATGTGTGTCTGACATGAAGATCAGGTCAGGTCTGCACTCCCTGTGCAAACAGTACAAAGTACAGCCACGTTTGCCCCCCCAAAGTGGCCTTGAGGACACTCCTGTGGCATGGATTGGTAGTGCCATGAGCCCAGCTCACTGCCCAGCCTCTTCACTCACAGGGAAACTGTGGGCACCAGGGACTTCCCATTCCTTTCTTGTGGAGCAGTTTTGGGTGTCACCAGCAAAGAGAAAATTTTATTGCATTTTGATTTGGTTATTCTAATCAGAGGCTGTTTTAGAAGGCAGCTGACCCTGATTAGGAGAAGCCTTTGAATGGAGTAGGACTCAATGATCCTTGTGGGTCCCTTCTGACTCAGAATATTCTGGGATTCTCTGATTTAAATTAAACCTCTAAGACCTCTCATAATCTCCATTTGGTTCTTTCCTCTGCTGAAGTTTTTCTGCAAAATCTGGATGGATTAAATCAATGAGAGCTATCACAGATAGTTTCAGGCATTCAAGGGGACATCCAGGGGAGGCCCCATGGGCTCCTGATGTGCCACTGGAGAGAACTGACATCTGCAGAAAGGAGTTTAATCCACCTGGTTCTTCTTCACCATGAAGGCATTGGGTGATGTCCTTTAGTTCTGGCAGAGAAATAACAGTGATTACTCTCTGCAGCCCTTGGGCCTGGTCCTTCAGGAGCCACACCAGGCTGCCCATCTCTGCAGAGTGCTCAGCATGAAGAACTTGCTGCTATTCAACCATCCTGAGACCCCAATAAGCAGTAAAAACCACACTGAAAACCTTTCCACTCAGCTCCATAACCTGTGATAAGAAGGAGAAAAGACTATTTCAAAGCACTTTTTACACTTTATTGTCTCAAAACAACCCAGCTAGTGGGTCTGTCTTCAGATAGACAGATATTTGTCACTCTATTATTGTTTTACAGTGTCAGTTCCAGACACTTAAGTATTGTTGGAATGCAGTAGGGGGAAAAAAATATCATGTTTTAAATCTCCGATGGGGTAATAAAGTGCAGCCAGGAGCTAATTGTCCTGCAACCTGATCCTTTACAATCTGTTATTGCTGGAGTGGGACTCCCCAACCCTACTGCACTGGGGTTTGTTTCCCCATTAGTCAGGTAGTACATACACACTCCCCAAACCCCCAGATCACAGGTTTGCTCCCAGCTGTGGACTTAAGCACAATTCTCCAAGCGATCGATGCATTTTGTACATTAAGCCAGTAAGGGAGGGTATTAATCCTCATCAACTTTAATGGCTCACTGTGGATTTGCTTCCTACCAGCTTTCTTCCACCCAAGAAGTCCTGAGAATGTTGTACCCCTCCTGTCAGGAGAAAATGAATCATTGCCCCAAGTCTGGAAGGCCAGAGGTGAATTGGAAGCCACACTATGGAACACTCACACCACAGTATTATTATTTTCTTTTTACACCAGCATTAAATAATATTTGAGCTCAGGGTGGTCAACCCAACAGGGGGTTTCACATGCTGAATGTGACCAGAGGCAGAGCACATCCATCAGGGACTCACTGCAGGTTTTGTTCAACAATCTTTTTTGGTTTGTCCCAAACTAGGCTTTATCAGCCACATCTTAAAATGCCAAGTCCAGCTTTCAAATGTTAAGCCTCTGTTTGGATGGAATTATGACTGGAAAATCTTTGGAAGATCCAACAAAACATGATGTTCCTTTTCAGTGTTTTTCTCATCTGCCTTTTCTGTGAGGCCAATTGATGTGCCTGGTTAGAATTGGAAAACTATTCTAAGAATATTTTAGCCAAGTGGAATGAGATTTATTAAAGCTGGTGCCATTTCAGGTCACATTTTAATGGAAATTCACTGGATTTTTATGTTCAGGATTTTTCAGCTGTAGAATTTCGTGTGAAATTTAGTGTGAACAATATATACAGAACATTTAAATGGTTGCTAAAGCTCTTGGTAAAGGTTGTCACTTCTTGAAACATGGCGGGAGAGGACATCTTATCACAGAATCATGGAATGGTTTGGGTGGGTAGGGGCCTCAAAGCCCATCCAGTGCCACCCCTGCCATGGGCAGGGACACCTTCCATAGCCCAGGTTGCTCCAAGCCCTGTCCAGCCTGGCCTTGGACACTTCTAGAGGTGGGGCAGCCACAGCTTCTCTGAGCAACAAGACTTGATGGAGTTGACTCCCAGTGACCATAAATGTAGAAGCTCAGACGTGGTTTGTGAGGGGAATGGAGGTGGTTGAGGGATGAACTGCAGAAAGAGCACATGTTGGAGATGGTTCAATGTTCCTGCAGTCACAGGCATGGAGAGGGACATGATGATCAACTATTCATGATGTTTCCCTAAAGAATACATTGTCCCAGTTCTACCGAGCTGAACACAAAAGTCTTCCAGTAGATAAAACCTGTTGGGTTTGGACTCTACCAAATATCCCAGCTGAGGCTTCTGACATTGGGAAAAGTAAATAAATCTGTACCACATGCAAAACAATTGATGAAAACATCCTGCAGTTGATGAGAGGAAAACATTTCCCCCAACAACACCAATTCCAGATCCAAATTTCTGAGCCTTTCTTTCTGGAAGTGAACCAAGTCATTGAATAGAACTTTTCAACTCAACACAGATCATGGGGCTTTGAAAACTGCAGTGGAAAGAAATGCAGGGAGAGGTTTTAAGTGGAAAACATGGTTGCTCTAGATCAATATGTGAGGTGGGCTAAAATAATTTGCAATTTCATAAAGCCAGAATAAATCCAGACAGCTCGCCTATTTCTTTTTTTTCCAATTATTTTTCAGCAATGCAAAGTGAAGAATTTAACAAGTTTGAAGAAAAGCAGATGTAAAATACAACAAAAATTGTCAAAATATGGTTGTTTGACACTATATGGAAGAGCAAATTCTAGTTTTCTCTTTTTCTCTGCCTAAATTAAACCTGTGTTTTGCAAAAAAAAAAAAAAAAAGAATGGATTCATGGTTACAAAAGAGTGTTATACTCTCCTGTACCCACCTCCTCCTTTCTCCCTCACACACACACAGCAACTGGTAATAAAACTGTAACTTATGATTTCGCACCAATAATGGCCCGAGAAGGTGCCTCGATTTTCCCCCAGAGCAAAGGAAAGAGGCCAAAACAATCAACTCTCTCGTGCAGAGCCGAACGTGGGCTCTGCTTGGCCTCAGCCCCGGGTGCCCCTGATGCCTGTGGAATAGGCTGTACCTGCCAAACTACTCAGCCCAAAATGTGATTGTGACCCTGGAGCTTATTTTGGCCCCTCTCAAAGTCAGGGGAGAAACAGGAGGAACGTGAATCACCCAAAGGTTCGCCTTCGCTTTCCCTCCACAAACACAACATGATCTTTCCTGCAGAGCTGATCGATATTTTTCCAGTGCAGCAAGATTCTGCTGTGAAATCTGAGTGCTTTAAAGATATGTCTTGACTTTTCTGACTTTTGTCAAGAACCATCACAGTTTCTGGTTTCTGGAAGCAGGAATGTTTTACTCTCTTCTCACTTGCTGTGACTGTGCAGGGCAATGATGTATCTCAGAAGGAAAAAAGGTGTTTTATCAAGGGGGATTTCTCACAGAATGGAAATCCCTGATTATGGCCAGCTTTTGGTCAACTGAAGAATAGTCCTGGGACGGTAAATCCCTGGGAGCACGAGGTCCAGGAGCTGTTACATACATGGCAGGTGGAATGGTCCATGGTTTGGTGGATTCCTGGTTATCCACATTGTGCAACACGAGACACTTCCCAGAGAATAAAAGTGCTGTTTGTCACAGAGACTCTTAAAATACATTGCACAGTAATTAAATCAAGTCTAATCAATCTTTTGGAAGTATGGAATCATAGAATCATGAAATCCCAGATTAGTTTGGGTAGGAAGGGACCTTAAAGCTCATCCACCTCCTGCCATGGGCAGGGACACCTCCCACCAGCCCAGGTTGCTCCAAGCCCTGTCCAGCCTGGCCTTGGACACTTCCAGGGATGGGGCAGCCAGAGCTTCTCTGGGCAATCTGTGCCAGGGCCTGCCCACCCTCACAGGAAGGAATTCCTTCCAGGAGCAAAAGGCTCCCTTTCTTATTAGTACATGTTTTTCTTATTAGTTACACCAAAGCTGCATTTAATTCTTGTGCTGGTGGAACTAAATAAGGATGCACAGAGAGGGCTGAGAATAAAATGTAACAGTTACATTCTGAAATGCCCCTGGAAAGCTCAACATCAACATCATCACAGTAAGACCACCTGTAACCAAACATGCACTTCCATGGTTATAGAAAGGGTAAACAGAAAAACCTCCTCAAGCTGGTTTGGCCCCAGCTCTCTTCCTTCACTTTGGCACTTGTTCACTTGGAATGATGGATTAACAACTCCAAATTTCAGCAGTTTCTTTTTCCCTCTCTGTGTTGGGATTAAGTGTTTTAGTATAATTAGTTTCTAATTGCTGTGTCTAAACCATAGGAGTTTATGGGTGGATATCCATGTACATCTCAGCCCTCCTCAGGAGGAGGGAGTGAATTTGCTCTGAGAGACTGACCATGTTTAATGAGCAGTTACGGTCTGACAAATGATTGTGTAAAGCACTTCCTCCCTTCACATGTGCTCCCTGGGCCCTTGGACTACCAAGCTCTTAACTTTTGTATTAAGTATCGCATGCTCTACAATTACTCTGTCTACTTGTCAGATACTCACTGTGCAAAGAAGCAACTGTTTCTGGTACCCACCTGCACGTGTTAATGGGCTACTCAGTCACCCCAGACATGGTAACAATGAGACACCTCTCAGCTTTAGGGAGGAAAAGCTTTGCCCCTGTCAGTGCCAACAGTGGCTCCCAGGATCTCAGCTTCACTCCAGAGGCAGCATCTTAGAATCAGGGTTGCTTTTTTTACTCTTGCATGTTCACAGTCCTCCAGTTGTTTTATTCTCTCAGGGATGGTGTTTGGAAGCAAGAGGCAAGGGTGGCAAATGCCCTAGGGCAGAGAGGCCCTGTGGTGGTTTCTGTCACAGGGAGAGCACAGAGTGACTTGGAATCATGGAATCCCAGACTGGTTTGGGTTGGAAGGGACCTTATAGATCACGCAGTCCCACTCCCTGCCATGGGCAGGGACAACTTCCATAGCCCAGGTTCCTTCCAAGCCCCATCCAACCTGGCCTTGGACACTTCCAGGGATGGGGCCACCCATCAAAGACCCCTTCACTCTTTGAAGAGACACTCTATGAAAATTCTAAATTTAGCAAACACTAAAGATACTTTGGTGTATTTTTTTAAATGATTGTTGCAGTATTTTGTAACTTCTGTTCCCCTCTGGCTGGGATTGGAGAAGCCTCTCGCTCCCACCCCGTCCCCAACTCCTGACAGCAATCGCTAGTTGTAAAATAATAGACCATCAGCCAGCAATAATTTGCAATCCAAACAGACTTGACGCTCTCTGACATTTATTGAAACCTCAGACCCTGTTCGCTGGTTTCAGTTTTCCTCCCTTTGCTCTGTTTTTACAGACAGACAAGTGCTTAGATTTGGGTTTAATAATGAGCAGAAATTTCGCCTTGGCCCAGCTTTGCTTGTGTTGGCTGCGGCAGGGCCGAGCAGCAGACGGGCGGTTGGAGTTAATTACGCTAAATGGTGAGAACATTATTTGACCCCACTGGTTCAGCACCAGATGTTGTTCGTTGCCTCTGAGAAAGCAGCACACACGTCAGGCTTTGGAGGCTGGAGGGGAGGGAGAACACACTGGGAGCACAGGCACTTCTGCTGCAGCATTAACCATCCCGGGACCAGCCCGTGACAAACAGAGCCCTGCCCCTTGTTAGGGACAGGTGACAACATTCAGCTCGAGCCACCTGGGGCAAATGAGGCTATCATTGCAATTTGGGGAATTGAGAGTATCAAAAAAACCTCCCTGAAAAATCATTTTGTGAAATGTGCAGTTCACGTTCTGCCAGCACGAGGTATCAGCTTTGGTAAATCCTTCCTGGAAAGGGAACTGTACATTTATGGGCCAGACATGATGGAATTTAATGTTTGAAAATGATTAAAGGATTTTGTTCTTTCCTAGTAACAACTGCATTTATCAAGGTGGCAGCCACGGTGGCCTCCGAAGGAGCTGAAATGGAGCTGAACTGCTGAGCTTGGGGCTGGGAATCCCTCTGGTCTTTAGGCATGAGGGTTGGGAATTACATGGGGAGATATGGGAGGAGGGGAGTGGAAAGTGTTTATTGACCCCAGTCTGTGGTAATAAAGCATTAGAAGTATTACCTGCTCAGGGATTGTCAGGGCACAGCAATGTTGTCCTGACCTTGGTGGAAAACTGGAGCTCCTCTCACTCTTTGAATAAACTGTTTGCACTGTGGAAATGACAACACTTGTGCAGACTTATGGATTACAGGAATGGAAGCTAAAAAGCATTATAACCACCAAAAATGTGTTCCTGCACTGCAGCGACAAGGCTTTTAACATGGCACAATTCACAGACAAATTCAAATTATGTGTCTTTTTCTGATGGATGGCATCACTCACACCGTACTAAACAGTAGTTCCCCTTCATCCCTTATGTGTGAGGGTTCTTGGGATGCAGGGACAGCGATTCCCACACCTTCCAGGTTCTGTTCTGAACAGCATTAGGTACCTATTTTGGGGTGATATTCCCTGTTGGAGCAAAAGCCACTGACCAAAGTCAGCAGAATTCAGAATCATTGGATAATTTTAGTAGTTTGAGGTCTCTGGTGTTTTTTAAAAACATCACCACTTGCCTGTAGCATTATTTAAGGAGCATAAAAAGTTCTTGGTTCTGCTTTGTTGTTCCCTCCTTGTTCTCCCACAACAACAAGGGCTCTGCTCCTGGAGGGCTGTGTGATAAAGTGATTCATGTCCTCTATTACTACATTACAAT
>JAOXXN010000230.1:10615694-10625825 GCA_026770055.1 Myrmophylax atrothorax
AGGGGGTAGCACTCCTTAAAGCTCCTGGGGTTTGCTGTTTGAGGGGAGCACTCCCGTGTGTTGTGTCCCTCTCCATACCCAGTGTTGAATCCTTCCCTGGTTCCTCCCTGCCAGGTGTGAGTGGGTAGAGGATTGTCTGAGGATGGAGGTACCAGTGGTCCCCAATCCCACAGAAATCCTTAAAATAATGAATTAAACTCTCTTCTCTTTCCTGCTGAGCAGTTTGCTGGCCCAGCAGAGCCAGGGGCAGTCCCTGCCACCTTCCCCCACCACACCAAGGGTGTCAGATGAAAAGCAAAGGCAAGGTTTTCTTTGGAAGAACAAGAAATAAAAGGAGGTTTTAGTTTGGTTTCTTGCTTTCCCTGGGCAAGCAGCCTGAACCTCCTGGGCCTTGCACAGCTCAGGGGAACTGTGATTTGTAAGCACCAAGTTATCAGTTAAAACTAATAACAACACTGAAGCTCTATTATATTCCATAGATGCTTATCTAAGGGAAAGGCATAATACTCCAGACCTGCAAGATTTATTATTTGTTATTTATTTGATCTTATGGATAATTGTTTAATTAAAGTAATTAGTAGCTGCTTTCAACCCCCAAAACCATTACCAAGCTAATTCCAGCAAGGAGCTCCTCCAACCACAACAGCTCCCTGAGCTCTGGGCCGGTGCCAGGGCAGAGGAGCTGCTCAGAGACTGCCATCCCCCAGGTCTGGGTACCCTGGGACACACAGGGCTGGCCACACCATCAGTGTCTGCTCTGAGTGTGGCAGGAGGTGGGAAATGAGTTGGAAAGTGGAAGAGGTAAATATGGAAAACTCTTTCTGATGTTGGTAATAAATTCTAGCTCTGAGTGATATTTTGGCTTTTTTTAGGTTTTTTTTCTGAGGGAATCCTTCCCAGCTGTAGGGAATTCATGGGGGTTATTTCATGCTACTCTGAGAAACTCCTGATATATCTACACATGTGTTTATATCTATAGAGTTATGCTTTGAAAGGATGTTCTGTGATGGAAACCCATGTCCAGGAGCCAGTGGGGATTACAGGAAAATGACTCAGTGGGTTGAAAACCTTGTCAGGCAGAATGTAAATAAGCAGAGGGTCCATATCCACGGTCCTGAAGGGAGAAGAGGAAATTGAATTCATTTATGGCCTCACTCCTGGACCCTCCCACAGCACAGGAAGCAGTAGGCCATGTAAAACCTATAAATAGCTCTCCAACTTCGTGTTCCTTCTCAGACAGAGAGCAAAAGAGAAATAAAAAATGCTCCCAGGGGAAAAACATGATCTTTTCCCCATGTTTGGGTTGTTAGTTTTGACAGAAAGGCTACAAGCTAATTAAATTTCTGTTAATTTATTTTGTCTGATGCAGTGAGTGCCTGTCACAGACTTCTCCAGGTCTCCTCCCCTCGGAAGCACCACCGAGTTGGTGCAGCAAAATGGACTTGGGTAAGTCAAATAAACACAGAGAGCATTTAAAGTCATTTCTCCCTCAGTGCTTCAGCTTTGTGTGTCTGCTCCAAAGGGAATCCAAGCTTGTCCCAGCTTATAAATCTCCAGGATGGTGGGATGACTGTTCTCTTCTGGTCTGCTGGTAATGTGAGAGGTTAAATAGGAAGATGCAGAGGATAAAGGACAAAATAAAACTCCATTCTGGAACTATCCTGGCTTTTGTGTTAAGCCTGGAATAACTAAACACTCATCATTTAGGCCGGACTTTTCCCAATCCATGAACTATTCTGAGATCCAAGAGTTTTCTCATTTCACATGAGGAGGAAAATAGAGACTTGGGAAAGGGATTCTCACAAACTAGCAAGGAAAAGGCTGGATTCCTGCTGGCTGGGAATGGTCAGGACAGAGCACAGGGCTGTGCTGACTCTGCCATGCAGAAAGGAGCTGTGGCACAGGTTCATTTCTGTCCCAGCTAAATATTTATTATTTGGATAAAGGAAAGTCCCATTTCACTTCTGATGAGATTTTAAGCTTCTCAGGTGCCTTTTCCAGTTCTGTGAACACTGACTGGATTTTGCCTTGAAATACTCCCAGCAAGCTTTGGTTGTTGTTCAAAATAACACTTTCCAGCTATTTTGATAAAATATTAAAGGACTGATATATTTTTCTTTTTTACTTCTGACACAAAACTTGGGGTCCAAGCATGTCTTTGACCCAACAAGTTTAGTGTGACTGGCCCAGAACATCCCCTGCATCAGAGTGAATTAAGGAGAATTAAGGAGACAGAAGTGCCAAGGAAGGGGCACTCCCTGATCAGGCAGCTCAGGAAGAACTTTCCTCCTCTGCCATGGGGAAACACCAACTCTTATCCAGATTGCCTTGAGGAAATGTGGCTGCCCCATCCCTGGAAGTGTCCAAGGCCAGGCTGGACAGGGTTTGAAGCAACCTGGGCTGGTGGGAGGTGTCCCTGCCCATGGCAGGGGTGGAACTGGATGAGCTTTGAGGCCCCTTCCAGCCCAAACCATTCCATGACTCTGTTTTTCTCAGGGACACCCATTGGAGCAAATGGTTGGCCATGCATAAGTGCATTATGAAATGATGCCTTTCTAGCCCCCCTGCCCAGGAGGGTGGGGAAATCCTGGGCACAGCTCCTCAGCCACCCCAAGCAGCCTTGCCTGCTCCAACACGATCCATGCTCATCCCACATTCTCCTGCAGCTCTGTAAGGGCACAGCCAGCTCCAAAGAAAGCACAGTGAAGGCTGATTGTTCTCAGATAATCAGTTGAGGAAACAGGTAAAAGACAAACCCTGGAGGTATTTATTCTATTTTTTTTTTCAACCTGTCTTCTGTCAGGGGTTTGCACTTTGTGGGCCCTTCACAGTTCAAACCCCCTTCACAAACACACCCAAGAGCAGAGCGTGGCTGGGTGGAAGCAGGAGGTGAGCAGATCAGCACAGGAGATAAGCAGTCAGCAGAGCCCTTCAAAGCACCAGCTGACAGGGGCAAGTGTGTCTGCAGCCCAGCCCCAGACACCAGGGGAACCCACAGATGTTCCCTGCTCGGCTTCCCTCTGTTTACCCAAACAGGCACCACCCATTCCAGCAGGGCTTTGGGGGTGTTATCTTGTTTAATGGGTAATTTCTGCATTAAGGGATCTGCAGGTTGAAATTAAAGCTCTAATTCTCTTTTGGCATCCAAATCCCTCCCTACGTGACTTTGCCCTCATAAAGCACCGGCAGTTCCAGGCCCAGTTTGGTGGGGCAGGAATGGACCTGCAGCACATCCTGCTCTTCACATCAGCTCCGTGGCTGCAGCTCAGGGAGCAGCTCAGGAGATCCTTCAGGCTGGGAAAGGCCCTTAAGAACATCAAGCACAACCATCAAGTTGGATGGAGCTTGGAGCAACATGTTCTAGTGGAAGGTGACCCAGCCCATGGTGGAGTTTTGGAACTGGATGTTCTTTAAGGCCCCTTCCAACCCATTCTGTGATTCTATGATGACCCCAGTGCCACCACCAGGTTCATCATTAAGCCAAGTCCTCAAGTGCCACATCCACATGTTCTTTGAACACTTCCAGGTGATTCCACCACATCCCTGGGCAGCCTTTCTTTGAAAAAATATTCTTACTCTCTAATGTAAACATCCCCTGGTGTAGCTTGAGGCCTTCCCCTCCATGAGAACTCAACCAGCTGAATCCAGAGAAATGTTGTTAAACACTCTGAAGGGTGTCCACAACAATTTCTGATGCAAAGTTTTCTTCCCCATTGCATAACATTTATATTATGGCAGCAGAAATTAAGGGACAAGTTCACTGGAGATCCTGAAGTGAAGAGTTTTTCTCAGTGGCTCTTGCAAAACTTTCCTTGAAGATTGAGCTCACAGGAGTTTAGACTCTCATTCACTTTGTGGCTAAACATAAAACACATTTCTCTGCATTTTTAACATCTAAACATCTATCAAATATAATCTATATTTGCTTCCAGACCTCTCCATTCTATCTTTTTATTTGTTATGTTTACTGAGGGCATTTCAGGGAGAGACCAATCCAGAATTTCATTCTGGAGGGTGTTGTGGGAACTCTGTTTCCATTTTGAGGAGTTTAGAGCATAATTGGAGGAGTTGAAGTGCCCTGATTTCAGTGGGAAGCTTTGCTGGAGTGTTTGTCATCCCCATGAAGTGTCCTTGGCACTCTCTTTGGAGAGAGGGACACTGGCTCTGGAGGGAAGGAGATCCCCAGATACCTGTTCCTTCATCCAGTGTTTCTGCCCTAAGCAGGATGGTAAAGAACATACATGGATCTTGGGAGCAGTAAATTAATGCCAACCTTCTCTTTCAAACATGCTGCAATGGAAAATTGCACGTCACTAAGGGGTCTTCAATAAAATTTAATCATATAATCTAATATATTAATATTATATATGCCCTGGGAATCCAGGTATGAATTACAAACATATGCAATAAACATTTATAATCCAACAAGCTTCTAGAATATTAAGAAATTCCCAAAAACAGTAAGAAGGGGGCTTTTGTGAAATAGTTTAGTTCCAGCTTGAAGCAGATGCCTTCCAATTACTGGCTCCCTGTGTTTGGAGGTGACTGTCTCTCTGCTGGGAGGTTTTGGTTCTGGCAGTGATGAGACACAGAGTCTGAGTGGAAATCATGAGATGGTGGGTGCTCCTCCAGGGAGAAGGATCTCAAAGAGCCTGTGACACTCTTTGCCCATTTTGTATCTCATATTTCCCCAGAGTTCTATACAATCTATATGATCTGGGCAAACAGCACAAAAATGTGGTGAAAACTTAGAATATCAGCCTTTAAAATACCCAAGCCATGAGCTGAGCTGCTCCTGGGGTTCACTCAGGACAAAAGTGTCCTCTGCAGTTGGCAGGGAGGGGGTGAAGCTGCCCGAGCACTGAAGCAACAGAGCTGCACATATTGTGGAACCCTTGCTTTGCATCTTTCTGCCAACTTTTGAGGTCTTGATGAAGGATAATGTCGAAGTTTCAAAGCTGAGGGGAAAAAACCTCCCCCAGCCTTTTTGTGATGTCAGAGGAAGAAGGAAGGCAGCTTGAAATGAAGGGCTGCTCTCGGGCTCTAATCTTGTAGACACCTACTTAACTTTAAGCCAATTAAATCAATGGACTACTTAACCTTTGCCTACAGGAGAAAGGATTTGCCAGCACAGTTTATATTAGTGCCCTAAACAAAATAAGCAATCCTCCAAAAAGCACTCTTCTTTCAGCAAAACTCTGTCTGCCCTCGTGTCACAAGTATAAAACTATGGCCAGAGACTTGAAGGAAATTTTCCTTCCAGTGACACCAGAGAAACTCCTTTCAGTCAGAGCCAGTCCCAAGGCTCAGAAAGGAGCCCCAGCCAGAGCACTTGCAGGATGGAGGCTGGGTTTGCCAGAGGCAGCTGTTTGAACCCACTTTGCTGGTGGCTTTTATGAATCCATGGGCATGTTTAAGGAGCCTGGGGGGCACAGAGGGCTCTGCCCTGCCCACATCCCCCCGAGCCCCTCTGCTTTGGTGCTGGACTGTGGAATGTCTCCCGTAGGTGCCTATTCCCCCAGTACCAGAGAGGCCAAAGGGGAGGGCAGAGGAGAGGAGGAGGGCCCAAAGCCCCCTCTGGCTGTTTGCCTTTGCCAGTTTGGTGGTGCCCCGGGGTGCCCTGGGGCGTGGGGAGGTGCTGTGGTGCCGCAGAGCTGGGCAGAGCGAGGCTTTGCGTGCTGAGTTTAATGAAAGCCAGGAGTGCCCGGCCCCAGCGCCAGTCCCATAACACGTTACATCATTTGTCACTGGACACGTCGGGGCTGTGGCACTGGAACCCTTTAAAAGCCAGGCTGGGAGGGGAGCGGAGACAGCCCCGGCCTCGGCAGGGGAGGGACACAGCGCCACTTCCAAATGTTTTCGTGGCCAATATTTACATTTGGAGCATTTAAATGTAAAAAGGGAAAAGAAAGCCTACACTTAACATCTTCCCAGATGTTAACATCTGTCTAGATGTCAGCCCGAGGATCTGACATTTTATGGGGAAAAGGGGGGTGGTATTTCAGTATTTCTCTTTTTATTTTTCTTTTTTCCCCCCCAGATTAATTGTCCTGCACGTTGGTCCCATCACTCTTTGCTTTGGGCCATATGGCCATATGTCATTAACCCTGGAGACCAACAGCCCAGGAAAGTGGAACCATATGTTCTTAGCAAAGATAAACAGTAAATAGGGCCAGATGCAACAGGGTTGGTTTGGGAGGATGGGGCTGGGGTGTTAAAATGAGCACAAATACATTTTGGTGGCAAAGCACACAGACAAACATGTCCTGGCGTGCAGAACCAGCAGCTCCATGGCCCTCTGGCAAAGCAGCTCCTGGGTCTGGGTCTGGGTCCCAGCTCTGCCCAGGGGAAGGGAGGGAGCTGCTCATTCATTGCCATGTTGAAACGATGCTGAATCCTTCAATCCAGGCCAAATTCCCCATCTTTCACCACAGGGTCACTGAGCCACCACCAGCTGCAGCAGCCTCTGTCCATCCCTCCCTTGTGCAGCTTGATCTCTGGAAGCTAATTCTTCTAAATATCTTATTTCCTGCCAATTTAATGTGACAAAAAGAGGTGTGTTTTTCCTCTGTGCCGGTTCTTTTTTGGCTGTCATCATTTTGAGCCAAATGAGAGATTTCCTTTTAGTTCAAGGATACTGTGGCAGCTCTTTCAGAGGAGAGTAATTCCACAGGACATCAAGGGCCAGGGAGTCAGTAGTTGTTCATCTGTCTCTCCCTCAACCAAGTCACCCTGACACCTCAGTGTATGCAAGAGAAAATGGGAAAATATGCCTAGACTCATGGCTGATGAGACAGCCTGAATTATTTCTGCCTTGCCAGGTGCCATTCTTATTTTCTGTGTGTTTGGCAGTGAAGTCTGAGCCCTCATTTCCAGACAAGGGCAGTGTTCCTGCATTTTGCTGTGGCTCAGCAGCAGCACAGAAAGCCAGTGGGATAAGTGGATCCATGTGCCAGTGAGATAATGTTATAACAAAACATCCACTTGCTTGGATTATTTATTGTCAAACACAAACAACAACAACAGCTGTAGAGAAGGAGATGGTGATGCAGCGCTGGGAAGAATTGGAGCTGAATTTCTGCCTTGCAGATTCACCCTCATCCCTTTGAAACTCGGCATCGATAAATTTATCTACTGAAGGAAGAACATTGTAGCCCCAAATATTCACCTCCTTTCCATGCAGGAGCCCAAGAACAGCCCAGGGGTCTCTGTTCAGAGCAGGACTTTGGGAGGACAGAGTTGATGAGCTGCTGCTTGGCTGGGAGCAGTGTCATCCTGCCTGAGCTGCATCACATTCCTGAGGGCTCAGCACAGGCTTCCCATGGGCAGGTCCCCACAGCAGCCCCGCTCCCAAATCCTGCTTTGGGTGTATTTGTTGTCTTTCCATAGGGCAGATCAGCTCAGGCCAGGACATCAGGGCTCTGCAGGAACACCTACAGGGTTTGCCTGGCTGAGCAGCCCCGTGAGGAATAACCAGCACACGCAGCACACAGCCCAGGGCTCCCAACCTGCTGAGCTGGGAAAACAAGGGCACTTCTCTGCAGCATCTGAGTGTACAACACACACCATCACCTTTCTAATCCTGTCTGACCCCTGAAGGTCAGCACTGCCTGGGCTGTGGGGTCTGACCGACTCATCCCATCCCAGGCAGCCCTTGCTTGTTTTATTTACTGCCCTGGGATGGGATTGCTCTGCTGCCCTTCTGATCCAGTGCAAACAAGACAGATCTGCCAACAGACCCGCTATGGAAAAATCAGGATGCACAAGGCTAGTTCTGAAGCAGGTGTAACCCCAGGCAAGGTGAGGAGTCCCTTGTCCTGAGCTTGGAGGGCACATGAGGTCCCTGTGTCCACTGCTGTCCTGTCACCCTGGCTGCTCTGTGGATCCAGGGCTGTCTGGGACCCTCCTGCAGCTACTCTGCTTTCTGGGGGAAGCCAAGCCACATTGATTCCTCTTCTTTGGATGTTTATGTTGCAGACAGGGCAGAGAGATTCACTCTCATTGTGGATGTGCCTCTCAGCCCCAAGAGTTTCCACACCTTTGCTGCTGTGCCCAGCCTGGCCAAGGCTGTGCTGTCCCACCTGGAGAGAAATCCCACATCTGGGAAGCAGAGGGAATCTGGGCTTATCAGATTTCTCTGGGCATTCTGAGGTATCTCTGCTGACTTTGCTGGGCTGCTACTTCTTCTCCTACCCCAGCCAACGTGATCATATTTAACATGCATTCTTCACACATGATCTTATTACAATTCCAGTGCTCTTGTTTTTGCTTATTCAGGCTGACCTTAGGCATCTCCTGCCATCCTCTGCCATGGTCAAGACCTCCCAGCTTGTTGCCTGGTGGCCCCCAAAGGAAGGTGTGAAGATTAACAGCCCGGAGGATGTATTTAATGAATGGCAACAAGGGATTAGTGACACAGTGTCACCTTTCATGGCCTCTTTAAGCAGGCGAGCTGACACCCGTTTATTTTTGTTTGCACTGTTGAGTAAACTCTGGAAACGGGCTGGATTTACAGTCTCTGCTCCCCAGCGAGGAGCCTCCTCCTGTCCACCAGCCCTGCCTTGGGGAGATGCTAAAATGAGGGATCTCTCTCCCACCTCTCTGCCAGGGGAATCCTGGGCCTGACAGTGCCATGGCCTTCTCCCTCCTGCTGAAGATGCAGGGGGAAAGGGTTGTGGGAGGTGTGATTGGCAGCTCAGCTTTCCAGCTCTCCATCGCCATCAAAAGCCTTTGCTGGGTAGGGGAGGTTGAAGCAGGAGAGAGCATTTAGGAGTCCATGCACAGGAGTAATCTCTGTTACTGACAGTGAATAAGTACATTCGGTTGTGGGGGGGAAACTGAAGTTTACCTTCTGTGGCAGCTTTTGTGGCAAGTGTTGCAATTATATCTGAAACACGAAGCAAGAATTAATGTCTCTAAATAAAAGGCCAATCCAAAGGCTTTGATTTCTCTCCAGTTCAGGGAGTGTCCTGAGATTGTATCTTCTCTGTGTCAAGGACAGAGGCTGATGTTTCCTCTGCATAGACAAGAAAACAAACAGCTTAAAATCCTGAGCAGTAATTCAGAGAAATGCTCGTCTGACTTAGCCTTGATGCATTTGCAAATGTATTTAAATTGTGCTCCTGAGATCAGTGGATTATTTGCATCCTGGAATTGGTGCTAATGAGTAGTTTGTGGTACGGTTGGAGACCTGAAAGAAAAGCAAACAAACAAGAAAAATGCTTTTAAAGATGTTCATTTGTATGTGTTTTATGCAAAATGCATCACAGATGGAGACATTGAAACCCCAACAGCTTCTGGCCATGGAAATCCTTGGCAGAGGGAGCTGTGCCTGGCTCAGGACTGGGTCTGAAGCAACAGGTCCAGGCTGAAGATGCAGCAACCTGTCATCGAGGGGTCCCGAATCAGGGCAGGGTGGGAGCTGCAGGTTGGGACTGAGGTTTGGCAGCAGAGACCTTGGCAGATGCACATCAGCCAAGTGCAAAGCGGGAGAGGTGGAGAAAGCTGCTCCAGGACTTTGGCTCAGGGCAATGCAATCTGCTCCATTGTCTTCCAAATTAATTTCCCCTTCACTTCACAGCTTTTTATTTTTTTCTTTTATTATTTTAATCACACTTGCTATTATTTTTAAAGCAATTCAAACATGGAAACAAGACCCAAGGAAACACCCACTGCATTCCTGGGATGATCTGTCTGTGCTCCCTGCATTCCACCCCAGGCACAGAGGTGGGAGGCAGCCGAGTGCCAACACCACCTCACTCCATTCCCACAGGGGAACAAACCATGGGCAAAGCAGGAGGATCCAACCCAGCTGCTTCCAAGGAACACAAGGGCTGGAAAGAAGTCCCCCAGGGCCTTTTTCCAAGTGCTGCTTCAAGTGAGAGTGCACAAAATGCCTTCCACTAACCAGGACAAACCTATCTTTTCAAAAAAAGAGCCAATTAACATTGCAGAGTGTCCGCACCCAGATTCCTGCCGGCTGGCATTTCTGTGCCTGGGATGCTGCCTGTCTTTGCCGCCGGATTCCTGAGGCTTAACACCTTAATTCCTGAAACGAGCCCCAGTCCTAATTCCTGATTTTAGGAAAACAACATTCCTGCCATTGAATGAAAACATTTGTACACAGTTCAT
>JAOXXN010000230.1:10633028-10660987 GCA_026770055.1 Myrmophylax atrothorax
GGGCAGTGGGCACAGCCCCAAGGCTGCCAGAGCTCCAGGAGGGTTTGGACAACACTCTGAGGGACAGGATGGGATTGCTGGAGTGTCTGAGCAAAGGGAAACACAGCGAGTACCAGTTGCTCAGGGCCAGGAGTTGGACTCCACGATCCTTGTGGGTCTTTACAACTCAGGATATTACAACTCAGGATAATCTGTGATTCTAATTTCTCTCTCTAATAGCTTTAATTTTGCTCCTTTTATTTTAATGATTTAAAGGGGGGTTTTGCCCCTGCTTCCATAAACCCAGTGTGACAATTCCCTCAGGTCTCCAGCTGTAGGTGGCTGTTGCCATCCCAGCTCTGCTCTTGCCAGAACCCTCTCACATGTGCAAGGACACAGCTCAGGCACAGGAGTTTCAGAGAGAGGGTGTGACTTGCAATGGCTCCAAATGTTTAGATCTGCACTGGCCAGAACACATTGGCTCTGCAAAACAAGAATCATAATAAATCACAAGACTTAGGGGGTTGCAAAGAGCAAGAGGAACCACCAGAGCCTTGCTCTCCCCAGCTGTCCTCAGCCAGTGACCATCACAGCACGAGGGTTTATCTTCCCAGGCAGGGCCCAAGGGACATGAGTTCAGTTCTTGGCGTGGCCATGGCCCTCCTGAGGGATCTCAGCCCCTTCCTGAGTGGGCTGCTCTTGAGATCTGCACAAATGCCGTGCCCTGGAAGTGTCTGCAGGGTCTGGGTTTGGGTTTGGAGGAAACTTGGTGCTGCAGGTTCCTGGGATTTTAGGCACTGGGATTTTAAGCAGTGGGGTTTTTTTCCTGCTCCAGAATAGGTAATAATTAAATCAAATCTGGCTTAAAATGCAGCTACTTTTGAGCCACTGTTGCCTCTTCCCAAGGTCTGGATGCCAAACAACAATAGCAGGAGAAATTACTCCAGGATTGTTATTTTTATCTCACTCACTGGGAAACTGATACATGAAGGTTGACTTGTTCCCTCCATCTGAGCACTGATGGAAACAGTGTCCTGCTCCTCCTCCCCACTGCTCTATCTGCGAACAAAAAAGGGTAGAGGAAGAAAAAGGAGTTTCCAAGAGCACCAAGTCAAATGAAAACAATCATTTCATGAAAAAAAAAAGAGTAAATATTTTTTTCAGAATTTGTTTTTAAAACCCGACCAAAAAGAAATCAAAGCCTTTCAAGTTCAGCTTCAGTGCTGGTTGCATGTCCTGGTGCTGTGTTTTTGTTTGCCTGCTCAGAAGGAGCCTGTCAATCCCTCCTGGAAATAACTGGAGACGTGTGTGAATTAACACACACGCACACAAAAATGCAGACAGCAAGAAGAAGTCATTCCACAGTCTAGCCTTGTTAAAGAATACAGGCACTCTCCAGCAGCAAACCTTCCCCCCTCAGCCTCTCCAGCCAGAGGAATTTCTTTCACCTCCTCAGAAGCTGCTTATTAAAGCTGGGCTGGTGCTGGTTCCCAGGTATTAGAACAGCAGCAAAGCTTAACTAATCTATACTTTTACTGCAGTAATTAAACTGTGCACTTGCCAGTAAAAAGGTAACACTTTAAATTAAGGCCCCATTTCTAAATGCTGTATTAATATTTATGAAATGATTACTGCATACAGCCACATTCTTGAAGGACTTATTAGAATGTGTGTTATAAACCTGAATTGTAATAAACCCTTAATGGCTCTGCTCTGGTGAGCTGCAAGGTTTTCAGCCCTACAAGTGGTGTCTTCTTAAAATGAGAGGAAAACACTCTTCCCCCCACTCCAAACCCCCCAGAAGTTTTATCTCTCTGTGACTGTTGGTCCTGTCCCAAGTCCTTCAGCTCAACCATCTGCTGATGAGGTGGGATCTCATTCCTGGGGTGTCTCTCATGCTCTCCAGGCACTTTGGAAAGGTCTGGAGTCTTCTGTGAAATCACAGGGATCAAATGACCTCCTAAATCATATCTGCCATCCCACACACATACCTGGGCTACCTCAGGGCTCTCAGAGAGCCACAGCCACCAACGCTTTGGCAACTGAATCCTCCCCTCAGCATCTAGACCGAGTTGGGTGACAAGGCTCCTTCCCTAAGGAGAATTTATGCCTCTCTCCAAGGCATTTTGACATCTGTTTGGAAACTCCACGTGATCTGGAGCTTCACTGGGTCTGGAGCTTCAGGGAGCACTTGCAGAGGGAGAAGGGTGAGGTCACTCCCCAGAAAAATCAGACTCTCATCACCTCATCATGAAGCAGATGCAGAAGAGAGCAAAGGGTGTTCTCTGAGCAACAGGGAAAGGACTCACATACTTTATTTTCTTCCTGAAGGAACACACCACTGTGCCAAGGCACTTGTTTTTAGGCTTCTTTTAGGTAAGCTGGAGATCCAACTCTTCAACTCTTTCACCCTGAGCTGTTCTTTTCAACTTGCAACTTTTGCTCTGGAATAAATAATGTTTGGATATTCCATCCAAAATCTGTACCCAAGGTGAGCATTTGGAGCAAAACTTTTGCCTTTTGTTGCTCTTTTATTTCTCTCTTTTTGGCAGTTACAGCAGTTTGTGATGCAGTTTGCTCATGGTATTCCTCCCTCCTGCCTTCCCTTCCACTCCAGCTTCCTGGAAGGGCACACGGGAGGTCCCAAATGTGCAAAAACTGAATGTCTATAAAATACTTTGCATCATGAATAGCTCAGTGTAAGTCAGTGGGACTTCTCCTGCATAAAAATATTCCCATGCAGAAGTGTTTGACAGTTTTAGCATAAGTGATTAACCTCTTTTAATTAAAGCCTGGAAAAAAAAAAATCAGCACAGCTTACAGGGAGCATAAAAACTGGGCTAAACTCAGGGAGAAAAAAGCCATTTCCATGAAGTAGCCCCTTGGAAAAAAGGCAACCTCCACCCCAAACATGGAACATCCTGAAGGGCCAAAATGCAAAGAGTTTGTGCTCAAACTGACCCAACCTAAAGCTTAGACCTTGTGCTGCAGTAACATAGCAACGTTTGTTATGTAGAGTAACAGAATTTCAAATGACACAATAAAAAAAGAATTATCTGTGATTAGAACTAAACTATTGAAATGTCTCCAGCTGGAGCCAAAATTTGGAAGGGAGGGGGGAAGAGGAGTTTATTATTTCAGTAGCTGCAGTGAAAAACCCCTCTGGGTGCTCCGCAAACCACCCTCTGCTCTTTGAAACCATCCCCCTCATTGACATGGTAATGGTCTTTGTTGAATTCAAAGACGATTACATCAGAAATGTGTGGCCTCTTGTGGCTTTTCCAAGGCTTATAAAGCACACAAATTATATGAAAATATTGGGTTGAAAAATTAGTAAGCCATAGGAGTTTGTGTTGTTTTAGCCACGCTTTACTGCAGGGAAGGAAAACTGTGGCTCCTCCAGACCTTTGCCCAGTCTTTCAAAGCTACTTTCTTTATTATTTTTCTTTTCTGGTGGGCTCACTTCGGATATACAGCCTGTATTTTTAAAGGACTTTCATGCTGGAGCAGACTTTTCAACATGCACTGGATAAAGAGCAGTTCTCTGAGTTGCTCCAGCTCAGTTTCTCTGCTATAACCAAGGAGAAAGTTCTGCCCCGCAACATTCAGTGGAATGAACCCTCCAGAGACATCACTGGCTTTGTGGGTTCTTGCATCCAGAATGCAACTGGGCATGTGGGGTGGGAAATCATCGTTAGGAATGATTGGTTTACATTTTCTTTAATTTCAGGTCCACAGATTCAGTAGCACCACGTTGAGAGTGCAACATGTGTGAGATGGGCAAAGCACAGCTCCCTTCCAGCCCCTCTGACTCCAACCTAAATCACAACACACCATCAGTAATAAAATATTGGAAGTTTATAAGGTGTTAAAGCCATTGTAACTGCTGGGAAAGGCCCACTGTAGCCACCAGCTCTCCTTCCAGTGGGCTTTCTCCAGGACTCCCCTTCTAAGAATCTGCCTGATTGAACAATCACTGCTAATTATCCAGTTCTCCAGGATGCCATCGTGCTGCTCCCAGGGCAGCTTCCAGGAAGGGCTGATCCAACAGTGCTGGTCCAGGTTATTGGCACAGTTCATCAGGAGCCAGTGAAGGAGCTCCAGCACAAGTTCTGCCTCCCAAGAGGTTCCAGTGTGAGCAGATAGGTTATCCACAGCACAGTAAGCAATGCTCGTGAAAAGGAAGGGTGGGAGTTAAATGCATTTATCTTGTCTGTTTGGAGTTCTGGGAGGGCCCAAGTTCCAGTGCTGATTGCAGTGTGAAAGACCACCATGGTCCACTTGGAGCAGGGAGACTTGTTGATGACTCCAGCAAGATGTTGAGATTTTGGGGGAGGTGTGAAAGTTGGAATGTGCTCCAGGACGATCCTACTTGAGCAGGGAAGTTGGGCCACATCACCCACTGTGGTGGGTTCATTCTGACCCATCCTATGACTCTGTGAGAGGAGGGGAAGGCAGGACGGAAAACACCTTCCCCTTCTGTCTGAGAGCATAAAGGTCAAAACAGAATGCACAGAAATAACACTGGCATTCCATGCTCTTTAAAAAGATAAAAAGTATGTCCTGGAGATCATGTTGTTAAGGTTGGAGGATCCCAAATGGGTCAATTGCTTTCTCTGTTCCATCTCCCACTGCCCAGCCAGGGAAGGGAGTTGGCTTTGGGCTGGATCTGCTCCCGGACCTGGCCATGGTCCTGTGAGCAGCTGAGCTGAGGGGAGGCCATGGGACTCTGCAGCTGGAGGAAGAGGGAAGGGCAGGATCTTCCTTTCAGCAGCACCAGACTAAGATCAGCTTAACTGTGAAATCATATCCTGGACTGAAGTGATGTATTCGTGGCAAAGACACTTTCCCAAAAGTAGCATTTCCAAAGGAGCTCAAGTTTCACCCTCTTCCAGAGTGTCTGGAGTCACCAAACACCACAATCATTTGGATCTTTGCACGTGGGGGAGGCAGATGAGCTCCATTGAGTCCAGCCAGAGCTGCTGACACAGGGGTTGTCCCCAGCAACTGCAGCTGGAGGAGTGTTTGCCTTCTCAGGTCCCAGTGTGGTATCTTCAGGAGCACATGGATTTTCTCCTGCAAACCTTGCTGTGATTTTCATTCTGCTATTGATGGAGGGAGGATGGAAAGCACAAGGACACCGCAAAGTCCTTCCAGGCTGTGCTGTCTCTGCAGAAAGGGTTCAGTGGATCAGCAGGACCCATCCCTGCCACATCTCTCTCATGCTCCCATCCCTCCTCCCCTCCTGGGTCAGCTCCAAAAGTTGGAAACAAACCCAGGGTTAGGAAGAACTACCAAACCCAAAGAAACAACAAGTTGTTTGGGGCTTTCTGACAGCTCTGAGTTCCCTGTTCCAGGGGGGACAGCCCATGACAGGGAGGCTGAACCCTCTCCATGGTGACTCCATGGCCTCTGTCCCTCCTGGGCTGCTCTTTGCCAGGTTGTTGAGGGAAGTGGCAGTGCCAGGAATTGGCTTTTCCTATGTGGTTTATTTATAAACACAGGAGCACCCAGTGGGACCTTTCCTGAGCCTCTGTGCAAGAAGGGGCAGACACACTTAGGAGTGGGATGGTTTGTTTTCCAGCCCTTTGGGTGGCTCTGAGGGCAGCAGAGACAGGGGGGAGCTGCTTTTTCCCTCCGTGGCTGCCTGGCACTGCTGCAGGAGCCTACACACACATGATTAATTGCCCCATCACTCAAACAGCTCTTTTTATTCTGGCCACTCACAATATTATTATTATGAGCTCCTGTTTTTCCAAAGCCAATTATTGTAGGATTAAAACGCAGCATCTGCTCCTGTATGTGTGGAGATGCATAAATAAAGAACCCGTAATCAAATAAAAGAAATACACTGGATTTTCCCTTTTCTTTTTTTTTTCCCCCTCCCCTTCCAGCCTTTCACATCCATCTATAAAAGCCCTTGAAGGAAAAGACTTGGACTTGAAAAAGCAATGGGAGAAAAGTTTGTAAGGGGAAAAATCAGTGGGACCCTGTAGAACAAACATGTGTAAAGGCTTTGTTTCAAAGTGGATGAATGCAAAAGCCTGTTGGGAATAATTTTTAGGCTTTGCCTATTTTTAAAGGGCTGAGGATCAGGAGTAAAGTGAGAAAACAATTCTCTGTAGGAAGCTGTAGCAGACTAAATGGAGCTTGTTGTTGTTGGCAGGGGCCTTGATGCTGAGGGCAGCAGCATCGTTCCTGAGGCTGGAGGCAGCAGAGGTTTAAATAAATAAGGAGCGATCCATGAACCAAGATAAAATGGGATCTGGCTGTGCAGGGTCCTCCCGTTCTCCAGAGCAGGGAGGGTTGGCAGGGAGTGAGGAAAGGGAGATGAATGAGGGTTATCAGATAGGAGGGAGAAAGGAGAGTTATTTCTCCTGGTTGGAGCATTATGAATTAGGCACAGTCTTGGTGAGGAGCAAGGACTTTATCTGTCCATCTCCTGCCTGGAGGCACATGCACACATTGCCCAAAGAGGGAATTGGGGAATGCCAAAATCAGGAAGCTCTGGGCTCTGCTCAGAGCCCCAGTCCACAGCTCCCCTTGCTGAGGGACATCTCTGCATTTGGTCCCAGTGCTTTAGGTTGGGGACAAACCACAAACTCCCTTCTCTGTGGCCTTGCTCAGTAGCAAACTCACATAAAGCTGCTGGGGATTATTGCTGGCTGAGGCCAGAATTAGCACAGGATTTGGCCCAGCATCTCACATGCAGCTCAGGAATATTAGGAACAATAAAAAGCCCCATTAAATACTTGCAAAACCAGTAGCCTGCAAGACTGTGCACAAAGTCGGGTCTTGCCTTGCAATCTGCCCTGGAAGGATTTGAAAAACACAGTCCCTAAACCCACCCCTCACCCAGCAGAGGTTGGAGGTGTCAAGGCCAGCAGATAAGAGCTCACCCTGCAGGGTAATGAATCACAGAATCACAACCAAACCTTGCAAAGAAACATTTCTGCAGAGTCTCTGGGCTGGATTATCCTCCCACTCCCAGGCAAAACTCCTGGGAAGGCTGCTGGGGACTCAATTCCCAGCAGAAGGGACAGCAAAGCAAGGAAGGACAGGAACAACCTGCTGCTGCTCTGGGATGAAAATGCTGCAGTAGTTCAACGTGGAGAGAATTTCCCTGGCATCACAATTTTCCCTATTCTTAAGGCAAATATTGGCTCTTGTTTAAGTGTCTGATTTGTAGAAGTGGAGGTTAAGCAGAAAAATAAATGGGTTTGATGCATCAACTGTGAATTTCATTTGGATGAGGTTTGGCATCCATTTGGCATTTAGAAATTAAAAATATGCCCCCACATTTTCAGATTGGAGAACATCCCCTAAATTCTCTTTTCCAGGAGTAAAATCTGGGGAGAGGGGAGAATAAAATTAAGAAAAGAATTCTTATCCTGGTTTCCTCCTCCAGTCTTTGACACTGAAAATACATTTTGAAACAGTAAGCAGAGATAAAATAGCAAAGAATGGCTGTTCCCTGTCCTTTTCCTTTTCCATTTTGGCATGTCTCTTGTTTTGTCTTGGGTTAATTTATCCAGCAACATTTCAAAGAGAATCCAAAATGATACTTTCAGTGAAAGCATCTGCTCAAGGGCACTTCTCCTCGTGGTTCCCTTTCCCAGGGCTGCCTTCGCTGCTCTGCCCAGTGACACCAGTGCTGCAGCAGCACCAGGAGCTCCCACCAGTGCCAGGCTCTCCAGAGCCCTTCAACCATCCCAGCTCTCCTGTCCACATGACACGTTTCAGGTCATCCCAATCACTAAGGTAAATAAACCAGGTCCAGGTGAAGGGCACCCCAAACCCCTCCTTTGGCTCCCAGATCAGCCAAGAACCACTTCTGTGGCCAACAGGAACAGATCCATTTTTGGATGCCAAAATAAGTGACCAGTGTCCTGAGAGCACAGACTGGGACAGGACCTTTCCTCTTTCCCAAGTTTTCTTGCTCAAATAGGTTTTGTGACTTTTAAAACTGGAGGTTTTATGTTATAATCAGGAAACGTTTGGACAACATTCTCAGGGACAGAGTGGGATTGTTGGGGTGTCTGTGCAGGGCCAGGGGTTGGACTGGATGATCCTTGTGGGGTTTTCATACATATATATATTTATATATCTATCTTCTGTGATCTGTAATCCAACCCACTGCCACAGCCCTGATTCCTGCCTCCAGAACCGGCAGAACCTGGGGCTGGTGGAACACTAAGGATCAAAGAATCCAGAGCCTGTTTGTAATTCCTCTGTGTAAATAAGAGCAGCATTTGTGCACTCAGGGCTGGATAAAGAAGCTTTGGTTCAGCAGGAAAGGAGAACTATTTTTACAGAAGCCAGTGAGGGAGGCTGGAGCCACCGATTTAGGATGATTACAATGAACAAAAAAAGTCAAGCCTGGAAGTGTTTATTTTAATTTAGGGGGCATGGCGAGCTGGGGAGGTGGGAAGATATTATTTTATGGATTTAATCAGATGGATGGGATTTGTGGGCATTGCTAATTGAATGGAGAAAGCTGAGAAAGCTGCTTGCTTTGCCCTGGAATTCTCCATTCCTCTTCTCTTTGTGGTGGGGAGGCAGAAGAAAAGCAGTTATATAGGCTGGGAGGGCAAGCAGGACTTGAGAAATTTATGTGCATTAAATAGAGGAAAGGAGCTTCATTTTGGAGGGAACCTTCAGTCTGTCCTGGATTTTGCTGCCCATCTCAGACAGCTCTGAATCTGTTTCCCTGCCCTGAGGCAAATAGGGATTAGCAATGGCTGGTGGGAGAAGCTCAGCAGAACTTCCACAGGGATGCTCAGGACATCACAGCACCTGGAGCAATCCTGGAGAAGTGTGTCCTGGGAATGGAGTTTAGTAAATGTTAGTAATTCCCACGACTTGGCCTTTCCCTTTTGAAGCTCCTTTTGAAAGCCAGGTGATGAATCCTGCAGTTCTGAACCCTGTAACACAAGACACCTCATTTTTCCCATTGCACTGATAGACATAGATGGTCCAAGAGATAGGAAAGGGCAGCAGCAAAGTCCCAAAATCACATCCAAGCAGCACACTGAGCAAGATGTAAATGTTACTTAAATATGGGCACTCCAGGTGGCCATGCAGACCTTCTCCCCAGGGCTTTTCACCCCTCACTTCCCCACATAGCAGGAAACAAAACCAAGGACAGAATGGAAAAAACAAAACAAAACAAAACAAACACAACCCCAAACCTGCTCATGGGCGAGCTGAGGATTTTGGGGGTGTTTCTTTCCTTGGTGGTTTGGTTTGGTTGTGGCAGAGGGAATTCCAAACAAAGCAGGTGGTGAAGAACAGCCCCAAAAGTGCAGCTTCCCGAGGCTGCTCCATGATGTCACTGAGAAGCCACCAGGGTGTGAATATTCCCCTCCACACCTCCCACAGTTGGGGGCAAATGTGTCAGGCTCACGTAGGAGCCAAGGCTGAACAGCACATTAGTTACGGTCCAAAAACATGAGCTACAAATATTTTCTATATCATAATTATACAAAATGAGTGGAAATTTCTCCCCCCTTCCCCAAGTCCCACAAACACAGCCCATTATGAGCACAGCCCCATGCTGCCAAGTCTACAGGAACATAAATAACATTGAAGTCTTTTTGTGCTGTGTAGTAGCTGGAAAGTGGAAAAATGATTGAGGGACAAGTGGGTTTTAAAATCCCCCTGAGGCCCATAACTTACCTGTTTATTTCCAGAAGAGCTGCAACTGCCAAAAGGGAAGGAGCTCCTGGGGTTGCTATCATCTTGTGTTGCCAGAGATTATTTCAAAATAAACAGGGGTTGGATCTCTGCTTTGCTCTGGCATTGATACCACCACCTGAGGGAGGGCTGGGGGCTCCTGCATGGGCTCCTCTGAGCTCAGGGGGTGGGAAGGAGCAAGAGCTGGGTCACAGCTCTTGCAGTGAGGTGGAATCTTCAGAGCGAGGAAAAAACATCTCCCTTTGGCCCTGGAGATGCTCAAAAATGAGAATATTTGGTGAGGAGAGAAAATGTGCTGAGGAACCCAGTGGGGAATGAGCACAGTGTGGGTGCAGCTGGAGAAGACAGAACCAGGAGGGCACCCCACACAGCAGCAGAGCTTCAGCTCCCAAGGGGGGATGGAAATGATCCTCTTGTTGCTGCATAAAACCATTCCAGTGAAAGGGAAATTCTCAGGTCATTCATAACTGACCTTTAAAAATGGAAGGGAAAATGTGGGAAGTCACCAGGGTAGATAATAATGTACCTCACAGAGCAAGAATTGACATGGGGAGGGTATTGGAATTCTGGCATGGGGAGGGGAGGGAAGGGAAAATGTTTCATGTTCATCTTCCCAGGAGTGTGAAGTCAGTGTTGCTCAGGGAGCAGTTTGCACCAGGGGAAAGGACAGGGGAGCAGCCTGGGGCAGCCCATTCCTTTCCCTTTGTGGGTGTGAGTGGCCCCAGTGGAGTTGTGCAACCACACACAGGGACTTCTCTCAGAAATAATGGTCACCAACACAGAGGCGACACACAGGGACTGTGGGAATGTTGGCTGGGAGCTGATACCAACATGGCATGGAACCAACTGCTAATGCTCAAGCTCCAAGCACAGATATGGATTTCCCACTGCCTGTGCCCACTCTGCAGCTCTCACAGGACTCTCCGTGTGCCGACTCTGCATCTCCCCCCTCTCTGTTTGCACTCAGGTGTCACTCAGAGCTGTGTTACTGAGCTGTTCCTCTGGGGTGTTGCCCAACAGAGGGAGGGCAGGCCTGTGACAGGGCAGTGACCCTGCTGAGAACTCTGCCATGGCCTGGGACAGCCACGGGAAGGCTGAGCCCCCTGAGATCAGGACTTTGTGTGGAACTGGGAGCAGGGAGGCAGGAAAAGAACCACAAAAAACTCTCAACTGGCTGCATGGAGCATGGAGAACTGTTGTAATGATGTTTCATGTGAAATCACAGATGGCCCAGGAGTTGCCAAGTCCTACCTCGTGTCTGCTGTGAGGAGAAAAGGCTCAGCAATGCTATCAATAGTCCCAGGGAATGGCTCCCTGAGAACAGAACAGGCTGTGGGTGCAGGATGGGCAGCTCTGTCCAGCACTGACATCCCACATCCAAATCCCACCCTCTGCTCAGCTTCCATGTGACCTGAGTGACTAAATCTCGCTGGGTTTCAGTTCATCCTCTCAATGCACAGCAAAGCAGTTCCCTCCAGCACAGAGTTCACGTGGAGAATTCTTTAAAAGTTGCAAGGCTTTGTTTAGACTTTTTTCATAACAACAAATACTTCTTTCAGACCAGATTTGTTTGTAGCCCTGTGGGGTTGATATCCAGCACAGAGCACATCCCTGCAGTGCTGGAGCAAATAGAAAATGACATTTTTCAAGGCCAGCCCAGGTGCCAGGCCCAAATTACGAAATGGAGGTAATATGGGCAATGATGACTGACACTGTAATTGCAGAGGATCCCTGGTTGTGAAAGAGATATTTGAGTTTTGACAAAGAAAAATTGATCCCAGGAAAACAAACCAGAAAAACTCTACAATTTAGCCACCTTCTTCCTGAGATTGCAGGACAAAATGTTCCAGATCAGCTGCCACGATATTAACGGAGAATTTTAGGACCTAAGTGGACGTTGGAAATGCAATCATGTTTTCTCCCAGCCACACTTCACTCCAGTGCCACTGTAAACCATCACCTGCAGATCTCTCCTGTCCAAGGAACTTTCCTCTGGCACCAAGGGAAGCTGTAAAACAAGTTCATGCATAATTTGCCCAGCCCAGGTGTGTGCAGTTCCCTTGACTGAGCCACCCTAACCCAGCCAGTTGCAGCTGACTTGCCTCATACCTGCCCAGATGGCAGCAATGATATTCCCTTAATCATCTCCACATCTTTGTGCCAATTAAGTTAAAGATTCCCCAGATTCTCATCTAATGAACAAAACTAATGAGTGACAAAAGATCATTAAGAAAACTGAGGCACCAAGGAGGGGAATCCAGAGCCAGCTGAAGGCTCCTCAGCAGCTCAAGATTTGAAATATTTGGGCTCAGAAACAAGCCCAGCTATTTCCAACCATGAAAAGGAAATGTGGAATAAAAGAATCAGGATGATGAACTGGGTAGAGCTCAAAGAATTCAAGCTTCCAGCTGCTAAAGAATGAGGAAGGTGAGGACAGTCAGAATCTCCAGGATGTTTTCCTTCAACCCATCTCTTGGTAGGAGCTCTCTGGGCTTTCCAGGGCTATTGAAAGGCCAAAATGACCTGAGCCGTGGGAATTTTTCTTTCCAAGTGCTCTGCTTTGCATTGCCTGCCTTGTCTGTGCTGAGAGCTGGTGATGGAGCTTCATCTTCTTCCCATTCTTCATCTTCCTATATTGTAATTTCTCTTCAACTCAGCAGGGATTTGGTATTTTTGGGTCACAGAATTTGCAGGAAACAGGGAAGAGTAAATTACACAGTTGTTTGCCTTCAGTTCTGTTTTAATTACCCCCAAGCTCATCAGCAGAAGTTGTGACAGAGTATTGGTGCTTCATACAAGTTGCAGGACCACCTGATCCTCAAGCTCCTGGTAAGACCTGCTGCTGCACATGCTTTAGGGAAAGCTTGCACTTCATTCAACTTCATTTCACTTTGGTCCTGACCCCTCTGTGAAAGGTCCACATCAGCCTCACTGGTGTAGCCAAAGATTAGAAGCTCATGGCACTCCCCCTGTTGTGGTGGTAGATGGGTGCCAAGGCCTGGTGAGCTCCACCTCTCTCACCTGCCCCTGAAACACACTGGAAGCCTGGAGCCTCTTTTGGGTATGGCTAAAAGGAAAATTTCACCTCCAAACTGTCCTACAAGCACATCCCTCTCTTGGGCTGTCCTGGCTGTGCCGCTGCCCTGGAGCTGCATTCCTGCTCAGCTGGCTCTGCCTTCCCAAAGGCACTGGGAATTTTGGTTTGGAAGCACTGCCCAGAGGGCAAACAGGAAGCAGGAAGGACTTTTTCACAAATGCAAGAATCTGAAGGGAGTGCAGTTTCCATTTTTTTGGATCCAACCCATGAATTAGTTTTGCAACAACAGCAAGATATGAGTGGTGAGGTCAAGAGAAAAGCAAACATGTAGCAGCCACAGAGAGTGACTTTTAAATTCGCCTGTTGGATCTCTGAGTCACTTAATGTGCTCCACGCAGCCAGGATGCCTAGAAAAATAAAGAGAGATGCTGAACAGCCCCTGCAGTGCAGCTGTGTTATTGACAGATGGGATTAAGTGGTAGGAGTGCTCCAAGTGGGATATTTTTTTTATAAGCATATTGCCTTTGTTTATTGTAATTTTGATTTTTAGTTATTTCTGCGGAGGCATTTGGGGACCTCTTACCCTGGAGCATACAACTGAGTGTTTGTTCTTGTTTCTCTTGCTGCTGGTGTTTGAGTTGGGCATGTTTCTGGGCTTCAGCAGGGCCCTGGGGAGGTGGCAGCAGGAGATGCTGCAGCCCAGCTTGGCTCATCACAGATCCCAGGGCTCAGGAGCAGCACAAGGGGAGAATTTTTGTCCTTTTGCAGGGCCAGAGGTTTGCAGAAGCAAAGGCACCATCAGTGCCCTCATCTCTGTAGCAGGGATGAGATATGGACTCAAAGGGGCCACATCCTGCAGGGGGAGAACCTTCTGTGTGCAGGAACAATCTGGGGGAGCTGAAATTCCTGGTGTGATGGTGCACCTGAAAATCAAGACCTTTGCTTTTCTCAGTGAAACCAAAACCTGAACTTTCGGTTTCTCAGTGGAAACCTGACTTTGCAGAGCTCTCCACCAAAGAAGTGGCCAGTTCATGTGTGTGTTTGTGCACAGACTCCTCATCCCTGCACTCATTCCCAGGATCTGTGATTTGATATTCAGCAACACGAGAGAACTTCAATGCACAACTAAATGTCTTTGCTCTGACTGGACTTGGAGTTCAACAAACCCTGAGGGAAAAAGTGACCAGAAACCAAACAAGAAACTTCTCCATCTCTTCCAACTTCCTTATCTCACCCAACAGCTGCACCAAAGCTTTCCCCTGACCAGCTTCTAATAGGAGGTTGATTAGGATTTGATCACCCAGTGTGGGGGGATTGCCTGACTCGCAGAGCTGAGCTCTGACCTGCTGGTGGCCCAGGGACCTCCTGCCCAGCCGTGTTTGCCCTTCAGGGCTGCAGGAGAACACCAGAGGCACTCCTTGCTTCTCAGAGCAGCAAATCCTTTCCCTTCTGCCAGAGTTTGTGATTGGCAAATCACAGCTTGAGCTTATCAAACACTGATAAACAATAGAGGACTTCTGCACTCAGGAGAGGATGAAATGACAGGATCAGACAGGCCAGGGCATTCCTGGGCTGGTTTTATTCCTTAGGGCGAGGAGAGGTCGGTGTTCCTTGGGGGATTTCTCCAGCAGAACAAGAGGGAACTCAGGAGCCTGGAGCTCCTTGATGGAGCAGCTCTGGAGGGGAGGAGGGTCCCTCTGACCTGCTGCCCAGGGGAACCCCCAGCCCTCCTGCTGTGACACAATGCAGAAGGCTGCACTGCATCCCATCCAGCAGCAGTGCAGGCAGGGAGGGAAGGGCTTTTTCAGCCCCATATTCCATGAACTCACTGAATTGGAGACCCCTTTCCCGGCGCTGGCGCTTTACCAGGGCTCCTGAAAAGACGCAGTTATGTTTTTTCATCCTGTTCATAACATACCTTGAGATGGGCTCATTTTTTAATCCTGACAGGGTCTCTCTGTGGAATTCCCAGGCTCCATTTTCTCTGGGGTCAGTCAAACCTTTCCTCTGAAGAAGATGAGGATCTGAGTTCCTCCCATGGCACCAGGGCAGGGTTTGTCCCTTTAGAAGATCCATCTCTTTGCACAAACAGTGAAGATTTTCATTTTCTTTGCCTTCCAGTGGGATGTTGAGTCTGAAAGGTTTTATCTACCTGCTTGATATTCCGTGACAAGAAGTAGGACATAAATCTGTGACTGTCCAGACCAGCAGCAGGTAAATTCTGCTTGTCTGACCACCCTCACCCCTGCACACCTTGGTCTGTGCCATCATCCTGTGCAGCAGCAGCAGCTCCCCCTCCGTCCCCAGCTCTGCTCTCACACTGTGACATGTGTTGCTCTCATTGCTGCAGCACTGAGGGAGTTTCTTGAACATTTCTCCTTGTATTTCCAATGGTGAAGACAGTTCTTGGCTCCTGCCCTCTCTCCTAGGCCCAAACAAAATGTTTCTCGATGGTAAGCTGTCATTAGAGTTCAGAGAAGCAGAGAAAGCAGATCTGATTTCATATCTAATTTGCTGTAAAACGAGAGGCAGGGAAGAGAGGAGTCCTTTTTAATTAGAAAAAGGATTGCTGAGGCACTTTAGCCAGCACAGTGTTTCTCTGCAGTGCAAGAGCTGTCATGCATGTAACCCAGCCCTTGATGTTCCAAGGACTGAAACATTATAAATATTGCTCTCTGCTCTGCCTTTATTCCTGTTTCCCTCCCGAGTGCTTTGGATCTCTGCCCTCCTCCTGATGGCCTGACAAGTGAGCACTGAAGGGAGAGAGGAGCAGAGGGCCAAAGCCTCTCCTTCTGTCAGGTGCCAGCTGCTGGAGCAGGGAGAGGGTGGGCAGAGGGACCCTGAGTGCCCCCCAACATCCTCTTTGCAGGACATTCCCCTGGCATACAACAAGCCTATTAAGGAGCCCTTTTCCCCCAGAGCAGTTGGGTCGGTGTCTGCCTCTTGCAAAACGTTGGTGGAGCAAACCAGCATCACAGGGATGTTTTGAAGCACAAAAGGGCAAAATAAATTAAAAATTAAAAAAGGAGTCCAACGTAGCAGAGAATGTTCTGGAGGGATTGCTGTAGGTTTGTGTGACTCTTTCAGGACAGAAAGGCCCAGGTTGGGTATCTGAGGCACATCCAGCCCCATCTCTCACTGAGGAGCATTCATTGGCAGCAGAAGCAGCCAGGTTGCCATGGCCAGAGGTCTCTGCAGGCTCTGCTCCTGTGCAAACACTGTAGTGTCCCAGGGGGATCCACCACCCCTCTCCAGCAAGGCCAGACTTTGTCCAAGCCAGAGCAGGCTGGGGCACCTGGCTCTCGTGTTGTGACATCAGTGTGACATCAGCTAAGCCTGTACTTAAGGTTTTGCTCATGAAAAAACAAACAAGAAAATGTAGATTTGCAAGAAATCCTTGCTCCTACAGCAGGCCACTCTTTCCTCCCACAGAACTGGGGCTCAATTAATGGAAATATTTATTTGGGTGACTTGCAGATTATGTCTCTGGCCAATTAGCTCCATCTCAATGTTCTATTTCTTGCCTTTGAATCAATAAACAGTTCAAGATTTCCTGGAGTCAGAGAACGAACCTCAGTGCCAAGAGCTGTGGGTGTATTAAAACCTAACCTACAACAATAGCCTCGACCAGGGAGCTCTGCTAATCACTCCCTTGTTTGGCCTGGTGTCTGACAGAGCAGCTTGAAAGCTGAAAGTCTGTAACCCCCCCAGTGGAGGAAACCACAGCTTACAGAACCCATGAAAAACATTTACTAACCTCCAGGTACCCTTTGTTCTCTATCCCTCCTGACAAGCACTTTTCCTCAGCACCACATACCTGGGATGCCTTTGCAATGGGATTTGATCGTGGGGCTTATAAGGTGGCTGGAGAGCAGGGAGTCATTATCTGCCATTTATCTTTCATTTAATGGGAGGCAAAAAAACTCACAAGAAAACAGGATTTCTGTAGTTTGGCCAAATTATTCCGGTTGCTTTCAAAATCAGGCCAAAACTCGTGTGTGTCCACGTGTGCTCATGGACTCTGTGTGTGTTTGGCATGGGAGGAAGGAGGAAAAACCACCCAATGGCCAGGTCTGTGATGGAGAGTTCTACAAGGATAACTAAGCTCAGGGGTGACTCTGAGCTGGGAGGTCTCCTGCCTCAGCTGAAATTGGGTTCTAACATGAGGAACAGCAACACAAAGTGGGGATAAGGTCTCTCTGCCCATGGGCAGCCCAGCCTGGGAAGCTGTTCCAACCTGGGAGCTTCATGGCCATGTTAAAGTGGCTCCTCTCCACGGGGCTTGTTGGCTTGGGCCATGTGCCACCTTAATGCAGCTCAAAGGCTCCTGGGCTGAGCTGGCTCAGCTCAGGCTTGGAGAGTGTGTGGGCACAGCCTCCCCTCTGGCACTGCTGCCCCCAGCACCACCAGGGACAGAAACTCCAGGGCTGTTACCCCTGGGAGTGCTGGACACCTAATTCAGACAGCCCAGTTAGGAGAATGGTCCCTGCAAGCAGGGTGGGGTGGGAAACTCTTCTCCTGGATCTTTACACATGGTTCTCAACAAAAATAAATGCCCTTTACTGATCTGCTTCCTCAAGGCACCTCAGCTTTGCAGTGCTGCTTCAGTGAGGGGCAGTGGTGGGGCAGCTCAGGGGGCTGGTGCTGGTGGCATCTTGGGCTGGGACGTGATGCCTGCAGCGGGTCAGGAGCCCAAGACCTCAGCTCACGTTCTGAGAGAGAACAAAATGACTGCAGGTAAAGGTGAACACACATGAGCTGAGCATTGCTGAAGGAAAATGTTTCTGCAGGTCAGGGAGAGGCTCATTAGTGAGATCTAACTGAGACCAAAAATATGGAATGAGGAGTTTTCTTGCCAGGATGGACTAAGGAAAATCCAGGTGGCCCCAGAAGCACAGCTCGTGGGCAACAGTAGACTTGGACAGCAGAGGAGCCTGTAGCCCTGTCTCCAGGCTGTCTTGCTTCATCATGCCCAGGAAAATAGTAGTCTTTAAAAACCCCACAATGCAGCAAATCAGTCAGTGTTGCATGGGCCTTCATACATGAGCTCATGCTCCCATTGCTCCAGCCCTGGGTAATCCTGTCACACCTCTCCCAGTCCCCCCAGTGCGGCTCCAGTTCTGACATGGACAATTCTGAAGCACTGTGAGGGATGAGCCCAAGTGCAGAACCACACAGGGGCAGGGCTCCTGGGTTTAGTTGGGGCACTGGCACATCAGCAGGGGGTGACTCTGGCAAACACAATTTGGGTTGTTCTGAAATTTTTTGTTCCTTTTCCTCTCACAGCCTCTGTCTCCTGCACAGAGACACACACCCTAGACCTTGCTGTCCATTAACTCCTTGCAGTTTTGTCCAAACCCCAAAAATCAGGAGGAGGAGGACTCCAGGAGGACTCACACCGCAGCAAACCCCAGTTTTGTGTCTTCCCTGCTGCAGCAAATGGATGGGAACGGGGCAGGCTGGAACAGCCCAGCCAAGAGTTGGAGCGTGGGCTCGGCAAGCTGAGCCAAGAGAGAACACATGGTGGTTGTGTGGAGCAGTGACACTGGAAGAAAAATGGCTCTGAGCCGTGAGCCCCCTCCCTGCACCGCAGTGGGCACCTTCCCAGAGCCCTGAGCCAACGCTGCCTGAGGAAACATCCCCCTGTGCCCCTCGCCGGGCACCGCTGCCCGCTCCACACTGCCCTGACTGCAGCCCCTTTGTCCCAGAGCTGGGTCACTGTGTTTGCAAATTATGAAAATTCTGGGTGGGTTAATTATGAAAATACCAGGGAGTCTGCATGGCTGGGTCCTGGAGGGAGCAGGAGCGGGGAGGAAAGCCCTGGCAAAGGAGCTGCTTGTGGGTTCTGCTGGTGGAGGGCAGGACTGGCCAGGCTGCCCCAGCCCCTGAACCAACTGCCCCAACCTCTGAACCACCTGCCCCAGCCCCTGACACAACAGCCCCAGCCCCTGAACCAGCAGCCCCAGCCTCTGAACCAACTGCCCCAGTCTCTGACCCAGCTGCCCCAGCCCCTGAACCAGCTGCCCCAGGCTCTGAACCAACTGCCCCAGGCTCTGACCCAGCTGCCCCAGCCCCTGAACCAGCTGCCCCAGGCTCTGAACCAGCTGCAGCTCCGGGGGCTGAGCTGTCCCAGCACACACAGGGGGTGGTGGCAGGATGGAATCTGCCCTCTCTGCCCAGGAGAAATCCCTGCCTGTGGACAAGGATCCAAAGCCCTGCAGATGCAATGGAAGCACCTCAATCCATGCCCTTTTAATCCTGGTCCTGGGTTAACTTCAGGCTCAGCTGAGTCTGGAGGATTTGATGTGGAGAGACTGGTCTGACCCCACTGGGAGGGATCTTTGCTCTGGAATCCCACAGGATAAATCCTGTTGCATTGATAAGAGCATGAGGACATCAAGTTCAATCTACTCTGTGTGGCAACTGCATTTGCCTTCGGTCTGAGAGGAGGAAGAGCAGCTCCTCCTTCTGAAGCCAATGAAGTTATTTCAGCAGAATAAGTCACCTACTGCTCTGAGCCAATTTCCTGAGTCTGCCTGGTATAAGTGAGAGGAAAAGATGTTTTGTTCTCACCCCATTTGCAGTACCACAGCATTGTCTTCATCACCTGAGTAACCATGCAGAAGTTTCCAAAGTAATTACATTAGAGGACAAAACTTAAAGAAAAGATAACTTTTCTGCTTTATCTCTTTCCTTATTTCCTCTAAAGAAACCAGGGTTTTTATTCCTCCCCAATATTAGCAGAGAGGAAAGAGTCTGTGCAAATTTTTGATACCAATTCCTGACATATCCAGGCAAATAAAAGAGGATAATATACGGAAAATGCAGCATATTCCCAGCATGACAACACTGATCAATTTTCATGGCATTTGAGCTCTACATCAGGGTGATAGATTCAGATTTAATGGGGAGTGTCACGGATCTTGAACTGTAGGAAAATTGATCAATTTTCTAATATATAACACATGGTTTGGTTCAGACACTTTTGACTGCATTAGAAACACACTCTGTGTTCTTGGCTAAGAAAGAATCTGACTACAAATTTCCAAAGGGTGTTACTTTTTGTTGGAACTATAGGTGTTCTAGTTGATTTTATCAGTTATTTCAATATCTTTATATGTTAAATTAATACCAGTCCATTAATATTATTGGGATTTAGCAACAATAAACACGTGTCTCAGCATATCTGACAGTCGCTATTATTCCTTAGGAAAAGCAGGGGTTGTGTTTGTGCCGTTGAAATCCTGCTGAAGGCAACTCACTCTGGTTGGTACCCTGCAAAAATCTGGGGAGTTCTTTCCCAAGAGCAGGTTATTGTTTAGGAAAAAATCCAAATTTAGGATCAAGTGATGCAAATGGAGCTATATTTAAATTATGAAATAAGTTGATTTTTCATCAAGTGATACAAAGGTCCGTTCAAAGAGACAATAGTCCTATTAAAAGATATTTTAAGGTCTCAGGGTTATGTAGAGCACTAAATTACCTCTCAAAAAGAATAATCATCTCATGTGATCAGAAGGGCTGACATGAACCTTGTCTAGGGAGAACAAATTTAAAGATTAAAAGAGTCATCTGCCTACAGCTATTCAGGTTGCACAGAAGAGCATTTGGAACCTCTTTATCAAAGCAAACAAGACTTCTGGGGCTGTGAGGAGATGCTTGGGAGCAGATCCTCAATATTCCAAGAAAAGCAGTGAATGCACCACCCAAGAATTCAGCAGCAGCAGATAACAGAAGAACTTCTCCAAGTCAGAGAATGCTGCAGTTAAATAAAACATTTATTTACATTGCTTTAGAAGCATTTTCATGTTTCACTTCCTTGTACTAGAGTTGGAATTTTTTTTCAAATGAAGACTTATTTTAAAGAAATGCCAAATTGAAATTTGCAAAAATTTCTCTCTTTTTCAATCTGATGTTTCCCATCAACACCTTCAAACAATGATAGACTGAAAAGACTCTGAACCACTTAGTCTCAAAAGATCCATGACCTGTGAACATTTGACCTATGAAAGATGAGGGTTCTGTGAACATTTAATGAACATTTGACCTATGAAAGATGAGGGTTCTGTGAACATTTCTACCAAAGCCTCATGGAGCACCTTATGATAAATAAAATGTTAAACCACTAACGATCTTTAAGCCTGATAGAGTTAAATGTTCTGGTCTTCTTCTGTTCTTGTCAACAGCTCTGGACAGCTCTGTCCATCAATATTTTATAGAAAGCATAAGTGGTGTCTTCCTGCAAAAATTCCTTCCTCATAATTTGTGAGGCTTTGGGTTGTGTGTGTACCATTTGCTGGCAGAATTGTTTATTAGTGCTTGGGGGTTTTTTGGTGATATATATTTTTGCTCCATGTAAAAGTGCCCAGATATTTTGTGGGTTGCTGTTGTTATTATTATAAATTACTACACTTGGGTGCATAATGTTCATTCCATTCCATGCAGAGTTATCAATTTGCAATTTGGATGGGATTAAGGGGAGTTTTGCCTGCAAAGTCAGTTTAGCAGCAAATAAATCGCCCTGGTGCTGGAAGTGATGGCCAAGCTCTGCTCCTGCCTCGGAGCTGCAGAGGGAACACCTCTCATCAAAGCACTGCTTGCATCCAGTGTCAAAAATACCAGCTTGGCCCCAGCACTCTGTGGCTAAATTGATCCATATGACTGGAACATTGCCCAGGTCATTGATGTTGTTTTCCCAAACAATCAGTTTGAAATTCCCATTATCAATACACTAATGCATGTTGAAGGCTGGTTGGGGCTGACATAGGAAGTGATGTAATAAGGGAACCCTTAATACTCCAACAGGAAACATTTTCCTCGAGGAATAGTCGACTTGAAAACTGCAGATTACAATTTAATATCAACCAGATTTCTACATTAAACATGATTTCCGAGAACAATTTGATTTTTTCCCCTCCCTCCTTTTTTTCCCTGCTCCTTCTCCAAATGATCAAAAGTGCATCCAACCACAGACAGCTCCTGGAATGAGCCTGTGGCTCCTGCAAAGTAACCCTCAGTCTGGGCCACTGCAGAGGGATGGCCCTGCCAGCCCCTGCCAGCCCCTGCCAGCCCTGCCAGCCCCTGCCTCTCCCACTCTGCCTCAGAGCCCCACAGTGCCACAAAGTCTCCTTCTGTCTGTCCTGCCTCGTTCTGTCCATGTGGGTTGGGGGTGTTTGAAGGTGTCCCCAGGGCTTTGGTGGTGGTGCCAGTCCATACATCAGCAGTACCAGCTGATGGAGCAGTGACAGCACAGCAGCAATGAAATCCTGTTGGATTTCTGGAGCCAAATGGCAAATAATTTCCAGGGCAGAGTGAGGGACACAATGAGGCAAATAATGACTGCACAAATATTTCATTTTCTGGACTGGCTGCTTTGTCCTTCACCTGAGCAGGGCTGTTTGCCTGTATTTGTTTGTGGTCTGGGAGTCCTGCTCATGGGCAGCCACGATGCCAGGCTGTCCACTGAGACTGCAAACAAAAACCTGTCCCTGTCTCCAAGAGCATCCAACGGGAGTGCCATCCTGCACCACCCCAGTGCCAGGGAAGGGAGTACCACCCCTGCCCACCGTGTTTGGGTGTCTGTGTGATCCCAAGGGAGGTGTCCTCACTGCTCCCTGCCAAGGTCACTGCCAGGAAGGCCTCCAGGCTGAGCCAAACACAACTCATTGCACCAGCTCCTGCAGAAGGCAGGTCAGACCACACCACTGGGAGCAGGACATGTTTACCAGGCTGGCAAAACTGTGGGGTCTAAATATAACAGCTGTCCAAATGGTCCTTAAGGAGGGGAGGGAAAAGGGGTGCTGTGACCAGGAAGGAAGGTGATGGAGAAGGTCCCCAGAAGAAACATTCTGACCTGATGTCTAAGCACTTTCCAGAGGCCTCTTTCTGCAAAACAAAACACCTCAAAAGAGCCAAAATTTTCAGAACTAAGGAAATCTCTTCCCTGCAGCCAAGTCCTGCATGGAAAGGGTATTTATGGAAGCAAAGGCCACAACAAGGAGAAGGTGGCTGCTGCAAGCTGGTGGTTTCAATGGTAGCACCAGTTCTGCAGGGGAAATTCTTAAAACTCAGCTAATGAAAACCCACCTTTTTTCCCCAAAATGTTTTCGAAGGTCAGAAAGCACGAGGTGACATCCTGCACTTCACCACTGTGACCTGCTGCTCCCCAGGCTGAGGAACATGGTGGTGGAGTGGGAAAGGAGAGGCACAGTTTGGACAAGAAAGTTCAGTCTCAAGGTGAACTCACACACTTTGCATCAGGAGGACTTGAAAGGGTTTGCCAAAAGAAATACAGCCAAGAGCATCCCCTGAGCTGCCAAAGATGCAGAGGATCCACGCGGAACAGTCTCCCTGTGCTCAGAAATGCAAGTGCTTTGTTCCTCGCCTGGTTTGAAATGGTCCTCTCTGGTCTCCCATGGAAGAATCAAGAATTGTTTGCCAGCCAGAACTGGAATGTAAACCAGGATCCCCCAAGAGCAGAGTGACAATGGAACACTAATCCCCCCCATTTCTGCAGAGATGGTGCACAGGGAGAAGGAGGTTGAACCACACTGGGCAATCTCTGTAATGTAAATCCTGACCTTCACACAATGGGACATTATGGTCTCTTGGGAACATTTACACGGAGATGAAATGCCTCCCAGGTTGCCTGATAGCACGAGCTTTGTTTTCCCAGGCTGTTGTTCCCCTTTGGCACACACTACAAAGCCATCCAGGAGCAATCCGTGGAGCACCAGCTCGGACTGCCCATGTGCTGCCAGCAGAACTGACAGGCATGCAGGGAAAAGGCTCCTTGGACTGCCAACTCCTGGAGCTTTGGAATGAACCTGCCTGCCCATGGGAGATCCTGGCTTTCTTGGTCAGCAAAATCCTGATGTGCCATGAAATTCTCCCACCTCCTTTGGGAGAGGAGCCCATGGTGGGGCTCTGGCCCTGCCCTGTGCCAGTTTACTGTGCCCTGCAGCTCTCCTGCAGGGTGTGGCACTGTGGGCACACACAGCTGGTAGAGGGCAGTGAGAAACCAGAGATGAAAAGGTGTGTTGGCAGGGGGAGCCCCAGGACAGGTGTTATGTGTTACCCCAGTCAGGGAGTGGCCACTCTTTGCTGACTTCTGGCCACAAAACAAGGACCTTTGGGGTCAGTGGCTCCATCCCACCCTCTGCTGCTCCTGTCACTCCTGCTAAAAAGGTACAGGAATATAGGGATTAACTAAAAAGGGAGGAAAAGGGGCTGCTTGGAATGGTATATTTTAAATACTTGGTTTGAGGCAGCAGAGTCAGAGCATCTGCTGAGATTCACCTGTGGGTTGGGCTTTGCCAGTGGGGGGATAAATTTGCTTCAGTCATTTACAATTCCAGATTTATTTTGACATTCTCATCAAAATGTGTATCCTAACCCCAAATCATGGAATCACAGAGTGGTTTGGGTTGGAAAGGACCTTAAAGATCATCTTGTTTCAACACCCAGCCTTGGGCAGGGACACCTTCCACTAGACATGGGATAGTTTATGACACATGGGAATGTTCCCTGCCTGCCCCCCTCCAATTTAATCCCCACATCTGAAGGCTGAATGCATGTTCTCATCCATCTATGCAAGGATTTGATGGTCTCTTGCAGGTCCAAGAATGAAACCTGGAATTCATAGACAGAAATTAGGGTTTTCATAGCTCCAATCCCATATTGTGGGACAGACATGACTCCAAAAAGAGCTTGAAAAAGTGGCTGACACCCTTGTTTTTAACTCTAAACTGGATGTCATTTCATAGTCCCAGACTGGTTTGCTCTAGTTTGGTTTGCTCTAGTTTGTGTGGCTTTGGATGACTCCCTGCCTGTTCCCCTCCTGAAGCGTGGGGTGAGGAGCTGCTCTGGAAGAGTGAGCACAGCCTGGGACAGGGGGAGCCACCAGGGCCAAACCTGGCAGGAATGTCTTTATCTGTGCTCTGCCAACAACAGAGTTGTTAATTCAGCTAATTAGAACTTGTTGATAGAACCAGCCCTGAGTGCTGCAGCCTGGCTGGGGGGCTCTGTGGGTCTGCATTTCTGGATTCCAACAAGCCTGTGGAGTTGCTGTGTGTCTGATGGGAGTCTCTCCCCATATTAAGCATTTCTTGAACAAACATGAACCTTATGAGAGAAGAGCTTTTTTTCTTTTCTTTTTCCCTGCTCCCCATCCCCAGAACCTCTGGACAAAATTAAAAACGCCAGGATGTAAAAGCTCATCTTTTGTCTCTATTTTACCCAGCTACCAACAAAAATAGTGGTGTGAGCTCCTCATGGCCTGAACTGGCACCATTTCAACACCAGCCTTTGGACCCTGCAAATCCACCAAGTGACAATCTGGATCGATATATAAGGTCAGCCAAAACACTCTGTGGCACATGTTGGGGTCTTCCTGGAACTATTTTTTGCTTCTGCAGTCTCATTTACTACCATTGTCTCTAAAGCTGTTTCCAAAAGAGCTGCAAATGTTCACTTTTACTACAGGCACTGAGTGTAAAATAAGGGGAAAAAAAAAAGGAAGGAAGGAAGACAGACAATAATTGTCCCAAAGCCCATGGAGAAGATTAATTGACATAATATATGGGAATTATAAAATCACTTCTCATAATATTTTGTCAAATTTTTGTGCTGCATCTTGTTATCCTTCTGATTTCCAGGTGGGTCTCAAAATGCTGCTAAATGAGAGCAGCACAATTTTGTAGCCACTCTGAACTCTCTTGGTATAAATGACTGTGCAAGGGAAGGAGTAATGGAATAATGGAGAACTGACTTCCTGAACCTTTTTTTTTTCAAGGTGACTTATTCTGTGGTTGCTTAAATATGGATTTAGTCTACCTTTGTGAGCATGGAGTTTTCCAGTGGATAACATGATCACAAAAGCCCAAGCAATCAGGCTTATGGTTGTAATTATCAGGAACACATTTATGTAATGCAATAGAGAAAAGTCTGATCTTATGGTTTTAAATCTATGTATGACCCTAAATTCATCAGGAAAAAGCACCATAAGAGGGGGAAAAGGATATTCCCTCCTCCCCCTTTAAAATTCCTGATGGAAAAAGAAAGTAAGTTTGTGAAGGAAACCTCAACCCCAACACAATCTGTGAGTGATGGGAAATGCAGGTCTGCAGAAGCTGTGGAGGGACTTGAGTTGCACAGTGTGCCCTGATTAGCTGCTGTGCTCAGAGGAAAAGCACAGTTTCTCAATACCCAGCCTCATTAGGATGAACATAATTAGCTCATTTTCAGCAGATTAGTCAGTTATGACCATTGGAAAGTGCTGAAATGCTGATCCCCCAACCCTCCTGGCCAGAATGGAGCAGCTGCACCCAATCTCTCAGCCTGGGATTGCTCCATTCCACAGGCCAAGGCAGCAGGAACCAGGCAGATGTATTGCACTGATTCAGTTTATCTGTCCTGGGTATAACATGCTGCTTTCTGGTCATGGCACTGGACAAATTCACTCTGTGTTGCCAACAGCCTGGGCTGGTGAAGGGTGACTGTGCCAGCCTGTTCCCAGGGCAGTGCTGATCTGGGGGGGCTCAGGGTCCTGCCTGTCCCACTGTGACTCTGTGCCAGCCTGTTCCCAGGGCAGTGCTGATCTGGGGGGGCTCAGGGTCCTGCCTGTCACTCCCACTGTGACTCTGTGCCAGCCTGTTCCCAGGGCAGTGCTGATCTGGGGGGAGTCAGGGTCCTGCCTGTCATTCCCACCAGGGCAAACATGGGTTTTATCACAGGCTTCATCACTGGGTTTAAGAGATGTTCCTGGGAGATCCCCACAGCCAGTGCTGCCCATGGCCAGGACCTGCACTCTGGTGCAGCTCTGAAATGATGCAAAGAGGCTCTGGCACCAGGGACTGAATTGTTTCCAGTTTTATTGCATTTTCCCCCTGTGCTGTTGCAACAGCAGATGGGTGGCAGATCGGTCGAGGTGACCCAACCAAAAGGAATCATTTATTATTCCAAAGTTCTGTGTAGTTTGCAAAAACACTTCTCAGCTACCTGAGACCAAGGAAAGCTCTTCTGCTCCTGCAGCTGCTCCTCTCCTGCTCCACACAGCCAGTCCCACCTCCCCAGCTCAGCAAATGCTCCTTCCTGAGGCTCTCACAGGCCACTCACCACTGGAGAATTGTAATATAATGGACTTCCAGATGCAGATTGTAGCTTGTTCTTGCTTTTTTTGCTTGCTTAGGGTATTTTTCCACTCTTTCTTTATTGATACATGAATCACTTGGTTTTCTGCAGCATATTTTACCATTTATCAACTATTATGAGGGAAGAAATAATTTCTTCTGAAAGGAGAATAACCAAAATTATTCTTATTCTTTTATTGGCAAATAAAAATATAATTTATTAGCCAGTCAAGGGCAATAACCCTTAAGCACAGGACTACAGAATAGCCCATTAAGATATTTTTAATACTATTTTTGTCTGGACTTGTATTAGTTAATTTAAAACAAACACATGGACCTGGCTTTTCAGAGGTATTTAGGTGTCTAACCCCAAGTTGTGTCGAGAGAAAGGAGGAAATTTGGTCCCTTTGAGGCTTTGGGTCTTGGCTCAAATTTTCCAGTGAACTGTGTGAAGTTTGATCCCTTTCCTTGAGCTCAGTGGATGGAGCTGGTGATTCCATTTCTAGGGGCTGTTTGGAGGGGAAGGATGGATTTGGGTTCTCCTGTCTCCACATCTGTCTGAGGCTGTGGAATTCCCTCTGCCAGGAAGTGGCTGTGCAGTGAATGGGTGATGGGGAAGCGAGGGAGAGGGCACAGGGTTTGCCAAATTGTTCTTGTGGTGTGGCCAAACCTCTGGCAGGTGCTGCCAGCTGGGCCAAGACAGCTCCTAAGGAAGCTCCAAAGCAGGTCTACAGCAGAAATCCAGGGAGTCAGGGAAGGCAGTGCCCCTGAGTTTTGGAAGTGGAGATGAATCAATGCTTCCCTAGGGAGAAATGGGGCAGTTGGACACTTTTCATATCCATTAACTCCCATCAGGGTGATCAAACCTGGGGAACCTCAGCAAATATTTCAGCTTATCTTTCATCTGTGGAATCACAGAATCACAGGATGGTTTGGGTTGAAAAGAACCTTAAAGCTCATCCAGTCCCACTCCCTGCCATGGGCAGGGACACCTCCCACCAGCCCAGGGTGCTCCAAGCTCTGTCCAACCTGGCCCTGGATACTCCCAGGGATGGGGCAGCCACAGCTTCTCTGGGCACCTGTACCAGGGCCTGCCCACCCTCCCAGGGAAGGATTTC
>JAOXXN010000230.1:10666039-10687128 GCA_026770055.1 Myrmophylax atrothorax
AGGGGGGGCACAGGGGGCTGTGGCATTTGGGGGGCACAGGGGACTGCAGCCCGGCCAGCCAGGATTTGCCTGCAGTGTAACCCAAATGTGCTGGTAATGCCACACTTGGGGAGCCCAACTGCAATCACTCCCTCCCCGAGATCCTCACAGTAGCAGGCAAAGCAAATGCTGTGTTGTATTTTTCTCTGCTCCTACATGTGATCCAACAATTAGGAGCTTTCACCCAGAAACTGAAATAATTTGCAGATCTGATGCATTACTAATTCACCAAACTCTCCATCTGGGTTCCTTTTCCATATCTCTGCCTCCACATGGACTAGACTCACTTTTTTCTGGGGGTCTCACAATTTTTGAAAACTTCATTTTCCCCTCCCCATGTCCTGTTGGAGGGGCTTTGTGCAGCACATGCAATGGCCCTGGTGGCAGTGATGATTCTCTTTTATGCATGGAGTGATTATAACCCCAAAACACACTCTCAAAACCAGAGGAGGGATTTAAAGGAGAGGGACTGATGCTCACTTGCAATGGGAACACACCCCAGGGGTTCAGCTGCTGTCACAGGCCCTGCTGCCTGTCCCTGTGCAAGCTCAGTGATGCTCCCAAAGAAAGGCAGCTCGCTCTACCCTTTATTTTACTCAGCTGAAAAGATGTACAAGAGGAGAAAGTGCAGAGAAACAGAGGAGACAGGAACAAAGGAAATCAGAGGGACCATTACCTCCTCACATTGCTGAGTTTGAAGAAACTTAAGTTCAGTTGCCTTTCATCCTCCTCCAGAAAGGCAAAGCCCTTCAGCAGTGCCAACCAACCTGAAGTTGTTGCCATGGAGGAGCAGAGCAGGCAGAGCTTCTTCCTCTTCCATCTCTCGTGGCCTTTTCCCCACTGCTCTGGTTCTTGAACGTTTATTCAAAGAAAAACTCTTTTCCATGATGGCTGATGTGGTGGTTGACATGCAACATGGAAACCCCACCCCCAGGAACAACAAAAATGATCACATTTTCAGATGAGTTGACTTTCTTGCCCTGTGACACCTCTCCCTTTCCAGTGTCAACCTCTCTCTTGAGCAGAGTTTGAAAATGGAATTATTCTCCTGTGAGGGCTGAAGCTCCTGCTTCTAAAATGTTTGTTTTCTTGGCTTTTCTTTCCCATTTGAACATCTGTGTGCTTTCTGAATGTGATCTCCAGAAGGGTTAATTCTGGCTCTTCATATAAATATCCACATCCCTGCCCTGCTTGGCTCCTGCCCTGTCCCAACTTTCGCGCAATTTGAGCCCAGTGGGTGCGATATCCCGATGCCTCCGGAGCTTCTGTGGTCTGGAAGAGATCCCTGGATCCCTCTGACAGGTGATCCATCTCTTTTCATGTTGAGTGCCTCTTTTCTCCCTTGTCTAGAACTCTTAACTTGCATTTTTCCCCTGCTGTTGAGCAGGACTGGTGTTTCATCCCTGGAAAGCTTCTCTGCATGTCGAGCCAGGGCTGTTTCAAGTGTGTGTGTATCTGTGTGTACATGTGTGTGAGCCCCAGAACAGGGTTACATCTATCACTTCCAAAGGCAGTAAAAAGATCCTTGTCAGAGGAACTGATTTATTGCAAGGTTTAATGAGGTTCTTGTCAGAACCTGGTTTACTGGTGTAAATGCAAATGTCAGGTCGGAATAAATCACAGGGCTAAGGGACAGAGGAAGAAATATTCCACTTCTCCCCGAGAGATAAACCAGCTCCATGGGTAAAGTGGTCTCCTCCTTGATCTGCCAGGGGAGATTAGCTGATATCCAGCACTGCTAAGTGCCCTCTCCAGCATTAATTGCTGATTAACGGGAGGGGCAGGGCCCCAGCTGCGCAGATGTGAGAGTCTCATCCCCCCAGGGTGTGAGAGCTCCCACTCACAGGACACTCACCCTGCTGTGAACTCCCTGTACTCCCACGAGCCCATGTCCCTGCTCTTCTGCCTTTCTTGCAGCCTCTGAGTTGGGAGTATGAACACTGTGGGTTTGCAGGCAGATGTGAGCCCCGAAACAGAGCAGGGAATCCTGTAATACCAGGATGGTTTGGTTGAAGGGACATTAAACTCATCTCATTCCACCCTCTGCCACTGTCAGGGACACCTTGCACCACCCCAGGGTGCTCAGACCTCCTTTGCCAGGACTGCAGGGCTCATAGAGAGGGGAAAGTCCTCTCTGCAGCAGCTCAACCTCTTACACATGATGTCAACTGAGGACATTCCCGTGCCCAGCAGGACCAGGCTCTGGCTCAGGGCTTTCCCCTGACTGAAGGAGTGGGGACTGCTGAGAGACACAGCCAGGGAGTGGGAATGTAGTTCAGAGAATCTCCTGAGTTGGAAGGGACCCACAAGGATCATAAAGCCAAACTCCTGGCCCTGCACAGAATGCCCCAAGAAGTTGCAATTGTGAGTGTCAGAAGTGTGTCCTGTTGTGTTTCCTTGGATTTTGCTCAGCTGGAAACAGCCTTCCCACTCCCTCCTTTCCTTGTTCTCCAGAACTAACAAACAGCCTTCCCACTCCCTCCTTTCCTTGTTCTCCAGAACTAACAGCCTTCCCACTCCCTCCTTACCTTGTTCTCCAGAACTAACAGCCTTCCCACTCCCTCCTTACCTTGTTCTCCAGAACTAACTCCTCACCTGCTTGGCCAGTGAAAAAAGCACCAAGTGCCAGCAGCTGCTCCTCTTCCATTCCCTCCCTTCCAGTCCTTCTGAAGGAAATGGGGAGATGCACCCCAGCCTCAGATCCCTGCTCCAGGGCTGCTCCCCAGGAGGACTTGACAGGATCAGAGCAGATGGAAGGGATTTTGCCCAGAGGGGCTCATCTGGTGCCCCTGTGCCCACCTTCCTGGGCCTGGCTGTCTTGCAATCCTGTGGATTCCTCCTCTCCCTCCCCTTCCCTCCCAAACCTCAGGCTGTCCTGTCTGTGCCACTCAGTCCCTGTCTGCATCCTCTGCCAGGTTCCTGCTTGCTTTTCCCTTCCAGGAGAGGGTCAGGGAAGGCCAGATGGTACCTCTCTGCTTTTTCCTCCTCAAACACGCAGGGGTTTTTCCCAAAGCAGTAGAATGGGCAGCTAGTAAAATGCATGAGAGATGCTGCTGGATGTAAAAGCTGGCTCCTTTTTGTCCAGAGTCATAAAAGCCCTTGAAGAGATCCAAACCGGAAAAGACAGGCACCTAATAGTGAAAACAAGGAAAGGGGAATAAAACTGGCACGAGGCTCCTGAATTTTTCCATGACTGATCGGAGCATTGCAAGGCACTGGCACGGAAAAGCAACACCCGCAGCAGCACAATGGCCATGAAGAAAGCAGGGGCAGAGCCCGGGCTGCGCTGTGCCCCGGCGGCTCCGGCTCGGGCATCCTGGCACAGCCTCTGTGGCAACCAGCACAACAGTGGGGCTGGCACCGCCAACAGAGCAGGAGTTAATTAAGCCTGGGGCTTTTATTCCGATTCAGCCCGCTTTGAAAGAGCCGGAGTGCCGGGACCTGGTGGGAATGTCTCTGCCTGCCCAGGAGAATCCAGTCTCCTGGGCTCGTTATTAACATAACAATATTGCCCAGGATGCCCTCGGCTGATGTAATGCCAGGGGTGAGCAGGGGAGAGGGAAGCTTTTCCATGCAGGAACTGGGAGCGTTTGGCTGGGGCTGTGTCAGTGCATGAAATTTCCTTTCTTCCCGTCTCCCTCCCCTTGTGGGATGTTTGCTAATTGAAGCAGTCCTGGAAAACAATAAATGTTGGAGTTCCCTCCCCCATCTCGTCTTTTAAATCCACATTATTCTGACTTACTGGCAAAGCAGGAGCCTGTTCTTCTCTTCAGCAAGCAGCCTCTGATTATTTGCATTTCCACGTCGGCTCAGGGGAGAAGGGCAGCAGTTTTGGGGATGGGCAGGTGGGAGGAGAGGGCACCTGCACTGCCTCTGTGTCCTGTAGCAGGTGCTTTTGACAGCCAAGGTTTTTGCATGGGGAACCAATGACTATCCTTCTCCAAATTGTCCCCATTCCCCAGGTGGAAGTGTTTGCTCTGGGATTGCTCTGCCTCTGTGCTGTTTTCTCCAGCAGTGGGCATCCAAGTTTTTTGGTGTCCCAAGCCTCCATCTGGGGAAATCTGAATGTCTGGCGACTTCTGTGTGACCAAAGCAAGAGTTTCTGTTGTCTTGCCTGTAAAAACACCCAAAGGTGTGCTGGTTTAGTGGGGGTTTGTCCCTGCACATGCTGTTCTGGGTGCTTATGGTCAGGGGAAGCTGCTCAGCTGCCCCGTGCAGGAATGGGGCACTGCTGGCTCATGTTGGCATCAGTGTAACTGGAGTTACAGAATTCTGTGTATTCAATGATATACTTTGTGGACAAGCACTGAAAAGGCACCTCTGCATGATTCCCCCCCTGGATCAGTCATGTATTGCAGCAAAGCAATGAGTTCCAATCAGGCTCTTGCTGACAGTGCAGCCTCTCCAGCCCCCCCAGCCCACCCTGCCTGTCCTGGATGTTTGGAGTGGCTCCAGGACAGGAGTGGCTCTGCTGGCCTGGTTCTTGTAGCCTCTGGACACTAGAGGCCTCTCGACACTCTGCTATGATAAATGCTCGTGGGGACAGTCCTGTGTGATTGCAAAGCACAGCAAAACAGCACAACTGGGACCTTGCCAAGGGGGCTTTTTTACTACGGTCATTGATTTTTTTCGCTTCTTTCCTAAATTTTTCCCTGACAGTCAGTGCAGTTGCTCAGCAGGTACCTGGTGAGCAGGCAGGTTACAGGAGAACATTGCCTGGGGGAAGCTGGAGCAGCAAAGACCAGGATTAACCCCCCTCTCCCCCCCCAAACACCTCCAGGCTCCATCCAGGGGGTTGTGCTGTCTTTGGACACAAATCAAAAATGTGCTTTAAGAGAAAGTTATGAAACATGAAAATGAGCATTTCATACCTGTGCTACAGCAAAACAATAACAGCTGCCTGGCCCACCCAGTGTTGTTTCTGTCCTGGATCTCCCCAGCCTGTAAGAGGCAACGTGTTTTCTCAAGTGCCACCCTCATGCCATCCCAGACTTGGGCAGAACCTGCCTGGGGAGGTTTTGTGCAGCAGCAGTTCAGGTCTCAGATGGATCTTTAAGCTTCCAGTCAATGTACTGTCCCAGAACAACCTATTCCTGATGTGTGGGGTTGCACAGTCACAGCTGGTGACAAGGATTGGGGTGATGTGGAAGCCTTGAGGAGCATCAGCTGATGTGGATAAATGTGCCATGTTAGTGATACCCCAGAAAATAGTATCATAGAATTGTGGAATGGTTTGGGTTGGAAGGCACCTTAAAAATCATCTTGTTCCATCCCCTGCCAAGGACAAAGAACCTTCACAAGCAGGAACAGCTACCCTGAGTTGTACTAAGCAGATGAGTCTAAGGGGGAGCTGAGGCACCGAGTAGAGGTGAGGATTAAATGGTGTTCAGGTGTCTAAAAGTGCACCTGAAGAGCATCCCTTGGCCCTGGTGAGCACCCCTGGAGGTGGAGGGCAGCACCAAGCCCCCCTGTGCCAGCCCTGGTGAAAAGGAACCACATTGCTGTGCCTCGGGTGGCCAGAGGGGCTGGAAGTGCTGGGTGCTGCCAATCCCTGCAGTTCCTGCCCAATGTGCTCCTGCCCAAGGGCTGTTCCCACTTGGTCCAGCACATGTTGGGGACCAGTTTGGCTCTTGACACCCCAAGGAGGTCGAGGTGAAGCACCAAAACTCTGAGCTGCTCCTAAAGACACTGCCCTGCTCCTGTAAGTAGGAGCCAGAAGCTTTCTAAATATTATCATCTTACCAAAAGAAGGAGGGGGGAGGGAAAAAAAGAAAGTGTTTTGGCATGAGAACAATTTCTCCATTACCTCAATTAGTTCAAATGATCTGGAAAGGTTCTCTCTGGAGAAATCAAGCCCAGTGTCAGCCAGGGCAGGGGCTGGGGGCTGCTGGAGGTGTTGATATGAGCATTAGTCAGCACTGGAGATTGCAGTGAAGTCAGGCAGTATTGCTGTCACTGCTGCCTGGCTGCAGCCATAAATTCATTAATTATATCACTGCAGTAATTGCAGGCCTAATTCTCTGACTCTGGCACCTCCCTGCCCGTTGCTGAGCCTGTCCATCAACTCAGTGAGGTCTGGGGTTTGCTGAGATCATTATTTCCTGCAATACTGTAAAATCTCTTCATAAAAATGAAAGCTTTTTTTTGGTTTTCACCCATCTTCACCCTTTTCTCAGAGGAGGGAGAGCAGCAAGTCAGGAAAGATGCAGAAGAGCAAGGTGGGCTTTTCTAATTCCAGCATTTTGGCATTGCCACTTTGCACACAGGGATTGAGAGTACCCTCAGAGTCCCTGGAATGGTGCTGAGGTCCTATGGGGAGACAGATTAGCTCCTGGCAATGCTCCAAATCACCTCTGGTCCTACAGTGGGGTTGAAAGAACCCCAAAGCAATGATGGAGTGAGGTTGGGATAACCAAACAGGCTGAGCAAATGCATGGCCTGGCTCCTGCCTGGGTGTAAATCAGTGTCCTGGTGCTGGTGGAGCAGTGCCAAATTCCACCAGCTGAGGGTCTGGAGTGCATATTCTACCTATAAAAATGGTGTTTAGGATATCTTGGCAAAAGCAGGTATTTTTGCAACCCACTTCTAACTGGGCAGTGCTGTGTAGGGATGAAATCCAGTCACACTGGTGAAAAAAAACACCAATCAGGCTAAAAAAAATTACTCCCTGAGCCTGTGGAGCAAGACAGTTTTTAGTGTGTATGTGTGAGACTATTTTGTTACAAGGAACCTGCTAAAAGCTGTTGGACACACAGGGATTCATGTTCCTGCTGAAGAAGAGGGAGGAGCACCCTCATTCCCAGCACTTGTTATTGATCCTGAGCTTCCCAGCATGGGATGTTATCATTGGAAGTCCCTGCTCCAAAGGTAAGCAAGAGTGGAAAAATTTTTGGCTTTCCCCGTAAAAATAAGACTTATTTCTGGTCTTCATGATTATTCATAATGGCCCTGAAATCTGAATTCCAGGCCCAAGGCTCACAGAGGTGCAGACTACTGAGGAGCATGGAATGGTGGAATGGTTTGGGTTGGAAGGGACAGAGAGCCCATCCCACCCCACCCCTGCCTTGGGCAGGGACAGCTCCCTCTAGCCCTGGGTGCACGAGGTGGGGGAGCTGGGGGCACTCACTGCTCTGCCCTGGGGAACATCCCCTGCCCTGGGGAACATCCCCTGCTTTGGGGAACATCCCCTGCCCTGCGGAACATCCCCTGCCCTGGGGAGCATCCCCTGCCCTGGGGAACATCCTCTGCCCTGGGGAACATCCCCTGCTCTGGGGAACATCCTCTGCCCTGGGGAACATCCCCTGCCCTGGGGAACATCCCCTGCTCTGGGGAACATCCCCTGCCCTGGGGAACATCCCCTGCTCCGGGGAACATCCCCTGCTCTGGGGAACATCCCCTGCCCTGGGAAACATCCCCTGCTCTGGGGAACATCCCCTGCTCTGGGGAACATCCCCTGCCCTGGGGAACATCCCCTGCTCTGGGGAACATCCCCTGCCCTGGGGAGCATCCCCTGCCCTGGGGAACATCTCCTGCCCTGGGGAGCATCCCCTGCTCTGGGGAACATTCCCTGCTCTGGGGAACATCCCTTGCCCTGGGGAACATCCCCTGCTCTGGGGAGCATCCCCTGCTCCGGGGAACATCTCCTGCTCTGGGGAACATCCCCTGCTCTGGGGAACATCCCCTGCACTAGAAAACCTCCCCTCACTGCAGCTGCTTCCTCCCCAAAGTTGGTACTTTTCAACTTGTCTCTGTCACATGGCTCAGGATTGATGTGACCAATGGATACAGCTGGTCAGTTTTGATTTTAAAACCAAAAAAAGAGGCAAGCCACCACTGGAAATCACTGCTCATGTGTGCAGGAATTTGCCACATGGACAGGGGTGTCCAAGGGAGCCTCCTCTGGGGATGCTCAGCACTGAGTTGAGCACATTTGGGGCTGGAAATGAAGGTTTCCATCATAACTGGTAGACAAATACAAACATTTGCTGGATCCTCTCAAGGCAAAGCTCCACTAGGTCATGGCTGAGCTCACCTGGGAGAAGATCCCTGTGCCTTTCCCTCCCACTTTGCAGGGAGTCATGGCATGATTTGGTGTAGAGAATAAACCTGCACGAGGTGCAACACTGCAGGAAACCTCAGGAGCTCTGGAATGTTTTTGTGCACCTACAAACCTCCCAATTAGTGCTGGAAAGGAGGAAAATGATCTCCTTTGGCCATTGCCCAAGGTGTAATGTGCTTCTGCCACCGCAGCAAGAAACACTTCTAGCATTGATGATTTAGGAGGCAAAGGCAGGGAAGGCACAGGGGTTTGTACCTGAACTCCAGGAAATTGTAGCCAGCCATTTCTGTAAGGTTTCCTACAGAAAGGAGAGGAGATGGGGGGGGTTTCCCCCAGAATTCAGCAAAACCTCACAAAACACTTCAGGATATCAACTGTGTTACTGCCCTGCAGAGAAAGGAGAGGCAGGATCAAGAGGAGCTTTCACAGGGAGATTTGGAAGCTTGGTTTAGGGGTGGTGTGAACGTGGGAGCTGGTCCCACCAGGCTTTAATGGGCACCTGGGCAATGCCACCCTCCCAGCTCCCTCCTGCACTCCCTGGCTGTGCTGTGGGGACAGGGGGCTTGGGGACCCTCTGGCCCCTGCCAGGCATCGCGGCTCCAGCACGGAGGGATCTGTGCTGGGGGATCAGTGGCTTCATTAGTGTGATTATTAAACCCTGGGTAATTGGTTCAGGCTTCCTGGCTGTGTCCAGCCCGCGGTTTCAGGCACAAGCAGCAGGAGGAAAGGGAGCATCCCACTGACAGGAGCCTTTTGAAGTCCCTGTCCCTCGCTGGGGTCCCTCTTCCTCTGCCTGCCTGTGGCCTGAGGACCTTTCCCAGCTGGTTCCAGCTCATTTGAACTGGAGGCTGAGCAGGAGGGAGGCAGAGTCGGCAGGGATGACTCCAGGGCATAAGGCACATTCCTCCAGGTTTCCAGGCCTTTCAGTGAAAAGCCTCAATTAACCAATAATCAGCCAAGCATGGCAAACCCAGGAGCAATAAGTGCTGCTCCTGGCTCCTGGGCCAAAGGCTAAAACCCATGCAAGGAGCTAAATTAGTTGTCTAATTGGGATTTCTGCCCATCCTTGTCCTGCTCTGGGTCCTCACAAGAATGAGATCAGTGACACATTCCCAGTTTTGCCCCCCCCCATCACCTTCCCTTAACAACCCTGCCTAATTAGTGCTGGGAGGGAGGACCGAAGTCTGACCCTGGGTGCAAGATTGGAGTCCAGGCCTGAGCTGTCTCCTCATCCCAACTGCTGCATTCCCAAGAATTTGGCCAAATTGCACTGATTTATACAGAGAAAAAGCTGTTCTCTTCCCATCCTAGTCCGGGTGGGACACACCAAGGGCAGCCCACCATAAATCCCCATTTCCCTGCTCCCAGCACATGGAAAGGGAGGGTGGAGGGGGCTGTGGGAGGCTGCTCTAGAAGGTGTCCCATGGCAGAGTGTGTGGGACCAGGTGGGTGGGGAGAGCGAGGAACGGCACAGGAGAAACCCCTCAGTGTGGAGCAACATGTGGGAAAGGCTCCTGTGGCCCTGGTTGTGCTCAGCCCACCTCTCACTGCTCCACAGAAACTGAGGAGCTGCTTTCCTTGGGGGGTGCTTTGCTGTGAAGGCAAAAAATGGAGACAAAGAGTCCAGGACCTTCCAACCTCGGAACAAAAACCAGATAATTCTGCCCAGGTGGGAGAGCAGGTAAATCCCTGCTGGATGTCTCAGTGCAGACCCAGAGAGGTTCTGTGTGGGTTTGGCTCTCACAAGCCAAATGAGATGGTGTTTCCCTGCCCGTAGAGCAGTGACCAGGATGAGAGGATGCAGGGAGGGGTTTCAGGGCCACAGCTAAAATCCTTCACCCTTGGGAGCCCAAAAATCCTGACCTGTGGGATGGGAGATGATCCTGGGAGGTCACCCAGCACATTTCCCTTACCCTGCCCCAAAATCAGTGATAACCAAACCATTCCTGATTATTTCTTGTCCAAAATGTCCTGGGTGCTGCTGGTGGGGTGTTGCAGCCCTTGAGCTGTGCTGAAGGTGGGACATGGTCCAGCTGCCCACAAGGACCTCCCTTGGGAGATCCCTCACCAGGAGGGTCAGAGCATCCCTTATTTTTTTATGGTTGAAGCTGCATCCAAAGGAATCAGACTCAGGCAGATTTTTAAAACATCCCTTGGCATCTTTAGGTTTTAGGAACAGTAAACTCTGTGTCTCTGGGAGCTGATCAGTAATGTCTCTATCCTTGCTGTCTAGCTTTACTTTAAAAAGAATAATTTTAATATTTCTTTGGGGTTTTCAGTCAAAATATGTTGTCCAAAAGCTGACATGTCTGAAGAAATTGGAAGGAAAAAATACAACCTATTTTCTAGGAAAGGAAAGATGTAATAAAAGCATTAATGTGATCAAACCCCTAAGTTTTCATTGAAAATTTAATTAATGGCTCAGGTTGGAAATGGTAACTCCCTACTTGCCAGGCAAAAATACATGGCACAGGTTTTTACTCTGGAATCCTTTACAATTCTAGGTTTGAACATTAAAATTCTGTATTTATATGGAAGTAGAAGTAAATCCAAAGCAGGCAGAGTTGCAGGAGCAGTGGGAGCACAATGCCTTTTCTTTAGAGACTCATAATTCTGGGGAAAAACTGGGATGGGGACCTTGTTCCACTTGGTGCTTTGGCCACCAGAGAAACGTTCCCAATTCCCTGTCTGTGGATCTGTCATCACAAGGAGCAGGGCAGGGAGGGACCCTGGGGTGCAGAGACCATGTGCTTCCCATGGGTCTTGGTTAATTCCACTGCAAAAATTATCCCCTGGATTTGGGGATCTGTCCCCAGCACTGGCAGGGGCAGGGAGCACAAACCCCACCTGTCCCTGCAGGTGTTGGCTCTTACCACTCCTTGGTGATGGATTTAAAACATTCCTGTCAGGCTCATGGCAAAAGAACAACAGAAATTAATAATAAAATGTATATAATAACAAAATTAAGTAGTACCAGGGCAGAGGAGGAGAAGCAGCCTGAGGTGCTGCTCACAGAGGGGGTGGACAGGATGCTCCAAGGAGAAGCTGGAAGTTGTCTCCATGTCTTCTGCTGAGCCAGACCTGCTCATCCTGAGAAGTGTCCTCACTCTCTGCCATCAGCTGCTTGTCCTTCTCCAGGTGAGACCCATTCCCAGCTCCCCTGTCCCCTGTCCCCTCCAGGGATGGAGCAGCAGCATCCGCAGGGCAGCTCCAGCCCAGCTTCTCAAGGGGGGCTTTCTTAGTAGTATTATTTTGTGGTCAAAAGGTTGCATAGGCTATTTTTTTCTGATGCAGAGGCTTAGAAAGAGTGGAAAGCAAAATATTTTGATAATTATTCAGGCCAGCGGGTTACATAAAAGGTTCCATAGCCCTCTGCATCAAACCTTAACAGTTCAAACCACAAATTCTGTTTTTGCAGCCATAAAACATTCAGGGAAGAGAAAAAGAAAAAAAAGAAAAAAGAAAAAAAAAAGAAAAAATCTTAGAAAAATAAAATAAAATAATAAAATCCATTTTCCATTCGCCTGAAACTTATAAAATTTTATGTGGTGAAAAATGACAGTTTACTCCCAGAAGGAAACTGCCCACAGAGACTGGTTTATTGGCATGGTGGGATCAAGAAAGAGGCCTGGGCTTGTGCAGGACAAAACTGCAGCAGCCTGGGCCAGCCCAGTCCTGCTGGGAAGGAGCTGGAGAGGGGCACCCAAGGGTGCTGCTGTCCTGGGGCTCCAGTGCTGCTCTCAGGTTGGGCAGGATTGTCCAGGGAGCTGAAACCAAGGGAGGAAATCCAGCCCAGCTGGGCCAATGGTGTTCCCAAACCCCAACACTGCTCTGAAAATCCCAGGAAGAGCAGGTGCAGCTGGTGGAGCTGGGCAGGGGCAGGAACAGGGGCAGGATCAGGGGCAGGGGCAGGTCAGGCTGCCACAGGGATGCTCTTCCCCCTCACACACCATTAAGTCCCAGGCATAGAAAAGACACCATGAAAATCCCAAGAAAAGTGTGAAAATGGTTGAATTCCCTACAAAATTCGCTATTTTCAGGTTGCTGGTTATTAAATTAATATGGTTTTCTCCATGCCTGGAAGGATTCAAGGCCAGATTGGATGGAGCTTGGAGCAACCTGGTCTAGTGGGAAAAAAGTGTCCCTGAGCATGGCAGGAGGTGGAAAAAGATGAGTATTAAAGTTCCTCCCACCCCAAACCATTCCATGATTCGAGAGAAATATATGTAAAATGTCATAATTATGTAATTACTTTTGCTTTCTAAGTAAAAGATGTCCTCAAAATTATTGAGAAGATGCACTTTCTTCATGGCTTTTCTTCCCTGGATATTAAGAAGTCATCTCATCTCCTGAAAATCCAGGATGAAGAAATATGTTAAAAATTTCCCAATAGTCAGCCACAAAAACACAGACTATGACCAGCTAAAAAACAACATTATTCCCCCTGCGTGTCAGAATTTGACACTTCTGGGCACTGGCAGCATTTTTCAAAAGAAAATTAAAAAATAGCTGCGTCTCAGTGAAAAAAAAAGGGCTCTTTGCTTTTCCATTTGCAAAGGGGAAAAAACAAAACACTCATTTTATATTCTTTTTTACATGGGAAATGTTAAAAAGTCATCTAATCTCCTGAAACTAGCACTAATTAATGAGCAAACACGGGAGCTGGGAAGAGAAATAAAACCATAGCACAGTTCAAGTTGCCACACGTTGGAGGCCATAAATGCCTTTTCTTGGTGCTGTGGAGTTGGGAATTAGTGACTGCAGAGGAAATTTGTGCAGCCTGAAACACAGGCTGCCTTTTTTTATTTAAATACTTCAGCATCAGTGGGTTCCTTGGGATGGGGATGCCTTAAAGTGCATCTGGAAGGCTGAGCCACCGTGTGGAGCCCCACCACAACCTGCCTCCCTGGGCTGCCCCTCCACCAGAGCTTCTCACCCTCCTCCTCCTTCTTCTTTTTTTTTTTTTTAATGGAGATTTTGCAGCCCAATGAGCCTCCAGCATTTCTGAATGCCAACTTTGTGCCTGGGAGATTAACTCTTGGCATGACGACGCTCCCTGAGACAAGCAGAGCTCAGTCAAGGGCTCTTCTCATGGCCACCCACCAGAGCCCTACCCGAGCCTGACACCCTGAGAGCCATCACCTGGCTTTATATTTAGTCCTGCTCTATGTTTAGTCACCTGTGTGGCCTGGAGGTCTCCCAGGTGTGTGCTGAGCTTCGTGACAAGCTGGTTCTCCTGTCCCCTTGATGAGAGGGGGTGTGAAGCAACAGCTTGCTCAGCACTGACCTCTGCAAGGTATTTCAGACACCCTCTCACCATGAAATGCTTTGCAAACAAGGACCAATGTCCTCAAAGAGCCTCTGCAACTCATGGGGAAGTCACAGAAGCCACGTGGTGCCTCCCAACAGCTGAGAGCAGGCGTGTTTTGCACCAGCTGGAGCTCTGAACATGCTCATGGCATCATCCCCCCCAATATTTCTTGCTGTGCTCTCCCAGAACAGATTACAATGTGAGGAATTGCACCCAGATCGTTGTCTGCCAGGATGGGATGGAGTTTCCCAGCTGGGCAAAGACAGGAAAAGTTGTTCCCAGAAACTGTCCAGTGAGAGTTTGGAGGCAGAAGGAGCCCAGGAGAACGTCCACACCATGGACTGAATTGACCGATTGTGGTTGAGGAGGCTCAGCTGAAGGAGTTATTTTCCTGTCTGGTAATAAATAGAATAATGGACAAAAAGCCCAATTCCCTGCATGGAGTCTGAGGAAATGCCCTGGTGCCACGGTTCACTGCAGGATTTGTGCTTTGGGACCTTCTTCCAAGCTGTGAATCAACTCACCAAACAGCCCCCGGGCCACTCGTGTGGCTGTGAGGACTCCTGGGTGTCCCTCCCTGGTTTCTTCCTGGTACAAAACAATCCTCAGTCTCCTAAAGCCCATGGGGTGGTCCTTACATCAGGGTGGTCACCACCTTGACCTCCTTCACGTGCTCCATAGCTGAGAACATCACGACAGGCTGGACCCACCAGCAGCTCATCCCTCTGCATTTCACTGGCACCTGGAACAGCCTCCCTGCTCTGGGCTGGTTTGAAGCCTTGGGGAAACCTCTCTGGCAGTAACTGAGCCCCTGAGGAGCAGCAGCAGCAGAGCTGCCCTCCCAGCTCATTAACACTGGCCAGGTGTCTTTGTCTTCATCCCAGACAGGAGCAGCTGGGCACCAGCTCTGCCCACAGACAAAGGAACTGCCTAAAGATGGTGCTTTTTAACAACAAAAAAATTCTTTCTTTGCAACAGTATCAAAAGAAAAAGCAGTTCTGGAATTCCTGATCAGTCCCTTCTTTGGTCTTGGCACTATTGGCATTTCTCTGGCTGTGATAGACTATAACAACACACATTAACATGATGTAATTAACTGTATAATATTATAATTAATACATTATATAGTTGTTGCCCAGAGAGGTTGTGGAGTGTCCGTCCCTGGAAGTGTCCCAGGACAGGTTGGACATGGTTTGGAGCAACCTGGAATAGTGGAAGGTGTCTCCATTTTATTTAGTTATTACACTGAGCTCTAAGTTCCCAGCATCTGTGCATACTAAATTAGATTGCCAGGCTAATGAACTTCTGAAAATTAATTGAATGTTGTAGATATTACCAAATGTCTCTGCAGAAATCAGATCAGACTAAGATTGAGAAGCATCATGAAATAACTTAGAAAATCTGCCCCTTCTCACTACCCACTGTAGGTTTTTCCATCAGAGGTTACACAGGCTTTGAAATAATCTGCTTCATCATTGATGAGAAAATTGAATTATTTTAATCCATGTATTATTTTTAACCTATTATTTTAAGGTTTTGACAAGCAGTTAAGCCACCCTGCTAATCCCTAATCCCTGGATAATCACCACCAATTTGGTCTCAGAGAATTACAGGACGAGGCAGGAACAAAGCAGAGTGTGCACATCAGAGGATTCCTATTTAATTTTTATTTTTTAATTATTTATGCCTATTGTTGCTGTTGTTATCATCATTATTACTAAAACTATTATTATTATTATTATTATTACTGTTGTTGTTGTTAACTCTCATTATTGTAAATAATAATGATGATGATAATGATGATAGTGATGATGATGATGATGATGATGATGATGATGATGATGATGATGATGATGATGACGATGACCATAATAGTGCCCCTCTGGCACATCTCTCAAAATCCTCTTCCCCATCCACTCTGCACAGAAAGTGTCAGGAAAGAGCAAAGTCCATCACCCAAAGCAGAGCAATGCTGAGGGCGAGATTAATAAAATAAAAATAATTCTCCCTTTAAAAATCCCCTCGTTTGCCACACATTTTAAAGCACAGAAAGTATTCCATGACTCCCAACCATGGGGCAAGCCTGGAATAGTGTCCCTTTATTCCCACTTAATTAGTTTTAATTAGAACCTTTCCTGTACCACTCCTATATCTACGTGAACTTCTCAAAACCCCCTCTTGTCTTGCCCACTAAACTGACTCATTTTTACCCAGGCTGGAGTCAAACAATTCAAGTGAGGAGTGGAGACAGTGGGTTTTGAAGAGGTTTTTTGGGGGTTGGGTTTTTTGGTTGGTTTCTTGGGGGGTTTTTTTACAGAGAAAAATTCTCCAACATGAAATGTTTTCTCTTGGCATCAACCCTTTGGTTGCAGAGTTGCCGCTCACCCTGGTGACTTGGCATGTGCAGGGAAAAAGGCAGGGAAATGGCCCAGCAAAATACAGACCTGATTTGTGGGGGGAAAGATTTCTGTTCAATTAGCAGGAAAAACAAAGAGATTAAGTCAATTCCAGGCAAATGTAGGAGGTTTAAACAAGTTAAATTTGGCAGAGTCTGTCACTATGACAAAAGCAGAACTGTTGCCTCACCCCAAGCACTGAGGTAAGACCAGGTTGGGTCCAGTTCTGCACTTTGCAATAATCTAAGAAAAACAAAACAAAACATTTGGCTGTGATTTAGAGACATTTTTTCAAAATCCATTGTAATTTTTTCCCTTTGTTTCCCCCCTTTTTTTTCCTCCCCCACCAAACCCCAACACACTCCTCACTCTGGATTTATGGGTCCAAAACCCTCCAACTTGTCCTGATGGATTAAGCAGAGACAAGTTGTATCGAGTAAATTAAAAATGAAATAGTTACAGCTGTTGGAACAGACTCAGGGCCAGAGGAGGTAAAAGACCTTCTACCCTCGAGGGGCCTGGAAATAATCTGGGACTCACCAACTGCATAAAGAAAGGAAACCTGAGTGTCCTGAAGGGTGGAGAGAGAATCCAACACCTTTGGGATTGAGTGTGGGTGCCTCATTCCTTGAGTGTCCAAGGCCAGGCAGGACAGGCTTTGGAGCAACCTGGTCCAGTGGAAGGTGTCCCTGTCCATGGCAGGGGGTGGAATGAGATGAACTTTAAGGTCCCTTCCAACCCCCCCCATTCCAGGATTCCCTGCTGGGGCTGGCTCAGGTGAAGACCCAAACTCTGCTGGGCTCAGCCACATCTTTCTCTCTTGGCAAGCTGCTTTCTGTCCTTTCCCTCCCCAGCCCTCTGCTTGCTCTATTCTGTTTCCAAACTGGCTGTGCCACTGTCTCTCTCTGGCTTTTGTGGGTTTGGGGGTATTTTTTGGTCCAACTCAGCGAGCCAGGGGCTGAAGCAGCTCAGGAACAGAAGGAGCCAGTGGGGAGCACCCAGCACAGGGCAGGCTCTGTCTCATCCCTGGGCCTGCTCCTCTTGGGTTCAGCTCCCCACAGCAGCACAGTCTCTCCCTATTGATAATAAATCAAACACAGACAAACAGATTCATAATTCCCCTTTGGTGAATTCCAAAGTTGTACAAAATGACCCTTTTTAGTCAAATAAAAGCACTCCAGAGCTCTGGGAGGCTGCTGAGCCTTCCTAGGGAAGATGTTTGGGCCAGTCACAGAGTTAATGGAGCAGAAAAGACAGGGATGGCTGGGAATAACACATGGAGGAATTTCTCATCCCAGCTCATCTTCAAACAGTGCCCATGAGGTGTCCCTTCCATGCACACAGCGAGGATCCACTGTCTGCTCCCAGCACCAAGTTCTGCCTCTGAATTATCACCTCCAAGCCACATTTAGGGTAGAATTTGTCTCTGCAGCTGAGTGTGGTCTGTGATGCAACATTCCCTTAACCCAGCAGCATCTGGGGGAGGAAGAGGAGGAGGACACACCTCCAGCAGCAGAATCCATGCAACTTCACATTTCTCAGCTATAAACCTTTCAGTAGCTGGAAGTAAATCCTTCAGCCTCCTCCTGGAGCTGAGCTCTGCAGCTGCAGCTGTGCTGGGCAGGCAGGAGAAGGGGCTGTGGGCCATGGGGCTGACAGTGGGGGAATGTTACACCAGCTCCCACACGGCTGCAGTGCAGGGCAATTCCCCAGTTGCTCATTCCTTGCTGGATCCATCCCTTGTGGGGTGCTGGAAAGGAGGGGGATGAAGCAGAATGATGGAGAAGGTGTTTCTGGAGGGGCTTTGCAGAGCTGAGCGTGTGGGACACGGGGCTGCTGTGTGTGCTGGGGGGCTGCAAGCAGGGAGGGTGCCCTTCCCATGCCTCACACTCCTCTGGTGTCCATAAATCCATCTGTGGGTGCTGGAGCGGGCTGGAAGTTCAGCTTTTCATGGTGGATAAAGCCTAGACAGGCCATGGCCCCAGCAGCACCTCAAAGATCCCTCAAGGAGGGAAGAGCAAGTAGTGCTGTCACCAATAACTAAGAAAACACAGGAGAAAAGGCAAGCCTGACACAAAATGCATCTGGGTCACTCCACAGGCAAATCTCTGCACCCAGAACAAGCCAAGAGTAACTCCTGGCCAAAATCCCTGCTCTAGCACTAACCACTGCCTGATGAAGTGATTTTTCCTGACATCATGATGCAAGTCACTGTCAGAGGAAGGGCTGGGAACGCTTGAGCCCTTCCATGAGCCAACCCACCACAGGGCTGGTACCTGCACTCAGCTCCCCGCTGGAAAAACAAGCAATTTTCCAAAGGTAAGGGAGTCTTGGGTTACTAGGAACACAAATCATTACGAGTAAAACTGCATTCCCATTTTATTGTATTTGTTTTATTTATAATTTTATTACTTATTCCACATTTTCCATATTTTCCATGTGTTTCACGTCATTCTCGTCCGTTCAGGCCTTTACATGGAAACTTGGGCTCCTCTCCATGGCCTAACATGTCAAAGGGTTTATAAACAGCTTTATTTGGTTGTTTGCCTGGCATGTTCCATCCCAAGAGTGTTTGCCTGGTAAAGTCTGAGTGTTCTCTCACCTGGGAACAGGACGAGGCGAGGAGGGAAGAAAAGCCACTGTGAATGCGATAAGTTGTTGAAAATAAAAACCAGCAAATTGTTCAACTGGAGTTTTAACAAAACCAGCTGAGACTCCTCTGCTCTGGGTTGTGGTTTTGATCATGTCAGGGGTTGAAGTTGTCAGAGATGGGGATTTTTCCATGCACGTGCACACCCAGATTTCCCACCCAACCACAACCAGAGTTTACTGAATGCAGAGAAATTCCTCGCAGTGCTGCCAGGTTCCTTGCCTGCTCCACACTTCTGGAAGGTAATATCCTGCCTCTGAATGTGCAGACATTCACTGTCCTCCCCTCTCCTGGATGCACAGGCATCTCACACACAAGCCTTTTCTTTCTCGCTCCCATCTGAGCCCAATCTGTGAGCGGATGGCGAGTGCTCAGCTCTTAGCTGTGCCTCCCAGGGCTTGTGTCAGCAGGAACATTGGGGCAGCTTGCAAACAGCCTTGGAAAATCTGCTGCAGCATCTCTGGTGCTCTTGACAGGGCCTGCTCGAGCTCAGCCTCGCCAGGCTAACAGTTGTCACTCAGCTCTCAGGCACACTGACACCAGCTCAGCTATTTCTCGTGTCTTGCACCCTCTGTGACGATTCCTCAGCGTGTTCATTCTCATTCAGTGCAATCCCACCAGCAGAGCCACACAGGAACCTGAATAATCTCTCAAAAGGATGCTCAATTCCTGCAAAAAATCCCTCAGCAAGTTCACTTTGGATTAAAAAGTGCCTTTCAATCTCAGGAGCTCAGACAATGCAGTGTTTGCTGCCAGGGGAGGGACGAGGAGATCGGATTAAAACATCTGGCGAGGTAATTAGATGCACTAAAAAGTTTACACTCCAAACTGCCCCCACATAATTGATGGGACCATTGTGATGTGTCACTTCCAGTTACTGGGCTGGCAGCCCCTCTCTCCTCGCTCTGCCCTGGGCTCACCTTCAGGCCTGACCTGCCACGGTCCCCCATTAAACCTGCAATTACAGGGTGACTCTTAATAGCGAGGTCCTGCCTGAGAGTGGGGAAAAATGTTTCTGCAGCTCACATGCGACAATTAAAGATAATTTAAAATGTAAGTAATTGCACAGGGTTTCTGGAAACTACTGTAGAGGTCTTGTCCCAGGCAGCTGACAGGCATGGGGGGGTATTTTGACAAGTTTTGTGCAGATTTCCATTAAATGCCAACGAGCAGCTCTATTTTCTTTGGAGTCATTGGTCAGGAAATGGAGATTGTGAAAGGTCAGGCCTGGAAGATTCAGGCAGGGATGGAGGTGCTATTCACATTCTGGTCCATGGGGATCTAGTTCCAATACAAATCCTTCAGTTGTTTGATTCTGGCCTTCTCTCTGAGCAGGAGACAGGTGGGGACTGACCCAAAGGGAAGAGCTTCTGTTGGGTTATTTTCACTCCTGCAGAGATGCCAGGCAAGGTGAGACTCACAAAACCTTAGAATCTTAGAACATGCTGAGCTGGAAGGGACCTACAAGGACTACTGAGCCCAGCTGTCCATCTGCTCTCTGGAATCATCTAGAAACCTGGTGGGTCTGAGTCAAGAGACCTGGAAACACCAGCATTGGTTGGATCTGCAGCCCACCCTGAGCACTGCACTCAAACCATTCAGTTTGCACAACCAGACTCGAATCTGCGACTCCTCCAAGGCTTCCGCAGGGTCAGCGAGGTGTGAACGTTGCACAGAACGTGCCCAGAGACTTTCAGAGGCTCAGCAGCCCCCGAGAGAGTTTTTGCATCACCAAAACAGACTGTGGGGTGGGTTTGGATGGTGCCACATGGTCGCAGAGATAACAAGCCATCTGTGAGCACCGTGTCACTCACAGCCTTTCCTCTCCCCGTTTTGTCTCCATCACTTTTCTTCCCAGTCCTCAACAATTTGACCTACATTTGAGCAACCCCACAAACACCAGCAGGGCACAGAGCAGAGCTAAATACGCAATTAGTTACTTCCTGCTAATGAAGAGCGAGTCCATCCACATCAGAGGGAAACCAGACATGTGAGAATGGGATGATCCATAAGATGGAAAAGGACCCATAAGGAATATGATCACCTTCTGCCACCTTTGACTGATTTAGGCTCCTCTCTTTGTGAGTGGGACTTCAGTTCCTAAATCATTTGGGGTTGGGTTTCAAAAGATATTTGTTATCATGCAGAAAGAAGACTGCACAACATTTGAAATTTCACTGTTATTTCCTTTCCCATCTCTAAATTACATTCAAATTTAGAGCTTATATTCTGTATTATAGATGCATTCAGCTTGTGCTGCTGCATAATACAATTAAATGTATTTATAAGCAGTTGCAGGATCAGGAGATCTGAAAGATTTACCCTTTGTATAACTCTATATGGGACAAAATACTTACAGGAAATAAAAGCTGGGACAGGCTTGCCCTCGTTATTGATTTCAAGGGGCTGCTTTTCTGCCTGCAATGGTTCAGGTGTGTTGGTAACACCATGGCAGCTCACCACAAAGACAACATTGTGGGGCTTCCTAAAAACCGGAAAATGAAATTAAATATTAAAAAGAGAGAGAGAGAGAAAGAAATTAAACATGTCTCTGAGGCAAATGCAGTGAAATGCAAACTTAAACTGCATGACCACAAGTTTTGTATCAAGGCTTTAAATCATTTGTCTTCCTTT
>JAOXXN010000230.1:10708277-10725386 GCA_026770055.1 Myrmophylax atrothorax
AACAGGGTAAATCCCAAAGTGTTTTCCAGAGAGGGTCAGGCCAGCCCAGTGCCTCCATAGCACCTCCCAGTGCTCCCAGTAAAGCCCCACAGGGCAGCCCTGCATGTGCACACCTTGGCTGATGGGCATTTCCCAGGTCTGTGTAGCAAAGCTGAGTTACTCCACATTCTCAGGCCTTTGGGGCTCTTCAGCTTCTTTCCTGGGGAGGAAAGGGGGATTCTTTTTCTTTTTCTTTCTTTGCATTTTCTCGGACTGGAGGCTGCATTCTAATTACTCTGCATTTACAGGCTGCAGAGTGGAAATGCGATCCCTTCTCTAACCTTTATCATCTGTTTCTTATCTTCAGAGCTGCTCAGTCCCCTTAACTCTTCGTGCACAGGGAGACATTTAAAAGCCCTTCTGCTCTGAGCAGAGCCACAGTGGATGGGAAGGAGGGAGAAGCAGCAGCCCCAACCCACATGTGCACTGTAGGGGAAACAGGAATGTGGCTCTTTCCTCCCACCCCCATTGCTGCTGGCACACCATCCCCAGGAGATGGTCAGGAAGATGCTGGATGAGGCTCTGAGTGACCTGGTCTACTTGAAGATGTGCCTGCTCATAGGAGAAGGGTTGGACTAAATGACTCTTCCAATCCAAACTGTTCTATGATTCTGTGACTCCACACTCTTCACCACCAAAAGCACAACAGCACCTCATCCTTAAGGGGAACGGGATAACGGCTTCCCACTGCCAGAGGGCAGGGGCAGGTGGGATATTAGGAAGAAATTCTTCCCTGTGAGGGTAGGCAGGCCCTGGCACAGGTTGGCCAGAGAGGCTGTGGCTGCCCCACCCCTGGAAATGTCCAAGGCCAGGTTGGAGCAACCTGGGCTGGTGGAAAGTGTCCCTGCCCATGACAGGGGGTGGAACAGGATGATCTTTAAGGTTCCTTCCAACCCAAACCATTCTCTAATGCTGCTTTACCCTCTGTCAGCATCTCAATAGCAACCAGGCAGTGGTGGGACAGTGCTGTGTTCATCAGAGGCTCCAGGAATGTTTCTGGATGGTGGTTGTTGTCATCATTTATCAGACAGGCTCTGAACTAAACCCTGCCCTGCCCAGACCTTTGCATCAACCAGAGGCTACAGCAGCACATGAAGAACATGAAAAAACCTGTGAAGGGGTTTGGTCAACTCACCCTGAGCTGCTGACACTGCTCCAGCCAAAGACAGTGGTGGCACTGCAGGGTAGTTTGGCAAGTGGTGAGTGTTTCTGAAGAGCTAAAAGCTTAATCTTTGTTTAGATCTTAAATAAGCCTAAAAACCTGCCTGCAAAGCCCATCCCTGTGCAGCATCCCTGGGCTGCTGGTGGTGTGTGCAGCCCCTCAGAGCTGCAGGGTAATTGTAGGTTGCTATAAATACGTTTTTTTCCTTGCACATTTTAAATCTGTCAGGGTTGATTTCCATCACATGCTCCTAATGCAAAACGTCCTGGGGACTCTCTGGGTGAGGAGCAGGGCTCATCTCGAGCTGCTCCTCCTGTGCTGGGAGGGGATAAACCTCCTTTGAAGTCCTCCTGGGGATTCATGTCCAAGTCCTTCCTGTCCCCTCCCCAGGAGGGATTTCCCTGGGCTGACCCGACCTCTGCTCCTCTTCCACCACCGTGGCAGAGCCAGGGGAGATCAAGTGACCTTCCCAAACCCCAGGGCAAGGAGGAAAACCTTCCTGCCCTGCCCAGCCTGTGGCATTGAAGGGACCCAGTTCTTTCAGTCTTACACCAGAACTGGCTTGGATTTGAACTTTTGGGAAGACAACCGGCCTCAGCCTCACAAATACTCCGGGGTCTCCATCTGGTGGGATCTATAGGATCTTTTTCATCACTAAGTTCAAGAAGTTTCATCAGTGATTATGATGAAATGATCTCCATGCATCTTTGAGACTAGAAAAGTGCCAGCTGGATATTTTTTAAATTATTTTAGTTTCTCTTCTTTTTTTTTTTTTTCCAAACTGTCTCTATTGCTTTTTAACCATTATCCTGTGCACGTGGTTCAGCCTTTCACAAAAACAAAACAAAACAAAAAATCCCTGGGTGTGAGAAGATTAAAGATTTCGAGATCTGGACATTTTCAAATCAGAAACATATGTTGAAAATAAATGGGGCTGGCAGACAGCCACCACTTGTAAAAGCCAAGAGCTGTTGCATTAAAAGGATCCCCCGAAAGCCTCAGGAGAACAAGAACCTCAGCAGTTCCCTTCCCCTCACTCAGGGACAGCACCAGGACAACTCCAGGGGGTTTATCATTCACCTCCATGGCCTGTGCTGCCTTCTGCCCATAGGAATGTCACAATCATTTTTGAACCAGCCTTTGCACACACTGTCCATCCATTCCAAACTGCAGCATGCTCAGACTCCTCTGAAAAGACCTCAAAGCCCAACCTCTTTTTAGCATGGAGCAACTCTGCTCCCACCAAGATCTCCGGGGGAAACTGCAAGGACAGAAGCTACAGAAACTCCAGTCTGACCTGAATTTCTCAGACAAACAAGATACCACCCTGCAAAGGAGAAGGGAATGGCCAGAGTCCTCTCTGCTCCCATGAAGGAAGAACAGGGATGGAAGAAGAAGAAGGAGACAAAGATGAAGATCCAAACCTCCTGTCTCAGTCAGGGAGCTGCAAATAGTCAGGAGGAGAAGGCTGCAAGCTGCTGCTTCTCACCCTTCCTTCTGCCTGTGATATCATCATCCTCATGGAAGCATCACAGAACGCTTTGGGTTGGAAGAAGCCTTACAGACCATCTCGTTCCCAGGTGTTCTCCAATGCTCAGACATGCTCATCTCCCAGGCAAGATCCAGACCATAAAGCCACACATGTGGCCAAGCCACGTCTCAAGTCCAGTCCTTGATTTAGATCAAATAGGGATCATCCCACCAGCACAACTGCTGCACAGGACCAGGGACCCAGAGCTGTCCGGAATTTTCTGGCTGAGGGCTTAGCAGATCCCAGAACAACTGAAATGCCCCCCCAAGAGGGTCCATCACGGCTGGGGTGGAGCTGCAGACAGCAAGAACATCCAAACTAACCAAGTTTCCTCCTACAGGACAAGGGAGATGCATTTCCAACCAACAGGAGGACATCCCAAAAAGAGAACCAGGCACTCCGCTCCACACCACTCGATTTTCTTACCCCTGGCATTTTCCTGATTATGAGCAGGAGAACCACCTAGAGCAGGACTCGGAGCCTAATTGGTGAGGAGAAAAAAAGAATCAACATAATTACCTGTCCATGATGGTCAGAACCTGTTTTACATGGAATAATATTCTTCATCCTACGTTTGTTTATGGGGTCTTTAACTCTTCCCTTTTTATAGGGGGGTTTCTGAAATCTATTTTATTAGGGGAAAAAGATTTGAGTGTATTAGGCAAGGTGCCAGTAGCCATGGTAACCTCGGATTTTTCCATCTTCATTACAAGTTCAAGTAAAACCTTCATATAAAATCTAAATGAAAGGGTACATTATAAGTCCATTTTGAAATGTTTGCCTGGAAGTAAAACTTTGGACTGCATCCTTTTTTCTCTGCTGAACATTCTGGTTCTATGCAGAACACATTTTTCAAGTCAGAATTTTGTTTTCTTTCAAATTTTATTCCGTTTGCTCATACAGGGTGGGTCGTCTAGTGGTTAGAGCAAGGCATCAAGGCAACTGGTTTCCAGTCTCAGTCTGTTCCTGATCGGTCAGGGAGTGTTCCCAATTTTATCCAGGTGATTGGGGCAGATCCTGCCAGCTCTAAACATCAGTTGGGTTTTTTTTTTCCTTCCTTACCAATGTAACAGTAATTACAATTACTGTCCTGAGGGTGCACCAGGATTAGCATTGCCCCACTCATTAGAGTTGATGAAGAAGCCACTCCCCAGAAGAGCAGCTCATCTCTTCCACTGCATTTTCTCCTGCATCTGGAAGCCTGACTGAAAGGTTAAGGAGAAGTAGCAGTTAGAGAATGGCAGGAATTGTCTGTTTTCTTTCCAAAGACTCGATTAGGAAATCTGAAATTACACTGCAAGGTGTAAACAGTGACACAATGTTGTTCCAGGAGATACTCAACGTGCTTAGACAATCCTTCAGTGACACCTGAGTGGATTAATTCCTGCACCGTGTCATCTTAAAGTGCTCTGGTTTCATCCAGCCTTGGGAGGAGGCAAATTCTGCAGCTGCCTTTCATTTCTGGGCACCATCTCACCAGGGGCCAGAAAGCCACAACTGTAGCAATGACTTCCTTCCTGGACAGTCCCCTCCAGCACATGGAACTGAGCAGCTCCTCTAAGACTGAATCAGGAGAAATCTCCTCTCCAGCCTCTGCTCTGTCCATGCAATCCAGCCCCTCTGGAGCAACTGGGACTGGGTTTTCCCTAGGAAGCATCCTGAGAGCTTGTCCATATCTCCAGGTTGCAGGGACATCCTGGGACCTTGTCCATGGCCTGGTCTCCAGGTTACAGGGACATACAGGCTCATGGACTGCAGGGAAGGAGAGTTTGTAGAAAAGCTCTGTCCCAATCCCCTCGTATTCCAGCCCATGCCTGGTGGTCTTTAATGGCCAGGGCTGGTTTGGGCTCAACCTGAGCTGTGTCTGCAGAGAATTGTCTGTGTTTGGGCTGAGGGTTTTGTCCTGACTCTGGGCAAGCTGCAACCTGGGGGCACAACTCCCCTCTGCTCCTGCTCTGAACAGCCCCCACCTTCTCCCAGGGGGTTTATCAGAGCAGCCCTCGGGTTGTGCATTGTGTGGGGTGCAGCATCTGCCCATGGTGGGGCGACCTTCACCCTCAAGGAGCACCATGGGGGGCTCGGGGGGGCTGGGGCAGTGATGCCAGCAGTGCAGGTGAGGGGAGCAGGAGGCCTGCCATGCTCCCTGAGCCAGCACATCCATCCCTGCTGCCCCCCTGGCTGGGCAGGGACAGGGCACAGCCCAACCCTCAGAGCTTTTCATCCTTCCTAATGATGCTGGAAAAGCTTTTCCACATCTGCCACAAGCCTGAAAGGAGACCCTGCTCCTGTTGGATCTGATTTCCCTTCTGCTCTGTCACAGTTCAAACCCAACCTGCTGCCTCCCGTCCAGGCACGTTTTGGGAGGGGAGAAGGGGCTGCAAACGGCGAGGGGGCTCCTTCTTTCTTTGATACATCCTTCCTTCCGCTCCTCACAATCAATTAGTGGGCAAAGACTTCCGAAAAGCTCTTTCCTCCCTAACCTTTCGCAGCCTGTTGCGATAATGACTCTGGAGAGATCGACCTGGGCCTTTGCGTGGGGTTCGTTCCCTTCCCGGGGCAGCGGAAGGTGACCTTCATCACTCCCTCCTCTTCCTTCCCTACCCCTGCAGCTCACAGGGGCTCAGGGAGGAGGAGGAGGGGTTGGAGCTGCCTCACTCCCAGCAGATAGAGTTTCTCTCCAGTGTCATTTTTGTAATCAAAAGTCAGAGGGTGGTTCTAGAGATAACATAGGCCCTGGGAGGTGGAGGGGGACTGCCCTTCCAAATAATGATCATAATTATGCATACCTTGAATCAAGGCATCAAGAGTTGGAGGGGTGAAAGGGCTTTCTGGTTTTGATTTGTAATTTCTTGCTGCCTCTCTCAGAAACTAAACTCCAAGCTGCTGCAACTTCCCCTCAAAACACAACTTACCACTGCAGTAACCCATCTGGCCAGGAGCAGTGGGGTTTGTGGGTCCCCCATGAGGCAAACTCACAGGTAGGATGTGCCAGCAGTTTTCCCTGGCACCTGCAGATGCTCTCACAGCCTGTCCACCTGGGGATGGTGCATTGTGGGCTTTTCAAACAACACCTGGTAGAAAAGCATCCCTGCTCCCCAGGGAAGCTTTGTGCTGGCTCCCACCCAGTGGGAAAAGGATGGACCATGCATGGACATGTCCTGGGACAAGCACATCTCACTCAGCATTTCCACAAGGTCTTCCCCACAGCCCTGCAACACTCCCCAAATCTGACAAGTGCTTCTCCCAGTGCCCCACTAGCACCTCCCTCATCCTCCAGAGTGCCACAGGTGGCACTGCAGTGGCTACTGACTCACACCCCTGTCCCCAAAGAGGAATTTTTCCAGCTAATTTTCCCTCCTGTCACCAGCAGAATAAATGAGGGAGCCACCCCCAGCACCCAGCACTGCCCACGGAGCACCTGCACGTGCGGAGAGGCAGCAAACACAGACAAACAGCTGCTAAACCCCATGAAGCCCATGCAGCCCCCAAAGCACCACTCAAACCACATCACCCTGACACAGCCCAGCTGCAGCCAGGCAGTTCCTTCTCTAAAAGCAAAGTGACTCCTCTGGGAACAAAAAAAGGGCGGTTTTTAAGGTACTGCTGAACTCTGATCACACAGGAGATGTTTCCCTCCCCACCACCACCTGTACCAGTGCGTGTGAGCAGCCACCTGTTGCCCCCAAACCCACTCAGTGCCCACCACACAGCACTGTGTGACCATGACCAGCTCCCACCCACTCCCAGCATAATCAGAACCATCCCATCCCACTGAAAAACTGGAACCACTTTGAGGCAAGAAGCCCGTTACTGAGTTACAAACCTCTCCCATCCTCCACATAGAGCCTTGCAGAGAGCCAGCCAGAAAATAATAACTCCAACCCATGTGGTGAGGAGGGAGAGAATACAGTGTCTCCAGGTAACAAATATTTGCTTCTCCAACCATTGTTCCAGCCATTAAATGGATTTATTAAAAAATCCAGAATTTGATTTTGTTTGAATAAAACATGAATGTGTCCCCCCTGCTCCCCACTGAGCTCTGTTTAATATGTTTTAAGCTATGAAGTCTCAGCTGAGTGTGTATGATACAGAAGGCAAGGCTTGAATAGCCCAGCTCCGTTGGCATCAGTGGATTGGCACTGATTTAAATTAAGTAAAAAATAAGCAAAAATTGGGGATGTGGTGGGTAAGTGCAGGCCTTGGTGTGGGCAGGTGTCCTCGCCCTCTGTCCACCAAAACCCAGAGTGCCCCTCAGTGCACCCACATCAGCTCTTCCCAGTAAGGATATAACTAAACTTTTGAGCCACTACCATGCAATGAAGTAGATTTGCAAAATTCCACACTTTGCTTCTCCATTCACTCTGCTTGAACCAGCCCTACCATCTTCTCATCCCTTCCCTCTCTCCAGGTCCCAGGAACAGCCTTTGGAGGGATGGGATTCCCTTTCGCTAACCAAGTAGATTAAAAATCAGAATTTTTAATCACACCTAGTCATTAACAAACCCATGATTGATCCAGGCAGGTTCATGCATGTGCCCAAGACTGAGATAACAGCAACTGCTCAGGAAAACTCCATAAATCAGGACAAAAAAATCCATCACTGCATGGTCTTTTAGGACCATCTCTTCTCTGCTGCCTCTGCTGTGAAATCTCGTGTCTGGCCACCAGAAGCAGAAGAGAAAGTCAAGAGACAAGCAGAGGACACGGTTCCTCCTGCTCTGCCCCCTCCTTCACCCAAAATCTAATAAAGATGATTAAATTACATGTCTTTTCCTCCCATTGAAATCCCTGCTCACCGCCCGAGTATTAGAGCTCAGGAAATAAGGCACGACAACTTCCCTCGTGAAACTTAAGAAGGCAGAGCAGGGGTCTGGAGCGACAGGCCTGCACCACTGGGCTGCTCTAATTAAGAAATCACCCTGCTGAGCAGAACCTAATCTAAATAAAATAGAGAAAGGAACTCAGTTCCAAGCGCTGCGTCGCGCTCGCCCCTCCCGCCGGCGCCGCTGCCCCCGCCAGCCCATCCCGGCACAGGGAGGTTTTCTGCTCCGCTCCCTCCGAGGCCAGGGAGGCTCACACAGAGCCCTGTGTGTGCTTGGGGTGGCCAACTTCCAAAGGAAAAATACACCAGCCATGGATGGCAAAAGGCTGCTAGTTTGGGTTGGGGTTTTTTTTATTGGTGATTTGAATTTATTTTTTTTTAATGATACTTGGCCTGCTGTTTGCGAAGGAGGGGGAAAAACCAAACCAGGAGATGATTAGATTGTTGGGATGGCTGGTCCAAACTCGTTTGGGACAGAAAACTGGAGGCTGGGTTACATTTGCCACTTGCCTAGAAAAGTTTCTGTCTTTCATGGAAAAACATTGAAAAAATAATATGAAAATAAAAAAAAAATCCCATATCTTTTAGTTATAGAATGTAAAACATAAATATTTAAGCCAAAAATCTCAGCTGATTTGATCCTTCACATCTCTTCTTAGATAATTTCCTTATGTTCCCATTCAGATTCCCCATCAACCAATATCCACATGCCAGCATTGGGATGATCATCCCACCAGTCTCCCAGGCTGGACCAGAAACTCCACCACCACCCATTGCCTGTCCAGGTTCCCTCCAGCTCCACTCTGCTCCCCACCATCCCATTCCCCACATGGCCACAGTTGCTCTCCCCTCTCCAGTTCAGAGTAGGTGTCCCATCACACTCTCCAGCTCCTCACAGCCATTAATTTCACGAAATGAAGTGACCATGTGAGTGGCTGTTTAAAAGCCCAGAAAGATTTACAGCCACACACAGAGGAGCACAGACACTCCCGGGTATGTTTTTAAAAGGCACTTACCTGCTTAAAAGGGAAAGTGCTGCTGCTTGAAGGTTTCCTGGCCAGACCTGAGAAGAAAATCAAACAAACACTATTTGCATTTATTCATAATTCCCAGCAGATTGTTGTTCTAGGAGCTTTTGGCTCCAGGGGAGTTAATCTGACTTGTGTCAGCAGAGGACCAGGCTGGCTGAAGATGCTCTTCTGAAGACACAGAATCCCAGAATCACTGAGGTGGAAAAAGACTTTCAAGGTCATGGAGTCCAAGCTGTGACTGATTTCTACCTTGTCCCCCAGCCCAGAGCACTGAGCGCCACATCCAGTTACTTCTTGGACACCTCCAGGGATGGAGACTCCATCACCTCCCTGGGCAGCCCTGAACCTCCCCTGGCACAGACTGAGGCCATTCCCTTTTGTTCTGTTGCTCATTGCCTGGGAGAAGAGACTGATCCTCAACTTGCTGCAAGGGAGTGGAACGAGATGAGCTTTAAGGTCCCAAACCATTCTGCGATCATTTTCACCGTCAGGGTGATCAGACACTGGGACAGGGACCCAGAGGGGATGTGAGACCTCCATCCTTGGAGATACTCAGACCTCTCCTGGACACGCCCCAGGCAACCCAGGGTGGGTGTCCCTGTTCTGAGCAGGGTTGCACTGGAGCCCTGCAGGGGTCTGTTCCAGCTGAAATGATCTGCAGTTCTGTCTCCCCACCCACACCCCCAGTGCTCCCAGTTCCTTCCAGCCTGCACTTGCTCCCAAGCCTCTGAAGGGGCTCCCAGACCCTCCCAGACATATTACTGCTGCAATTTCTATTCAAACAGTAAAACCATTTCTCCATAACTCAGCCAAAGTGTTAACACTCCCATTTCAGTTCCTTTTATGACAGCCCCGGGCTACTGCCAGCCAGGCTCCCCTCACCACCCAACCCTCTCCACACCTACACCCCCAACCCTCTCACAGCACTGCTTGTTCTGCAACAGGGAAAAAAAAAAGGCAAATAAATACACTACCAAAGAAGAACATTGGAGTTAGAGGCCAACAGAGAGTGGCAGGGAACCAGCAGGAGTGCTCAGGGCTGCACTGTGCCCACCCCACGTGCCACACGCGGTCCAACCTGCCTCAGGCAGCAAAGAGAGCTCTTGGCTGGTTATCTATGGGATTTGTGCCCATCCCTCAGCCCTCAGGCAATGCAGGGGGGAAATCAGGGCTGCAGAGGAGCCCTGCAAGGCCTCACAGTGTGTGAACTAGTCCTAAATAAGCAAGATATGGAACTGAGTTTGTTAAGCTACTAAAAATAAAGTCCTTTGTCTTGGGTGAACCTTCTGATCCCACTGCAGCCTGAGCTGTCTCTGCCTTCTCTGACCACCACAAAGCTGATCTACCTTACCCCAACAAAGGGTGACCCCAACGCCAGGCTGTGGGTCTAGGCTGCTGTTCTAGGCTGTCTGGATCTCTTAAGGTCTGAGGTGACTGATGATGCATCCTTAAGGACCAGAGAGCCACCTGTAGAATGTGGATGCCTTGTAGCCAGTAGAATCTTTCCATGCATGTGAGGTGAACTGCTGACCAGTGGTGTGCTGGCATGTTGGATACAGGAGTAGATAAAAGTGAAGCTGTTACTAAAAATAAAGTCCTTTCTCTTGGGTGAGCCCTCTGACCCCACTGCAGCCTGAGCTGTCTCTGCCTCCTCGACCACTGCTAAGCTAATCTACATTACCCCAAAAAAGGGTGACCCCCATAAAGCCCAGTGGGTTTTCTCCTTTCCCTGGTCTCTCCCATTTTCCACAGGGCTTTGCACAAGCCCCAAAGCTGTTCCTCTGCCTCCATTTCTTTACTGTGAAACAGGAAAAGGTTGTTTTACCTTTACCAGGCATTGTGAGAATGAAACCCAGTCACAAAGTATCAGCTGAGGGTGCACAGGGAAAAAGGAACTCCTGCACCATCTGCTCCACACTGGGCAGTGCTGTCACCCCTCCCTGGGAGCTGCATTTCCAGGGACACTGAGGTGGCACTCAAGTCCTCCGGGTGTGACACAGCAGAGGGTGCCTTGCCCTCGGGCAGTGGCACAGGCACAGAGCACATTCCTGCCCTGCAAAGTGGATGGCCTGGGTAGATCTGAAGCCTGGTGTGTGATGACAGACCATTTCACAGCTCAGTGCTGCACGTGGTGCTCTGTCAGATACAGTGTCAGAGGTGTCCTTTGCATCTGCTGCTTTCTCTCTTTTTTTGATAAAACCAACAGGAGACTTTCTCTTAACATCAACCAATGACAAACTCGAGGGAAGCTGGATTTTTTCCTCCACTCTGATTCATTCACTACTGATTGCTGTTCACTTCAGTGCTCAGAGCAGATCCTTGGTACTCAACACAGTGCAGACCCAGTGGGATTCTCTGGAGCACTGAAGCAACTCCAGTTCCATTCTCACCACTTAAGTGGACACATCAATGCTTAATGCACAGACCCTGCTCTCCCTCCCTTCCTATCTCACCACCACTGGCAGTGTCCACAACTCACACAATTCTTGTCCAACAGAGGGAAACAGAGGCAGATAGATTTGTCAAGCAGTTTGCCCTGGGCAAAAGGCATAAGCAGAAATGGAAAATACTTCCTTTGAACCCAAGCCTGTGTTTAACCCCCAGGTGAGGCTTTCCCAGGTGCCCAGAGCCATCCCTCCATCCCCCTAACGGGGACACACAGCTCTAACACCTTTACCCTCCCTCTGTTTGGCAGCAATAATAACACAAAGTGCATACACAGCCCAGCCAGGCCAGGAGCAGAGGGAAGGCACGTTATGCTGTACTTACACACACACATAAAGGCACAGACATACCTACATATCCAAGGGTCTGTGAGAAGCCATTCCAAAGTCAGGCTCTTCATCGTCATCCTCTTCATCTTTGGTGGGAATCCCAAGGCTCCTCTGCAGAATGGACACCCAGCCTGCCTGGAACAACACAGTGTCACGGCATGGCCCACATCTCTGGTGGTGCAGGGGGCATTCCCAGCCAGGAGCTGCACTGAGCCAGGCAATCCCACCTGGCAGATGCAGGGCCAAACCCCTTCCATTCCTTGGCAAGGAAACGCCCAAGCTGCTCATGGGGCCCAGCTTGAAGGGCAAGTTACCCCCAAAAACTCTGCTCAGAACCAGCTCCCCCCGCTCTGCCTCAATCCTTGACTTCACTCTCTCAGCAATTCCAGAGCTTCCCAGAGAGCAGGGACCACCCCAACCTCACCCTGCTGGGGATGGATGAGCAGCTGCTGTCCCAGTGGGGAATAAGGCTGGAGCGTGCTCTGATCCCACCTTTTATAGCCCGGGTTTCTCCACTGCCAGGCCGTGCCAGGAGGCAGTGGCAGCGACCAGGCACACGCCGGGCATGGAGAAGATGAGGGGGTTTAGCAACAGTCCAAGGACACCTTTGCTGAAGCTCCATTCATAGCACCAGGCACGGCCCAACAGCCCAGCAATTGTTCTCCCCAGCATCCCCTTCCCATGGAGGCCACTGGCACAGCCTCCCCTCAGGCACGTGGGAGGGCAGCGCCCCATCCTTGTTCTGAGCGTTGTTTCTTTAACCACACCACCCTGCAAAGATCTCCAGAGAAGTTCCACCACACACAGACAAGATTTACTCTTTTTTTGTCCCCTCCCAGATCTTCCTTCTCTCCACCACTTTTCCTTTCTCTCCTTCTCCCTCTCTCTTCCCTTCTTCTCGCTTCTGGCACAGTTTGGCTCTGCCCACCTGCATCCCTCGGGCTGCCTGTGCCAGGCTGGCTCCTGGCACGGGGAAGCACAACCTCTGCATTCAGGCACAGGAGGGCAGGAAAGTGAAACTAATGCACTCGGGGCTTGTTGTGCCACCAACTTAATACCTGCACAGGGAAAACAAAGGCGCTTTAGAGAAGCCGCTGGGATGCCGTGACCCTTCCCCCAGCGTGGAGGAACCCGAGAGATAACAGGGGCTGAAAGAAAAGGCACAAACATAATTAAAACTACCCAAGCGATTTCTGGAGGTATTATGGATGATGATGGCCCAGAGGATAAGAGTATTCCTGGGATTATTAACATCCACCAGCACAAAGGGACGAGCAGGTTGTTCACTTTTTTCACGCTCTTCAATGTTATTATTTTGGAGGGGAAGGAAGAAGTTCCTTTTTGAAAGGGAGACCAGGGTGCAGCCAGAGCAGGGAGAATCCTTTGGTTCATGTGATGAGCTCAGAGCACGGTGCTACAAACAAGGCTGTGGGTTTGCCCTCGTGTGGGCCATTCACTTCAGAGTTGGACTCGATGGTCCTTGTGGGGCCCTTCTGACTCAGAACATTCTGTGAAGTCCAGAACTGGACTAATCACCACCCTGCCCCTGACAACAGGCGGGCAATTGATTAATTAATCAGGGCAATGGATTCCCAAACCCAGACCAGCAGCAAGAGGGAGTGTTCCCTCTGTCCCCACCAGCCTGTGCCACAGGATGGGGTGTCCCCACACTCTGGGATTCAGCAGCCAGGAAAATGCCAGTCCTTTCCTTCCCTTGGCTTCAGCCAGCGCCGCTCCCACTGGTGTCACAGACACATTCCATAGGATTTAACTGTTCACCTAAAGAAATTCCATCAGTTCCTTGAGGAAGGAAGTGCCTGTCCAGCACTTCTGGCCCATCACACACGCTCAGGCAAGCCAGGTCCACGTGCCATGACCAATCAGAGCTCAGCTCTCACCAGCTGGGAGTGGGACTCAATGATCCTTATGCATCCCTCCCAATCTGAGGCACCCTGTGATTCTAATCTGGGGCTTTTCCCCCTCAGCATTGCTGATACTTCACATCACTTCGAGTCTGGGTTTGCTGGTGCCACGGTGCAGAGGAGCAGGTTGGGGATCCCAGGTGAGAGAAGCACCAGTGAGATGAAGTGGAAAGGGCTCCTCAGACCAGATCAAGGGAGTTGCTTTACCAGGATTGCTCAAAGTCAAACCACCAAAACTGGTCAAGGCGAGGAAATGGTGTCAGGAGCATCACACAAGTGGAATTTTCCTGAGAAATCAGGGAGATGTTTGCAGAGTTTTTCACCCAGGACTGTTGCTGGATAGAGCCAAATTCCATCCTATTCCTGTTGCATAATTTAATTAACAGTAATACAAGATCTGTCGTTATGTAAGAAAACTGGGGGCACTTTCTGTTCCAGTTTCATCTCACCTTAATCACCATTGCCTTGCCTTGGTGTTAACACTGTTTCCTCACCCTGCACTCGGTGTAACCTCATTAAGCAAAGCCTAAAGTCTATGTTACTTATTTATTCCACATGATAAAACCAGGATATTACTCACTGTGATAACATGGTTAATTTTCAGTGAAGCCTCTCTTGGCAAACTTTTAATACAATGAATAACAGCCCTATCAGATCCCAGATAAAAGCTGTCATATTTAACCTCAGCTCAGGCTTTGGCCCAGGGACTTCAAGGTGCAATAATTACGTTCTGCTGGTTTTTCTCTTAATTTTTCCTCATAAAAATCAAGGCATAAAATTAAATTAGTTCAGTGTTATTTAGCACGAGCTTTATTCAAGGCCAGTGCTCGCATCAGGCTGGGAATGGTGTGTTAAACCCCACTGCCAATTCACCTCTCTGGTGGGCCTTGACTGGGAAATTTGGTGGACAAAGTTGGGCTGAGGGGGGTAAATATTGTCCCCATCCCCTCCTCCTACCTGTGTGGCAGGGCTCAGACAGAGCTGGGGCAGCCATTTGCCATCTAAGCCCCCAAAACTGCACCCAGAGCAGGTTCCTCCATCCTTCCATGGGTGGGAGAAATGTGGGGGAACAAACCTGACAGTGTTAATTTGAGCAATTTCTACTAAAAGCAAAAGAGGACGAATTGGGTGAAAAAAAATACAAGATGGCCCCAAATTAGAGTTACCATTTTGACCCAACCCTGTGGAGTCTCACTGCATGCCAGACCCAAAACCGAGTCTGTCCTCCAACATGAGGCTGTTCCAGTCCCAACAGAGCCCAAAGCTGCTTCTGGGGCAAACTGGAGCAATATGGGCAACACACTGAACAGTTTCTGAAGGGCTGGATGGGCCTCACTGACCTCAGATCACTCCAGGATTTATATTCCACCAGCACAAGCGAGGAGAGAAATGGCCACAGGATCTGAGGGCAGTGGGGTTATTTTAAAATTAGAAGAGGTGTCGAATAAGCTTTTCCATGAATTCATTTTGCAAGTGTACTTTTTTCTTTGAATTTGTGTGACTCTGTGGGCCAGCCACGCAGCAGAGCCCGGTGTGAGGGATGGCATGAAATGTGTAATTACAGCGGGGAAGCCTCCGCGAGGTGTCAGAGCCACGATAAGTCCTGTTTAAACTTTACCCAGAGCTAAACACCAAGAGTCAACATGCACTGCTGCCCAAACTCTCTGATCAGGCCAGGCAAACATCCAATCAGAAGCATAAATCAAAGCCCAGACACAGCCAAGTGAGACTGGAGTGTTTAACTCTACAATTCCCACCTGCCCAGGACTTTCCCAGCAGGTTGCCCACAGCCAGGTCTCTCCCCAGACATCTGTTTGCCCAAGGAACTGTCTGTGTGCATCATTGCTGGGTTTATTGGCCCCTGGTAGGCACAGACACGAGGGAAGGCCCCGCAGGGGACACCCTGTCCCAGCCCTGCAGCACCTGCAGCGCTGCTGGGGGATGTTCTGTTTGCTTTTCCTCCTGCCCCATCCCCACCACCGACCCTGGACAGCCCAAAATTCCACACAGCAGGAGGGCAAAGCCACGATTCTGATCTCACCAAGCGGGGAAGGAGAGGGAGGGTCACCCATCAGCCTGGGGCTCATTGGGCTCCTCCACATCACCCTTCCTCCCCCTAAACCTGGGATTGTATTCCCCACGGGAAGGGGCCCAGCAGGAAGGTCTCTCCTTTTGGGAAAAGCCCCCAAAGCCACTTTTTGAAGCCCCCACCACAGCCCAAGGCTACCTACAAGACCAGGAGGCCACTGTCAAGGACGACACGACATTTTGGCTGCCAACACCACGTACCTTTGGGAGCCTTTGGCCACAGCAGTTGCCAACCCTTTGCTTCCAGCAGTGGATTCTCTCCAGGAGTTTTCCTCACCCCTCCCAGTGCCTGGAAGAGAGGGGGGACCCACCACCCCCAGTGTCACCCCAGAGCCCCCATCCCCTCTGCATGTCCCTGTGCCAGCACCATCTACCTGAACACATGAATGAATCCCAGGCTGGCTGAGCTCACTGAGCTCTGGATTAGACCTCCAAGTGATGTAACTCATAATTAAAAACCCATGCCAATATTCTGAGAAAAACCATTTTTTCCCCAGATTGGGCAAAATAAAGGTTAAAAAACACCATCTGTCATGGTAATTTTTTTTCATATTTCTCTGTCCTTTCCCTCATTAAAGGGAAGTGGGGAGGGGAGAATGTTCATTTGAAGCTTGCAACATGTTTTATTAATTGATGGCAAATAATCCTAAGATAAAGTGCACAATAAATTTTTTAATGAGAACATATGGTGGGGAAAATTGATAGGACTGAGCCTTTGAAGATTTCCTTGTGAGCACAGATACAAGAGGAGTGGGAAAAGGCTTGGACAGGGAAGCCCAAATATTCCTCAAAGGGAGAACAGGGCAAAGGGCAGGTGGGGGAACTGCTGCTGTCCCCAAGCACCAAGTGCTTCAGCTGGACATTGTCCTTGAAGGGATGCTCAAAACCCCAATGGTTCACACCAGGTCTAAAGACAGGGTTAAAGCTCACCTGTGACTCTGACCTGTGCCAGGTATCCTGGTGCCACTCGCCCTGGGGATCTTCCTTGGTATCAACTGGTTAGGAATGGGCTTAAAATGGACTTAAATAAGCTGCTCATACAGAGCAAGTGGCTCAGGAGTTTATGCCTGTTTGATCACCTCAGCCATGGAATGGTTTGGGTTGGAAGGGACCTTAAAGAACATCTCGTTCCAACTCCCTCCAGTAGACCAGGGTGCTCAATGCCACCTTAATTAAACAGGAGTGGGTTTATAGACTCACAGAAAGAAGATTCTTCATAGAAAGGGTTGTCAGGCAATGGAAGAGGCTGCCCTGGAGGTTTTGTAGCCTGTCAATATTTCTTGGCCCCGTTCAACTCAGTCATGAGACCTGGCCAGGGCACCCCAGGGCAGGAGCTGGAAGGGCCTGTGTCTGTAACCCATTAACCACAGGCAGATACAGATATGGAAAGGACTTGGATTTAAAAACACATCACCCCAAAATGAGACACCCTGCACTGGGACATCCCAGGCTTTTACCTTTCATCTGGGACTCTGCTGAACACTTCTAAGACCCTGATGAGATGGACAACTAGTTCCTGAGCAGGAACACAGCAGAGGAGTGGAAAATATAACATATAGATATTGTTCAGCATGTTTTTTTCATGTGTTATAAGGTGCTTTTATTCTCAAGCAACAAGCCCTGTAGCCCTTCAAGGGAGTGTGAAAACCAGAACTTTGGAAGACAGGATCCCAAAATTGTCATTACCCCACACCTGCACTGGGCATGTGGAGGACCCCCCGCCGCCCCCCCCCCCCCCCG
>JAOXXN010000230.1:10755163-10772992 GCA_026770055.1 Myrmophylax atrothorax
CCCCGCCCCCCCCCCCCCCCCCCCCCCCCCCCCCCCCCCCCCCCCCCACACACCCAGTCATTTTCTGTGATTAAAAGGCAAATTTTATTCCTCTAGAAACTTGGAAGCAAATGTGGCGTTGCCATGGTTTCACACCCACTGGCTGGAAATGACAATATTAGCAGGGTGACCTGGTAATTAGAAACTGTGCCCCCAGGTCAGGCTGCGGAGAAAATAAAGAGAGATTACGGAGTGCTAAAGACACAGCATAATGCTGCGGGCTCCTGGGCTCCCCACCTTTTATAACCGGCCCATTTAAATGCAGATTATGACTTTCCACCTGGGGCTGCTAATCTGTCTCACAGCCAGATCAAACAATAAGGCATCTCTCCGCACTGTGGGGCCAGGGTGCTTTGGAGCTCGGGCTGTCATCAGGTCTCTAACTCTGTCTGTCCCCCTTTTCTCAGGGAAAACCCCACAGTTTTCTGTTCACAGGTTATTATTTTTCCACCCTAGATGTTTATGTCCTCATCTCCCTCCCCCAAACCCCGACGATTTGGAGCAAACCAGGCTCAGATTTTCCACTCGGTGATGCAATGGAAGACAAGGGGCAGCAATCAAGCTCACTAACATGGTGCTGGCACACACTCAGTTTAGGGGGAAGGAGAGTGCAGGGGTCCTGAAATAGCAGGAGGGTGATTTCAGGGAAGCAGGTGGTTCCTCTCAGCCCAGCATCCCAAGGGACACTCGAGGACACAGAGTCAGTGCCAGCCCAACAGGTCCCACTGGTATCAACCAGGTGATGCTGGGCAGAGACACACCATCCCCATGGGATCTACCTGACCCAGCACCTGGGCAACCCCATCACTCCAGCCCTTCCCTTGATGAGATGTTTCATGGAAATGAGCAGGATCAGTAGGGACAGCGTTCAGAGAGCACCTTCACACTGAACAGCAGGAAATCAACCCCCACGTGTCTGAAATAGGATGGGATACCTGGATATCCAAGCGGGGAAAAGACCCCAGGATGCAGCACTTGTTCTGGTTCCCAGGTTGCCTAGGCCATCAGCTCGGTGAGCCCTTTGGCATGAAGAGCTACAGAATCATTTAGGTTGGAAAAGACCTCCAAGATCATTCAGTCCAACCTGTGCCAAAAGCCCACCTTGTCACCCAGCCCAGAGCACTGAGTGCCACAACGTCCTTCCTTGGGCACCTCCAGAGATGAGGAGGACTCCAAACCTCCCTGGGCAGTCCATTCCATTGCCTGACTATCCTTTCTGAGGAGAAATTTTCCCTAATACCCAATCTAAAGCTACTCTGGTGCAGGTTGAGGCTGTTTGCTCTTGTCCTGTTGTTACCTGGGAGAAGAGGCTGACCCCGACCTTGCTACAACCTCCAGCTGTGTTTTCTCTGGTGGCAGCTGCTGGTGGTGTCTGGGTGGGGACTGTCCTCACCCAGGACTGACCTGGTGCACAGGAAGGTTAGAAAGGACTAACCCAGACACAATCACTGTAAGCTGGACATTAAAATCCTTCCCCTGTTTTAATCACCAGCAGAGCGGGTAATGCCACTGCCATTACAGCCAGATGACTCCATCAACACCAGCAGAGAGTGAGAGCTTTAAGCTCCTTAGGCTCCTGCACCTGCCTCTTCACTGCTCTTGGCTTTCCTTAAGTGTGGGAGCCTTTCAATGAGGGTTAATAACAGCCCTGCACCCTGAGCAGGCTCCATCCCTGGGCCTGTCATGTATTTCTCACAACCCAGCACAGGTGTCAGGTGCATCAGGCACCTTCCTCAGCAGTTCAGAGAGTGCCAGGAATTTTAGCTGCTTTTCTGGAGATGCCAAACTCAAGGCCCAGCATGTGACAGACCCTGCTAACGTGGGTCTCTAGGTCCCACTCACCCCCCTTGGCCAGATATTTAACATCTCTGTCACTTTATGGTCCTGAAAACCCAGGACAGCTCCATCCAACCATTTTCAAACACTCCCCATTCAAGAGTCAGCTTAACCTTCTCAAAGTAGGAGGAGGAATAGGGAAAGAGATTCCCAGAAGACTCTGAAGGACACAGTGGAGGTTGCTGTCTTCCTCCCATATCCCAGTCTTTGCAAAATGCCCTTAGCAAACACACAGGAAGGAAAAGCCAACAGGGCGTCCAGGCAAAGAACCCAAAAACCCCAACCACTGAATGCAACTGTGGGCAAACCCCTTCATTTCCAGGTACCTTTTTCACAGCAGTAAAACAGCAATTGCTCCTTGTAGCAATTCTGGAATAATACCCAAGGAGGGTGGATAATGGAGTGCTGGAGTGCAAGGCACTGGGAACACTGGAGAAGCCAGAGTGGAACCCCCAAGCCTTGCCGTGCACACCTGGGCACCCAGGCCAGTCTAAGTTCCTCTGGGTCTCAGTTTCCCCACAGCTGCACACCTGAGATCCCACTACACTGCACAAACAACTCATTGGATGCTTGGAAATCACACAGACCCGATTCTGCACGTTTTTATTGCAGATAACAGATGAGACTTGGGTCACCTTATCCCTGCAGGCAGCCAGAGCCACCAAGGGCCAGCACAGACACGTCTTACCACTGAGAAAGGAGCCCAATAAAAGCTAAACCGGAGCCTTATTAGCTTCATACTTGCCTTCCCCAACCCCTGTGCTGCCTCCAGTCCCCTTTGCTCGCCCCCATTCCTCCTCCCGTCCCAAACTGTCATGGTTTATTTTGTTTGGGTGGATTTTCTTTCTCTTTCCTTCCCCCGCCCCTCGCAAAGAGATAGTTTTCCCATGGAGATCCAGCCCGCTCCGTGCCCATTAGCATCCTTGTGCATAATTAGAGCCCAGGGTATTGTCATGCAAAGCAGCCTCGGATGACAACACTTCAGCCTGGACGACGCAGAAACGCTGCGAGGAAGTTTCTCACACTGGTTTTAGCCAAGGCAAACTGGCTCGTGCACGGGTTTGAGATTTTAATTAATTAATGGGTGCTGGGCTCCCTTCACAGCCCCACCACTGCTCGAGGATGGGAGCTCCCAGGGCTCTGCACCCATCCATCCCTCTGTCCATCCATCCATGGGCTTCACCGTTCCATCTAATAGAATCAGGGAGTGCCTTGGGTTGGAAGGGACCTTAAATCCACATCTTCAGGGGTTTTCTTCTGGCTCCAGGGGTCTGGTTGGCTCTAGCTGGATACTGGTGGTGCCCCTTAGGAGATCACACAGTAATGATGGCTGGGGGAAAGATGGGTGAGCTGGGCCAGGACAACCCAACAGGGCTGGATGCTGAGCCCCCTTTCTGGAACGTTCCCCTGCTCCTTGGGCAGTAGTTGTGAGCAGGGCATGTGTGTAAAGGGCACAAGGACAGAGAAGACACATTTTCCCAAGGAAAGGTATAAAACAGGAGGAGCAGATTTTCAGAGATCTTCAGCAGAGCCAGAAGAAAACACCCCTATCCACCTACCCCCAAACCCAGCCACATTCACCATATGGCAGAGCAGCAGATCAGCACATAAATGGAGGATAAAGGTAAAATTATAAACAGGCTCTAAGAAATACCCAAGTCCTGTTTTCAGAAGGGATTTACCTTCCCACCTGGCAAAGTCCCATTCCCCTGCAGTGGGATTTGCACTCCATGTGCAGCATCACTTGTGCAAAGAGTTTAAGAGCCTCCCAGTGGAGAGTTTTGCTCCATGGGGGAATGTTTAGAAGCTTTTTATCTGCCCACCCCAAAAAACATTCACCACAAAAGCACATCACATCTGCTCCTTCCTGCCCCACACCTTGCTGGAAAGGGATTCTTGAGAGATCCACAGCAGCAGAGGCCAGAGGGCTCCTCCAGGCCCATCAGACAGAGCAAAGCAAACCCCAGATTCTGCCTCCACAACCATTCCCAAAGCATCCACCAGTAATTTGTCCTGGAGCGCTGCACTAGGGCTGGGGGAATGGTGTGGCAGCAGGGACACATCCTAGGTGGGTTTTCCATCCACTTGCTTGGGATCTAATAAAAAATTTCACCTAATAATAACCACCATCTAATAACAGGAGCCACCAAAAGGTGAAGAAGCAGCCAAGTCAGAGCAGTTCTGGGTAATTGAAATGTGTTGAAACCCTGGGATGCTTCTGGGAATGTCAGAGATTAACACACCTGGCAGGTCTAATCCTTCCTCAAACCAGCACCCTGCAAGTGCTTCTCTCCCTGAGCACCAGCCCCTCTGCTCCTCCAGCAGACCAGCTGATGTGGATTTTGGCACCCAGATTTCAATGTCTTTTCATGTCCCTTGAGGTGCTTTGCCAACATTTTCTGTTACAGTAACAAGAAGGCTTTTGATACAGGAATTTCAGAGAGAACCAGTGGGAAACGGGGGCTGCAGGCAGGGACAGCAGCTGCTTTGAACCACTTCTGGGGATTATTTCTGCCATTCTTTGCCCTCCCTCACATTAATTCCTGCTCAGTGAAGGACAGGGCTGCAAACATCATGTGTATACACCACAGGAGGTTTCCTGTCACTCCACCTGAGCATCTCAGAGCTGCCCTCATAATGCCAACCCCTTCAGACCACAGACATGGACTGAGTCAGGATCCCACTGCTGCAGGTTGACTCACAGGGGAGTAATTTGGGACCCAGGATCCCACTGCTGCAGGTTGATTCACAGAGAAGGAATGTGGGATATTTCTGAGGTGTCCTCAGTTTAACCCTTAACCTCCCAGCTCTGCTCCTTGGTTTCACTCTGGGAATTCCCTCTCCCTCAAGGCAGAGACCAAAGCATGAGCATTTAAAATGAGCTGCAGAAGCAGGTGAGTCATCAAGAGTGAGAGTCATCCCTAGAGACAAGACCCCCCACTGAGGCCTCCCCACCGAATTCCTGGAGGATGCCAACACCCCACATCTCTCTCTGGACAACCCTGCAGAGCTGTGGCAGTCACAAAACTAGTGATTTCAGCCAAAAACACAGCTGAGAGCCACCCTGCACCTCAGTTAAGGGATCTGGTACTCATTAACCCTCAGGGCTGCGTGTAACCTCCCCCTCCATGAGCCTTCCCTGAAGGAAAACAGGGGTAAAATAGGTGAAGGAACTGGGGGTGGTACAGACACCTACATGGCCCTCACCTGCTCCCACACCCCCTACAATGATGAGATCTTGGCCAAGGTGACACTGACCATCCTAACACAGACGGGCCAGTGCCTGGCACAGCTGATGGCAGAGCTGCCTGGTGGGTGCACACATTGGACATTGTGCTGGAGCAGCCAGCACCTCTTCACCCACAGGACACCCCCAAAAAAAGAGCTGGATACACTCTGAAGGTGGCATCACTATGTTCAGCCATCCCCAGGGGCTCAGTGCTCTGCTCCCCACACACACAGGCAGCAGGAAACCCCCACCCCTGCAGATGCTGGGGGCAGGGGAGGTCAGGACTCGCTCCTGGCTGCTGTGTTTGCTTTGCCTACCCCCAGATCCTGCCACAGAAGGTGGGCAGAGCCAGAGCTGGGGCTGACCTGGCCACTGACCCAGAACCAGCCTGGCCAAGCCTCTGATTGCAACCGTCTGGAGGGGCCAGTGGGTCTGATGTGCTTCCCTGGGATGTGGAACATGCCAGGAGCTGCCAGTGGTGCCTCCCTTTCAGACTGGGATGGTTTGGTTGACAGGAGCCTCCTGCAAAGCCAGGCAAGGGATGGCAGTGCTGAGGGCAGCAGGAAAGTGTCCCTGAGATCTTGGAGCATTTTACAGCCCATGTAGTAGCCCAGCCCCAGAAGGAGCAGAGGGATGGGGAGGGGGACGAGGGCATTGCTGACAGCTGGGAAAGGCACAGAGCAAGGATCAGAGGCACAGAAAGCACACAGAAAAGGATCAAGCAGTGCAAGGCCTCTGGGCAACTTGGGTTACACTTCTCCAAGGAGAACAACCCCAGGTTTGCTGCCTGTCCCTGCTCCCCGAAATCCCCATCACCAGACACTGCAGCAGGGAAGAGTCCCGGAAAGGTCTCCAGTCCACCAGGATGTTTTTCTGACAGGAGGTCACTGATTCCTTTCACAACTCTTGGTATTTTAGGAGCTTTTTGCTGGCCAGATCTTTGTTTTCCTGCCTGCAAGATTTCTTGCCCAGGAACTGATTCTGCAGCAGGACAAGAGCTCACAGGGGTAGATCACATGTGGTCATTGCACCACAGCACAGAGAGAGGGTGGGAGACAGAGCAGAACAACACAAATTCCCCACATCCCAATCCCCCCGGTCAGCTGCTCTTTGCTCCACTCATTTTGGAGAAATAACCCAGAGAAATTAAATACTCCCCAAAGCTGAACCTCCAGCACTCGTTAACGTCCAGCAGCTCAGCAAAATGACAACTCTTTGTTTAGACTTTCTCCTAATTCATATTTTATATGGGCCTCTCATAATCCATACTCAATCCATCTTCCCTCTTATTTGTTTTCTCTTCCCCCTCCTTTTTTTCTTTTAACCTGTTTAATCCTTTTAAGTTCAAGGATTTGAAAAGCAAATACTATAAAAGATGAAAGGTGCGTTGGAGGAAATCAACTTTGATAAGAGGCTTTTATGGCTTGTAAACCTTATTCCGGCCCTTTGGCTTGAAAGGCAGCACTAATTTTAAGAGCCTTATGCAAGCCTCACGTTGAGCTTCAAAAAAAGTGTGTCAGCCTAGAAATGATGGGCACCTGGCTAAGGGGCTTCCCATCACAGCCTGCTCAAGTCTGGCCCAAAGCTGGACAACCAATAACAGCACAACTATGGACTTTTAAGAACCCAAGAAATGGCCAAAGCAACTTACAAAAGAAGAAAACAACCCACTAAATATTAGGATTAATGGCACAACCTTGAACAAATTGCTATTGTGATACCCTCCTGAAAGTGAAGCTCTGCACCTCCAACCCATCCCTCCAGCAGCTCCATGCTATGGGACCTCTGCCCAGGGGAAGCAGCTTTGAAAGTGTTAAACAACCCCAGCACCACTTCATGGACAGGTTTCAGCTTCTCCCAGGGCCAGGACTGGGTGCAGTGAGGTCACAGTTTGGCAGAGCTGCTCCTGCTCGGGGCGGAAACACAGAGCGCGATTGCATAAGAGGAGTGTTTGGAGACGGAGATGCTTGACAGGGTAAACACATGACTGCCTTGGGTGTTGGAACACAGGCCTCAAGGCTCCAAGGGAAACGTCTCAGCATGGACCCAGCTCAGGACAACACCTCTGAGGGGGGGATGTCCTGTCCCAGGTGCCCAGCACTGAAGTTGGGACCGAGGAGTCCCACCCTGTGCTCCTGCCAGCTCTGGGGCCGGGGGCCACCAGCAGTGCCACCACCCCATTATCAGTGGGTGCTGCAGGGTGGAAGCACTTCCACACAGTCTCTGGCACCACTCAGGGCAAACACACGATGCTCTCCCTCCTTTGACAGGAGACAGAGGCACAGAATCACTCAGGTTGGAAAAGACCTCCAAGATCATCAACCTGTGCCCGATCCCACCTTGTCACCCAGGCCAGGGCACTGAGTGCCACATCCAGTTGTTCCCTGAACACCTCCAGGGATGGGGACTCCACCACCTCTCTGGGCAGCCCCTTCCAATGCTTAGATGCTCTTTTCATGAGGAAATTCCAACCTGCCTTCGCCCCGGAGCTTGGCTCCTGCCCTGCTCTGAAATGTGCTGCTGGGGCTGAAGGATTCCCTGGAGAACAGTGGCTCAATCATCCTCCCCTGCGGGGCTGCTCACAGAGTGACAGGCTCAGGGCTAATGAGCATCACGTGGGAGACCCATGCAAAGCACTATTATGCAGGAAATTAGCTGCAATCCAGAAAAGGGATCTCCATCAGGAGACCCAGCCTGCTTCCTTGGGAGACTGCTCTTCCCAGAGGAGCAGGGAGGGTCAGTGGTGGCTGAAAGACCATTCCAGGTGAGGGAAAGGAACTCCCTTAATACCAGATAATCATCTTACAGATACAGACAGGAGAGTCTTTCTAGATGCATGAAGGGTTTGAATTAGTTTAATGACATTTACAGATTCCTACAGTCTCTGGAGCAGGCCAGTTATCCCCATCACCTGTTTCTGTACATTCTGTGCTGTTTTCACATATCCCCAGAGCTGGAGAGGAGTTTGTTGAAGTTTTAGCCTAAATACACATCAAGAACCACCACTGAAAAAAAAAAGGGAAACAATAAAAATTCTGGTCAGCCACTGTATGGCTTTTCCAACAGGATTTGGGTCAGGTCCTGTATGTGTTTTTTGGACTGCCTGATGCAAGAACACAAAGACAAGACAATAATTTTTCAGCCAAACCCAGTGCAGGGCAAAGACCTCGAGCCCTCATTGCAGCAGCTTGGCCACAGTGCCAGGGAAGGTCAGAGCAACGAGCTCCAACGCTCCGGGCAGAGGGGACAGCTTGATGGACCCCAGCTAATGGGATCTCTGGAGTTCTGCACGTAGCCCCTGCTGCTGCTGGGAGCTGCTAATGAGCAGCACAGGCAGGGGGAGCAGCACAGGCAGGGGGAGCAGCACAGGCAGGGGGTACAGCCTGGAATCTGAGCTCTCCTCCACAGGACAGCGGAGCCACAAACGGGAAGCAACAACCAGTTTTTAGCCTAAGTATTTTCCGGTCTAAATAAGCAAAATGGGTAAAGGGTGGGAGAAAGTGTGACAGGCAGAGAAGGCAGACTTAGGGAGCTTAAGGGATTTACCCCAGCTGCCAGGTGGGAGCTGAAAGCCGGATTTCTGGATCCCACATCAGTTTGATCCCAAACCCCTTCACGCGCCGCTGCCATCGGGAACTGTTCCTACACCAAGGCAATTCTAACAGCAATTCCAATCGATCCCTGTGCAAGCACAACCCCAAATACCACTACAAACGTGACATGGGAGCACTCTGCTCACCCCAGGGAGGAACAGCGAATGTGACAGGTGACGGTGCTGAGATCCTGGAGGAAACGCTGCTGGCACACACAAGTGTCCCGGCTTTTGGAGCAAAACCCTGCCCAGGAGGCTCTTCTATATGTACCCCTCATTATTTTTTTGTTGTTATTGTTACTGAAAAGCAAAACAGTTTGCAAATGCTGTAGTCAAGCAGTTTTCACAACTGGAAAATGCTTCCAGCAGACCTAAGCACCAGAAACTGCTTTCCTGACCAATCTTGTATCTCCTGCAGATCTGCAAAGCCATGAAGGATCTTGTTAGCACGGTGGACTGAAGAAACACAGTGGGCTAGAAATTACAGCAGTGCAATCAGCCCAGCTTTTTTCCATTACCCAGGCTGAAAAAATGCCAGTAAATAATAACAGTAATGAAAATAATCAGGGGAAAATGGCTAAGGACATTTTCCTAGCCATATGGAGCTTGGTTATCTTGGGAAAGACTTTCCATCTCAAGCCAGATGTCAGGTGTTAGGCCCAGAATCCTTACCAGAGCCAGGCTCAGCTCTCAGGGTGAGCCAGCAGCAGGGTTGTTGTTTCACAGCAGTGCTCAGCAATATTCACTTTTCACCTGGGAAGCTCTTTAGGTGAGACCTGAAGCTTGGAGGTGTGCTCAGGAGGAGGTGAGACAGCACATGCTGTCCCTGTGCCCCCTCCAGCACACGGACAGGATGCAGACACTTGTCACATCCCTCTCCCAGCCTCATGCAGGAACCCCAGGAGCCATCAAGCCATGGGAAGATGAGGTGGGAAAAAACCAGCCTCTGCTCATGGAATACAAGCCCCCAGATCTTTAACATTAAAGAACACTATGGCCAATACCATGTCTCTGTCCCCAAACACCATCCCGTGGGGACTCCAGCCTGCTCCACAACATCCCCTCTCCCTGCTCAGCCACACCAGTGAGCAGCTGATGTTCCCCAGGAATGTCAAAGCTCGCAGCTGTTTTGTTCAGCAGCCCCACACCACAAACACAGTTTGCCAACAGTCATTACAACGTCCTGCAACATTTGGCCACCAGACTCACTCTCTATTTGTTTTTTGAGGACGAGGGAAGGATTGCTCAACAGCTGCTGTGTAGGCCTGGTTAGCCAAAAAGAAAATAATAATGCCCTACCCTAAGCACATCTCCAGGGAGACCAAGTGGTTTCTCCACTTATTTATACACCACCAGTAGCACCAAGGGATTCTCACCATGACCAGGCCCTTGGCATGGCAGCCTCACAGAGAGGGAGAGGAGCCACCAATGCAGCAGGAATGGGTGGCTGCTGGGCAAGGAGGGAGGAGGAGGAGGGAGGACTGTAGCACAGAGCAGCTGAGGGAGTCACTCAGTGCCACAATGGGTGGCCATGGCTCAGCTGGAGCTAAATCTCCAAGGTCTGAGCAACCAAAGGAGAATAAAGCACTTCCCTGGCTCCAAAGGGCTGTTTCCAATAAAAACAAGGCTCCTGGAGGAGCCGCCTGCACCTCCCTGGCTGCGGTCACACTTCCCGGATCGTCCTTTCAGCGGGGTGGGAAAGCACTGGGGCCAACCCAAGGGGTGAGGTAAGGAGCCCAACAGCCTGGGAATAGCAGCACAGGCACTTGGACCTCATGTGCATCCTGCACGAGCCTCCTCTGAGTCCAGCCCTGCAGGCCAAGGGCTGCTTTGACTCACTGCAGACCTGGAAGGGACCCAGCAGTTGGGAATCGCACACACAAGTCATATGAAGGGATGGGCAAAGCTCCTTTGAACTTCACAAACCCTTCAAGTGCTCAGTTTCAAATATTAGGGGGGAAGATCTTAATTATAACATTTTTTCTTATATTTGAAGCAGTTAACATGCCCATCCTGCTTCAAACCCAGGTTGGAGGAGCACAGCTGCCTCCAGACCTGTCCTCCAAGGGTCTTCACGCCCCACAGCCCCAACACTGGTCCCAGGAGCCGTTTGACCCCCCAGTGATACCTTTTGGAATGGGCAAATAACCAGAAATGGGTCTCTGGATTTACAGTTTCCGTCATGGCACGAGGGGGTGGCACAGTAAGTTCCTTCAGGGTTGGGATCGGGTTTGCAGAACTGGCCCTGCTCCATCCCACTTGCACAGCCACCACACAGACCAGCCCCACACTCCTGCATTCACTCCAAAGGGTGCCAGAGTACCTTGTACCAACATCAACCCCCCAAAAGTGCACAGAACACTTCAAAGATTTTATGAAGGAAATAATGAGCCTCTTCTCCTAAATTAAAATCTTTTTCTTCCATTTTGCAACACAGCAGGACTTATACTATCCCCATTTCTGATAAATAAAAGGAGCTTTCATGTCAAAAAAGCCATGTATTTATGTAGGTATCTCAAGCAACCTTTAAAATATTCTTTTAATTAGCAGAAGTTTCCAAAGCCCGAAGTTACACCCAAACTTTCTTCATGTAGGTGCACTGGTGCCAAATTAAAGGTAACACCGTGCTGAATTTTTACAGTGCAACCTAAAGAACATGAGCCCTCATCAGGCTCCATGAGCTCCCAGCAGGACACGATGCAAACTATGGATTCCAGTGGTGAGAAAGACAGGGATGAGGAGAAAGCAGCCCCATATTGTAGCAATCTTCCCAGTCATTAATTGCATCCTGCTGGCACAGCCCTCTCCAAAGTCTGGTCCTAAAACATGTCAAACACTTCCCTCCTCTGAACACTTGTTAAAGAGGCTTTAACCTCTTCCCTCCTGAGTCCCAAAGTCTGCTGAGTCGCAGGAAAGAGGCTGCAGAAGAGGTCCAGGGGAGCAGCACTCAGAGGTCACCAGCCAGCATGAACCTCAAGTGCCTGACTTCCTTCTTTTCCAAGAAAATGGGGAGGGATGAACACTGGTGGGAACCCTCTCCTCCTCCCCAGCTTTGGGAGGATATGGTCCCGGTTGGGGGTCGTCCAAGATGAAAGAGCATTTGACATTTTCAGACCAAAGGGTCTTATTTTTATTTTATTTTTGAGGGCCACATGCAGTCAAATGCCTTTAATGGTGCTAGAAACAGATGGGCCACCGTTTTCTTTGCTCATATGGGGTGCCAGACATAAAAATACCATTGAAAAATGAGAAATAAAAGTTTTCCCTTTTTTCATTTACTGTTTCTGTTCCTTTCTGGCTCCTGGAAACTGGCACTGGACAAGGAAAGTGGCTGGAGTGGTCAGCCACCACCTAAGCCCTCAGTGCCTTCAAGACATCAGTGTTGTTCTGGACAGGAATCAAACTCTTCAAACAAAGGGATATTTCTCATTTTCAGCAAGAAATCAAATGAAGATATTTAAACATTTCCACCTTCTTCATTTATGCTTGGAATTAGTTTTGCCCCATTTTGCTTTACTGAGACAACAGAAGGGGGGGAAAGGAATGAAGAAGTAAAAGGGAAACTACAAGGAAAAAAGGAGGGATGGAGGAGAAACCGTTTCAGAGGCTGAAAATCAGAAAATTTCAAATCCAAACTTTTCACCACCAAGAGTAATTAGTTAAGACTCAGGGAAAGAAAAGGTCGAGTTTGGGCTGAAAAATTCCAAGCAGGTCAATTAAAAGAATCTGTGAGTGATGAGGGCTGGTCCCCAAGGTCTGCACTCCCCCACCCCAGGCACAGCCCTCCAGGAGTGTGGCCCCAAAGCTCCAGCTCCACGTGGCCCAGGCACATGGTGGTGTTTGGGAACACCCAAGACCTCTCTCCTCTCTCTTCCCTCCCTCCTCCTGGAGCACTGCACTGCTCCGTTTCTGCAGCAAGTGTTCAGCCAGAGCAAACAGGGATTGCTGGAGCCAGCCCTCGGGAGCAGCTGCCCAGAGCTGGCAGCCCCCGGCCTTCGGGACCCCACTCTCTGCCATCCCCCTGGGATTAATAATAATGAAAATAATTAATACAACCCACAGGAGGCTCCTCCAGCAGCATCCACGTGCTCCAGAGCCAGAGGAACCCACCACCAGGCTCGTGCTCCCACAGCTGGAACTGCAAATCCTTTCTCCTCCTGCATCAGCCCACAGCCTCCCTCTGCCCCTGCACCCCTTAGCATCCATGGTTCCATTAATTCTTGGCACTTCAGCATCAATCTGCTGGGAGTTTCCCAAACCCAAATATTATCCATCTCCTTGGCTCTGCAGTGGGCAAGAACCATCTGCATTCTGCCCCAAGGATAAATATATTTCAGGATAATACACTTGTGGCATAAAATTCAACTTCAGACCTCTGGCCAAGCCATTGCCCATCATTTTTCCAGGGAGCCACAACACTGAGCCAGAATGAGAAATAACCCAACCCTCAAAAGCAAAAAAAACCCAAAACATTGGGAAAAACCAAAAGAAAAGTGGTTAAAAAAACAAACAAATGAACAAAAACAAACAAACAACACCAAAATGTATTTTTATCAGCAGCTCCAGGGCTTCCTCCCCCAGGCATCTTCAGGCTCCAGGCTGGAGCTCCACAGCACAGGAAGGGCATCCTCTGCCCTGGGGCTGGGCAACAGGAACCTCCTGCATGCACATATTCTCCTCTATCCGTGGGATCAGGACCATTAGGATGGATGTTTTCCCATTCCTTTGCTAAAGCACATTGGAATACAAACCAGTGTAAGTTTTCCACCCTGGGCTGGAGGAATGAGGTTGGAGAGAAGCTGAGGCACAGACTCATCTATATCCCAGGGAGCTGGGATAGCAGAGAGGAACCAGCCTCTTCTTCCAGCCACTTTTTCTCCCATTGTGGGAAACCAAGTGATTTCCATCCAAAACCCCAAGGCGTAACCCGGCACTTCCAGCCCGGCTCTGACAGCACCTGTAGCAAACAGCCCGAACAAGCACTCCTTCCCAGGAACAGAAATAGAGTTTGGTCCAAAACCTATTTTTATTCCCTCCAAAAATATTTTGACAAAACCCATTTGCATCATCCCTGACACTTCCTCTCGCAGGCGAGGCACTTCGAGAGCGGATCCGCCCAGGGACTGAGGAGGAATGTGAGGAGGAACAGCCGACTTTGGCCAAAACAGGGAGCCCAGAGGGATGGTGAGGCATCACAGCAGCAGAACAGGTATCACCCAGGGCTTCTGGGGATCCTGAAAAGCAGCCATGAGCCCAGGCAGCCTCCACCAGCGTTGGCAGCCGGGGGATGGCACCAGCTTGGCTCAGGAAGAAAGCAAGTTTCTCAGTATTGCACCTGGTGGAAAACAGGGCTGAGAAAGAAGAGCTGCCTGCTGGATATTTGGGTTGCCAGACTGGCACTGCTCACAGTCAGCCCTGGTGCTTTTATCAACATAAACCCCAAATGCCCATGTAAGTCCAATTTCTTCCCTTTGGAACTTAATCACAGCCCAAATCCATCATCTCTTTTCCCATCACTCTCACACTGCTGCAATCCCCCCAGCTCCATGGTCACCCTCCTCACTGAGACCACGCTGAACCAGCCCCAAGAGCCCCCAAACCAGTCCCAGGGCGCAGAGGGAGCCATTGGATGTGTTTCCAACTCATGGAGGCCCCAAAATTTTCCAAACTATTGAGGAAAAAGACCCCAAATTACATTTGCCATATGCCAGAGTCCCAAGTGGTGGGAGGAGAGGGTCCTTCCACCCCAGCAACCAGACACCCTGCAGTAAGGGATTAATACAACCCACATGTGGTGTAACTGGGTGATCTGGTTACTCTTCAGATACCCTGGAGCACTTAATGGCATGTCACACCTTTCAGCTCCATTTTCTACTTTCAGAGCTGTTCCCATTCAGTGATGGCTGAGATATGGAACAGTGTTGGAGCCTGGTGTTCTCCTGTCCCACACCTTTCTCATCCCAGACCAGAAGGGAGATAAAACTCCCCCAGGGCAGAGCAGTTACGTGCTCCTTCTCCTTCCACCACAGCTGAAGTTGAAGGGAGCAGCTCCCTGTGAGAAATCAATGCCGAGCAGATGCTGCTCCCAGCATGGCTGGGGAGCAATTTCATCCCCGTACTTTGGGGGAAAAAAAAACAAAACTGAAGAAATATAGTTGTCTGGGGTCCCCCTTCCCTGCCCCAAGTCCTTCCCTTACTTGCTCTTCTGCACTAAACAGTTACAACATGGAAGAAAAAGTACTGATTTTCTGGAGAAGCTCCTGGAGCTTTGTGCCCTCCCTGGAGATGTCACCAGCTCTGTGAATGAGGGGCTGCCCCTTGATACTCTCTCAAAACACTCCATGGTGTTGGACGGTGAGGCTGGAGGGACCACTGAAAAGCTCACAAATCTCCCCCCAGTCCTCCAGCCAACCTCCCCTTGGCCTCTGTCAACAGCACTACCATCACTTTTCCAGGCCAGGACCTGCTCTCCTGGCCACATTTCAGCTGGATCCAACCACCACAAAGGGCCCATTCAAGCAGCAGCTTCCTGCCAGGCTCAGAGATGGCAGAGTCTGGGTGGGCAACTGGCACAATGCCCAAAAAACCACCAAAACACAGCCCAAGGTTGGGACCACCACACTGCCAACCTTTGAGTCTCCCCCAACCTGTACAGCCAAAGGAGAGGAACCACGTGTTGTTCGGGAGACACGGATCAATGACCAACAGGGAGTAAGGACAGGAACCTGCCAAACACCATGTGCTGGAAAAGCTCTGCAGACTCTGTTGCCTCTACTGACACTGCCAGGGACACCCTCTTTGCCCTTCCCTGGTGGTGTTTCACACCGAGCTCCAGGTCTGGAAGCCAAACTGGAACTGCCTCAGCTTGCCTGCTCAAGCTTTCCCAACCTCCTCACAGCTACACTGAACAGCTTCCCTGAGTTCCTGTAAATGCCTTGGCCAGGCTGGGCTGAATTAAGGGTTTACAGAAAAAATTGAGTGTGGGTGCTGAGGCTCAGAGTTGGCCACGGCTCGTTCTGGTGGCTCTTGAAGTTGGAAGACTGAGGGGAAAAAAGGGGCCTGATGGAACCAAGCAGGGATATGAATCACTCCACTTGGGTATGTTGGGGGTGATGAGACAGAGCAGAAAAAAATATATATATTTAGTTTAGTATGAGGTTACATCTTCAGCCAAAACCTGATATATGCTAATAGAGTTGTACCAAAATCCACAATACATCACATCCCTTTCAGCAGCACACTGGGGGAAATAAGAACTGCTCAGAAGCTGAGCCCTGAAGGAGGTGTTAATCCATCTGCAGCCTCAGGCCTCCCACAGCCCCACCTGGGAAGCCAGGCCCCCTTCCCTTGGGGTACTGCAGCTCCCAGGGCAGGGGTACCCTGGGGTGGGCTTGTCCTGCAAAAAACCCACCCCACCTTGAGATGAAGAGAGATCCAGGGAGAACAGAGCCCATCCCACAGCCATGTCACTGTAAAAGATGATGGGGGACACCGGACTGCCCTGCCAGCACTGCAAGGGGAAGCGGTGTTGACACCCCCAGCACTCCCCCAGCTTTGCTGGGACACAACCACACTGCAAAGAGCCAAACTGACCTAAATTCCTGCCCAATCAATGCAAGGACCTTTGCCTGCCCGGTGCGGACCCCGCAGCCACTCCAGGACCCGATTCCACCTGGGATGCTCGGGCAGGCACAGCTCCAGCTCCTGCCTTTCCCTTTCCCCTTCCCTGGCAGGCAGACCCTGTTTTTTCCCCGCAGCAGGAGAGCGCAGCCCATTAGACAAGGCCTGATTGCTCCTCCTCACCTCCCCCGTGACACAATCGAGTGCGCATACAAGGCAGAACAAAACAGTGACAATTGGTGACAAATGGACTGCACAGCATCCCGTGGCCCCGTCGCCAGGGAGACCCTGGCCAAGCATGGGCGGCCGCGATTCGGGATGGCAGAGGGGACACAGGTGCTGGGAAAGCGGTCCCGCCCCATCTGCTGGTTGAACCCCCCGGAGCTGAGGAGGGCAGAGTCGCCGTGGGCTCACCCAGCCCCGGGTGGGGGACTGAGGACTGCAACCCATCAGGCCAAGCCAGCTCTGCCTCTCCCCTGCCGTCCCCCTTTAATAAGGGTAATTTTCCATAAGTATTTTCCCAGGTCACAGTAGTGGTTTGACAACAAACAGAAAGGGAAGGGTTTAACTGTTGCTGTTACCGGCCCCGAGCGCATCCCGAGCACAGTCCAGGGCTGAAGAACACGCTCTGTGCTGGACATTGTATCGCAAGCCCTGCTTTGCCAGGGAGGGAACCCAGGCCAACAGGGGCTCGCTCCCAAGCTCTGCTGGCACAGCCAGGAGGCTCTTCCGGGAACATCTTGGAATGACTCAATGCCTTTTACTTTCAATGCAAGTGATGTCAATGCCCCGCAGCCAGAGTGGAAGCACTTCAGGCTCACCCAGGGCTGCGGACACTCTCCAGCACTCACAGCCCCAACAAAAGTGGGCGAGCGGTTTCTAAAACTCTGCCTCCCTCCTCCACAGCAGCAGCAAATGCTGCCCTGAGTTGGGCTGGTTTGTCTTTCCAAGGAATTACCTGCAGCAGACACGCATTCACCTCATGACATGGCTTAGTGAGCATGGTGGGATTCAACCAGACTGCACTTGAAGATCTTGGAAGTCTTTTCCAAACTTAGTAATTCTAAAAAATAGCAGTGACAGCCCCTGGAAAAGAACTTTGCCTCAGACCGACAGAACTGTACCTCTACACCTCTATGTTCTCCATTCCCCGTCCCTCAGAAGAGGTGCCAGAGGGGAAGCTGAGCATCCTTGCACGGGCTACGTGCGCTCGGGCTGTGCCTCCTCCCAGGCCCCCCCTGTCCTGTCCCCGTCCCACTGTGCGGTGCAGGTGGGCAAGAAGGAGTTAACGCTGCAGCTGCCAGCCCCGGCGGTGCGGAGTTATGCTCAAACTGTTCCCACTGCTGCATGAAGTCAGCTGTCATTAGGGAACAAAGGCGCCCCGGAGCAGCTCAAGTTGTGTCACACTCGGGAGGCGCGGAGACTGCTCCCTGATTAGGATTTCTAAATCAGTCCCATCGAGGCCACAGAATAAAGCCGCAGAACAATGCGCGGGGGCACATTCACACAAGCA
>JAOXXN010000230.1:10773736-10790142 GCA_026770055.1 Myrmophylax atrothorax
CACCCCCTCGCACGCTTCTCTCCCGCCCCAGCCCCGCAGCACTTCACCTCCACGTCCCGCTGGGGACCACAGCCGGCGGGCACGGCTCCTGCTGCCCCGGGGCCTGCCTCTCCAGCCCTGCTCACCCTTCGTTTGGGACATTTTTGAAGTCACCAAGGTGAGACCTCTTGCTCCAGGAGCCACCAGCCCTGTTCTGCGAGGTGCCCACTTTGGGGCAATGCAGCAAGACTGATGGAGGATGCAATCCCAGGCACTGCATCTTCCTGGTATCTTTCCCAAGCAGCCACCTTGGCTGGAGCAATTCTGCACCAGCTGATGACCAGAACACAATTCCCAGTGGCTTCCCCTCAGTGCTGACCATGGTAGTGGTGGCCACTGCAGCCCTCTGTGTCCACATCTGTGTCCTGAGTCCACCCCCACTTGCTCACTGTCCCCAGGGATGACCAGCCACACTGTTCCCACCAGCTTGACATCCTCAGGGAGAGCCAGCCCCAGTGTACCCCAGTGCTGCCAGCCAGGCTGGGCACAGACCAGCAGACTGACTGGTGCAAATACATTGTTCTTTCTTTAGAAAGATGGTGCTTTTCACACCTGTAACAAACTCCTGCACACATGTAACAAACCTGACCTGCACCAAGGCCAAACCTTTTTGAAGGGTGGGTCACCTCTTTCAGTCCTGGGCTGTTGCACCACTGCCCCTTCCTTACAAGGTGCTGACACTTGCTGGATTCCCACACTGACCCAGAGCATCACCCACACCCTCTTCCCTGTCCTTGCCCCACAGAGGTTTCTCTTTCCTGATGAGCAAGACTCTGTGCACACAGAAACAAATTGGAGGGTGCAGACCCTGTTGATAACTCATCTCAACCCACGCAGACTCACTCCATCAGCACCCAGGTTCTCACATTGGGGGCAGGAGGGAGATATTGGTTTGGCTGGTGGGGTCTATAAAAATTGTTTTCTTGGAAAAAGCAGGAATTCCAGCACAAAATAATGCAGCACGAGTAAAAAAATCTTGAGGAAAACCAAGGCAGCTGTGAATTTGGGACATTAAAAACACGGGGGCAGGAATTAAGTGGTAAGTGATGCTATCTTGGCTTCCAATGACACTGACTTTGTCGATTAGGAGCTCTCTGCCTCGGTCCTCCCCAGGAGGAAGGAGGAGGTCACTCTCTAAGTGGTTGCCTCCTACAAGCACAAATCTTTAACATGGGGGTTCCCACAACTAATGACAAACATGATAGGACAGTTCTCCCATCACGCTTGCTTTGTCCAGAGCTGCAACCGGCTGGGTGGCCTGGGGGTCTCCACGGAGGTGGGGTTGGGATCCAGGCTGTGCTCCGGTCCTGTGGAGCCTCCAGGCCAGCCCAAATCCCACACCTGTGCCATTATCGCAGAATTCCACACAACCTTCCTTGGAGACCTCCCGTCTTCTTCACACAAAGATCTCTCCATTGCACAGGGCCAAAACGACAGAATCTTTATCTCTTTTACACTGCTTTGGATTTGGGAAAAGACAGGGATGGGAGATGGGAAAAGGGTCGGGAATTCAGCGCATTCCCCTGCCCCAAAGTTTGGAGCTCGCAGAGCGCGGCGGGCAGCGGGAGGGCGGCAGCCAGCAGGTGCAATGAATAAATATCCCGGCAGAAATCAATCTGGAGCCGGGGGGAAGGGACGGAATATAGATATCGGGCATCCCGCCCCCCGCCTGCAGCCCCCGGCAGGACACGCACGCAGACACACACACACTAATCCGGGGGATTTGGCCGTCATATGACATGCCCGCTCCGTCCGAGGGAGGGGATTTAAGGCACGCCTCTCCTTTCACGCCAGGAAAGGATTTTCATCTCTCAAGAGCACAATGAGGGGGGAAGGAAGGAGGAAAGAAAAAAAAAAATAAGAGAAAAAAAAAGCCAATCAAGCCGGGATCAGCTGTGGGCTGGGCTGCTGCAGGTCTGCTTGTCCCAGAGGGGGGTGCGGGGAGACATATTGGGCCGTGTGGGAAACCCACAGGCTCAGCTTCTCACACATTGTTCTCCTGGCCCGCTCCCCCAGCCCCCAGCCAAAGCCGTTAATGCCACAAAAGATACTTTGCCCATTGTGCGGGGACAGCTGAGAGGATAGAGTTAGCCTTACACAGCTTTCCTGCCTCCCTCTCCCGCTGGAGAGGGGAAGAGGGGACAGGGCAATCAAAATGGAGAGTTTGATGCTCACCATACAAAAGAATTAAATCCACTTAGGCCCCTTTCTCGCTAATCTCGGACTGTGGGGGGTTAAATATGGTTACATTTTCATTAGGTACTAATAGCAAAAGGGCAGCTAATGGTAGCACAGCCCGCCGCATTGTCATGCAGATGCTCCCAAAAGGGCTCCCCGGCCCGGCTGCGGCGCGATGGCATCCCCGGAGTGGGAAATTGTGTCACTCGCCATTGTCGCCGCTGAATTCCGTCAATGGGAAAAGTCATGTTTCCTCCGCCGAAAGGAAACAAGTTAAAACGCCCAGGGAGGGGCGGGTGGAGGTGGTAGGGAGGCACCTGGGCCCTCCGGCAAAGCACGAACGCTCCGGCACAGAGCGATGCCCGGGCCGAGGGGCTGCTGCTTTAGGTGGTCCTTTGCCGTGCAATCAACTCAGCGGCCACAAACCATCAGACCTGCAATGCAGGTGGTTCAACCAGCCAGTGCAGCTCCTACTGCCCAGGGGCCGGGAGGATGCTCATCCCCCTTCGTGTGGGACTCGGGATGCACGGGGAGGTCCCTGCTCCAGGGACACCCACCCACAAAAAGGAAAACTGCTCATTCGGGTGTCTTGGCTAAATGCTCACATTAAGAGAGCAGACAGAGAATACTTGCCAGGGTCTATTTTATGGGGTGAGAGCACTCGGGGCTATTTTTTCTCAGGGTGTTTGAAGAGAGACCCACAACCCAAACAGTCAGTGAAGTTCTGTTCTTTCCCCCAAAGCAACTGGCACGAAGGTAAAAATCCATCACGAGGGAACATGCAGCACAAGCTCTATAGACCAGGGACAGACAAACTCCCCATCTGCATTACACTCAAGTGCAAATTTCCTGACCAACTCTAACACCACGTCTGTCTTGCCTGACTGCCAGAGACCAAAGCTGAGCCAAATTTCCTGCAAGCATTGCTGAGTTTTGCAAGCTTTGAGTCCTCAGAGAGTCGCATTTTCATGCTTCTCTCTGTAACCTTCAGAGTCAGAGCTTGAGCTTGTGTGAAAGCTGAGACCCCAACGCTCTGGAAACAGAGCTTTCAGGGAGGAAGAGAGAGCAGGGCAACTCATGAAGATTGGCTTTCTGCAGTACAGCACATCACACTTAGATTCTCTGATGGCCAATAGTCTTGAGCTGAAATACGGTTGCATTGTTCCCTCATCAATGGTTTGAATAGGACCTGCTCTTCCACCTTCATCTCTCTGCACACACCTTGCTGGAACGGACTGTATTTTACACCTCTGACATTATGGCAAATTTTGTTGACAGTGCCCAGAAAGACTTAAAAGTTTCTTGACAGTGGGACAGGCAGATGGACGGATGGACAGCACATCTCCAACTCCAATTCCCTAGGAAAGCCTCCATGGAATAGCATGTTGTGCAACAACCATGATAACATCTTGACCAATATCTTGCACCAATATTTTTCTGGTTTGGGGGAGAGCTGTGGTGTTGCAATCCAGGCTCAGAGTTAAGAGCTGGAGTTCTGGAGAGCTCATCCCTATGAGGAGCATCACGGAGAGGCGTCACATCCTACGGGCACCCAGGAGGGGCAGGAGCCTCCTCCAAGAGCCAAGCCATGCAGCTCCTCTGGACCTGCTCCAGCAGCTTACACAGCTGATGGTCTGTTATGGCCCCAAATGTTTATTGTTTCCCAGCAAAGTTGTACTGGAAGCCCAACAACAGCACAGAACACAACGCCACACATGTTATTTTTCACTACTGCGCCTCAGGACTTTCCTTTGCCATTAGTCGTGTTTGCTTCCTTCAACCTGATAGAGCAAAAAAAAGGGGAGGGGGCAGACAGGGAAACCTCAGCAGCCATGGGAGCCACTTTCAAGGGGAAGCTGCTTTCGGAAACCCAGGCACGGCCAAACATTACAACCGGTCTCAGCAATTACGAGAAGTAAAACATTAAAAAGCACGAGTCGAAGTGCATTTGCATGCTAAAAGCTCCCTTTGGTGGGGGGAGGCTGCATCCAACAACAAAGCAGAAAACTGCCCCCTCCAAAACTGTGTTAACCCTGCTGCCACATCCCCCTCCTGGCTGGCACCCCAAGGCTGTGGGCGCAGAGGGGAGAACGGGCACAGCCACAGCCCCCTGCACCAGACACCTTGGATGTGGACCCAGGTGGAAGCCTAAATTTGCTGGACAAGCAACCTGGAAGGGTTAATCCATGCTCAGTCATCCCCATCCAGCACAGCCCCTGGGGCTTCATAGGGAGGGGGGCACTGGGAGGTTTCCATGAAGGGGCAGATCTGCTGGAAAGTGGTGTCCCTGCAAAGCCAGCCTGGTTCCACAGACTGCTGCAAAAACAGGTTTGAGTGAATTCAGAGGCTGCAGGTGGGCAAGTTACCTGAAGGCCATGAGGAGGAAACTCCCACATCCGCTCCCAAAGCACAAGCTTTCAGGCAGCCAAGGAGGGAGGGAGCAGGGGAGCCTCCTCCGGGTAGGGTTTCACCTGCAAACACAGCTTTGTGCTCCCAACATGAGCTGACAGGAGGCTCTGAGCCAAAGCCCTGGGAGAGGCAAACTGAAAATCCCAGCTGGAGCTTTCCAACCCTCTCATGAGGAGCGGGTAGAGAGCAGGGCTCTCCTTGGGGACTGTCTGCAGAAAGCAGGAGTGTGTCCTGCCACCTTTCCTCATTCCAATCTCATCTGTCAGCACAGTCCTTGATCCTGTAATCCTGCCCTGGCTGAGCTTCTCCTCCTCTCCATGCCTCTCCCCCACAAACAGGGTCACCCACAGGTTTAACTGGGAACCAACCAGTCTCAACAGCACTGTAGGGATTAGGTACCTTGCTGATAAAGCCTTTCTTGCATAGGGCTTGAGGCCAGGATTAGAATTCACAAGGGCAAAACAGCCCTTCAGAGGCTTCCCAAAGCACCCTGAGCTCTGGGAGCACCCAGAGAAGTAACTGCTTTTTAGGGCATCTGAGAGCAAACAGGGATATAAAAATAAGGGGCACATCCAAAGCTTATTCCATACAAATCCATTTAAGCCAGTGGGGAAGACTTGCAAATGACAGGTTGGAGGACAAATAGAGCTCTTTGTACTTGGAAGGTCATCAGGTACAGGACAGTGACCGTGGCCATCCAGCCTCCTGGTTCTAGGGTACCACAGAGCAGCGGTCAAGATGAAATGCATGAAATCACCTGACAGCCCATTTCCCAAAGGTATCAGATCTCAGGTTTCATGGCAGAAATGGCAAAGGATTAATCTTTAAGTCAACAGTTGTTCTACCAACCTTCATTCCAGGACACCACAACAGTGGGGCGATTCCTCCTTACTCACTCCTCTCCCTCCAAGGCCCAGCCACAGAATGACACACATCCCAACACCCTCCAAAATGGGAAAACTCTTAAAATGACCCACAGAGAAAACTCAGCACAGAGACTGCTTCTGATTCTTATGCTTAGAACCTCAACTCCAGTTGCAAAATTATTTTCTGTTAGAAAAGTGATGGACAGGAGCAAACTGGGAGTGAAGAGGGGAGACAACCCCCCCGAGACCAGCTTGGAAGACAGAAAACATGCCTACAAACTGGTGTTGGAATGGGCAGGGATGACAAAGCAATATATAACTCCATACAAACACACATTTTTATCAAGCGAAGGCATTTCTGGATTCAATGCCAAAGAAGGGCTTTCCTCAAGCAAAGCTCATTAGGAGTCCTCACCAGCCCAGTACCTTTCCCCTCAATAATAATAATAATAAAAAATAAAAGAAGGGCATGTTCTTTTGAAGGTTGTTTTCTTTCATCCCTCCTCCACCCCCCGTGGATCTCCTCTTCAGCATTCGGGGCTGGCTGTTACCTCCGGCTGAGGGAGCAGGCTGGGAGCCAGGAGCTGCTGCTCCTGCCAGGGCCCCCGGACACAGCCCAGCCCTCCTGCCTCGCCCCAGCCCTGCTCCAGCACCTCGGGGACATCTGCAGCCCCTGCCAGGCGAGAGGGCCTGGGAAATGCAGCCCAGCCCAGTTAGAGCTCACATCTCCTGCATGGCAACAGGCAGTGGCGGGGCTGGGGAAAGGCTTGGTAGGGATGGAGGTTTCTGTCCAGGGAACACAAAGGAGAAGGGCTGGGGGAGCTTAGGTGTCTGTTCTGTTGTTGGGGGGTTTTAATTTGATTTTTTCTTTTTTTTTCCAGGCAGAAGTTATTGGTTCCCTACAAGACACACAGTTCCCCATCACAGTCTAAACCATCCCTGCCCCTCATGGATGACAATGAACTAGGCTGGATGCTCAACGTGGTTACTGTTGAAATTTCTGTCAGTGCAAAGGCACAGTCTTTGCCTACTTGCTGGGCTCAGGTTTTGCCCAGCCAGGCTTATTTGGCAGCAGATCAGAGGCACATCCCAGAGCTGGGCACCAAGAGAAGGTCTTGGAGGTGGATTCACCAGACAGATGATGGGGCCTGCAAAGCTTCTTCCACCCCACCTCCCCAGTTAACCCTGCCAGGGGCTGTGCCTCAACCCAGTTCACTTGCAGCCTTGATGCACCATCTCCCAGCTCCAGATGGCCACATCCAGCCCTCCCCAGCCCCAGGACTCAGAGGCCACCAGGGCTGATGAGTGAATTATCCTTACAAGAGCTCATCACATAAAAGTCCCAGCACCAGCCCAGAGAGGGCATCCTTCATTTAGATCACAGCAACACCAGCAAGGCTCAGGCAGGCTGGGGATCTCAGAGGAGGTTCTGGAGAAGGCACAGGGTCTAATTCTGCTCATCCTTTCCTGCAGGAGAGGGCAAATTTCCTGCTCCAAAGCCATCACATTCTCCATGTATTTTACTGCTCTGAATGACAGGGCAAGGCAGAAAGCAGCTCAGAGCCAGGACAAGAGAGACTGACAATCCCTTCCCCCAGAGCACTTATAAACTCAAGAGACAAGATGTAACATGAGGAGGAAACAGGCTGGAGGCCAGAGGGGTGCCATAAAAATAGGATCTTTTAGAACCTCTTTGCTCTGGGCACAAAGCACCACCCATGGCTCCCCTGATCCCAGAGTGCAGAGCAAGTCCTTGCCCAAACCAAACCCACAGCTTGAACCAGAGCAGCAAAACCCACCCATGGGGCAAATGAGATGGGGAAAAGGGTATCTGAGCCCTGGGTACCCGATGGGGCTGGAGGCAAAGGACTTGACTGTGCCTGGCCAGAGGGTTCAGTGGCAGAGCCAGGAATGGACTCCTGGTCTACTAAAGCTTTGATGAAAAGACCCTTCCTCTCCTCTCCCACTGCTACCTCCTTATACCAGCGAGGCTTAAATAAATCCAACTGTTTCCCATGACACAAGTTTGTCACCTCTCCTTCTTCTCCCTTCATCCCACCTTCCTCACTCCACTCACGAATCTGCGATGGCAGAGAAGGGATTTTTCCCCCCGTCCCCCAGGAAGGAAAGACAGGAAGGGCTGGGGGGAAGGGGCATCTTATTTCAAATAAACAAACAAAATTTACTGCCGGACACATCCCCAAGCCCTCGGCCCAGGCTGGCAAACTGCAGCTCCGATGGAATAAGCACATAAATAAAGTTTACAGCTAAACTGGCCTGACCCAGTATTGCCCCGAGGTGCAGGAGCAGTATCTTGTCATTAGTATGCAGAACACATCCCCTTAATGTCTGCTCATTTGTTCTCAGCCCACTCGGCTCTATAAATCTCCACAAAAGGGCAAGGCAGGGCTGCGGGGGAGCGGGGCCAGGGGGATGGGAATCGCCTACTGTCCCGCTTCCAGCCACAGCAGCACGGCCTTCCCAGGAATGGTTCTGCCCTTCCTTCCACCAGAGCCCACGGCAGGAGAAGGATGGGCAGCTGGGAAGTGCCCGCACTCGCCTGCCGGAGGGGAACGGAATGAGCCTGGTATTTGTGTGTCAGCGAAGGTCCAGGCGCTCCCGGCACGGCAGGACAGCTCTGGCTGCTCCCAGCTGGGGCACAGGCTCGGCTGGGATGGTCACAAACACAGCTCAGAAAAGAGAAAAGAATTCAACTATATTTCCCTTTTTGCTTTGCTGGGTTTTTGTTTGGTTTGGGGGTTTTTTGTTTGGGGTTTTTTGTTTGTTTGGTTGGGGTTTTTTTCTAGTAGTGCTTTAAATCATTATTCACCCTTTGAGACCTTCAGACCTCTGACCTGCCAACATCCCACACAGCACAGGGCACCCCCTCCCCAAAACTCCTCTGGCAACTCCCCCTCAGCACCTTATTGGAGATCCACCCAAGCCCTGGGCTACACACAGGGGACCTGCTATGGGCAACAAGGCTGGGCAGGATTCTTGCCTGGACAGCAGCACCAGGGTCAGCACTGACAGCACCTCCCTTTCCTCCAGCACCTCAGTCCAATCCCACACTGCTGTGAGAGGAGAGTCATGGAACGGGTTTGGGTTGGAAGGGACCTTAAGGCTCATCTTCCATCTCCTGCCATGGGCAGGGACACCTTCCTCTATCCCAGGTGGCTCCAAGCCCTGTCCAACCTGGCCTTGGACACTTCCAGGGCTGGGGCAGCCACAGCTTCTCTGGGCACCTGTGCCAGGGCCTGCCCACCCTCCCAGGGAGGAATGAGAACAAGGTCTCTGATTTACTGTCCCACATAATCCCACAAGAAAGGAGCTGCACCACTTCAGTGCTCTGCACAAAACTTCTGCACATGGAAATATTGGCCAACCTTCTCTGTCCTCAGCCTTGCTGGGATCTCCCCCACATGTCTGAAGGAAGCAAAACATGATTTATTGTCTGACACACACACATGCACCAAAAAAAAAAACCAAAAACAAAAACAAAAACAGGAAAGAAGGAATGAGGCAAAGCAACTACCCAGCACATCAAACACCTGGGGAGCAGAGAAGGTGGTGCATTGGGTGCAAGGTGTCAGGGGGCAAAGTGTTGTCTCCAGAACAATCTGATGACTCAAGAATTGGATTTTTGATACAAAATTGTGGTCTTAAGCCCCTCAAAGCAGCCCCCCCCCATCACATCCCTCACCCTTGTCCCTGGTGTTCAGAGCCTCTGCTGTCTGGAGCTCTCAGAGGTGTCAGGCTAATCCAGGAGATCATAAAACCACTGAATGGTTTGGGTTGGAAGGGACCTTAAAAATCAACTCATTCTACTCCCTCTCTGTCCAGCCTGAGCAAATGGAGGTGAGTTATTGCAGGTATGGAAAAAGGCAAAGCCAAACATGTTCCCTGGTACTTTTCTGCATACCTAGATGGATGCCTGGAAAACCAGAAATCAGAATTTTCCAAGGATGCATCAAGAAAGTCAAAGCCATGTGCTCTGTTAAATCCCAAATACTTTAACTTTTCCTTACATCTTAAATAATCAAGTTTGCAGACACACAAATTTCACACATTTTGGAATTCTTTCAACGCTTGAACACACAAGAGGTGGTGCTTCAGCAGCCCACAGGCACCTCAGCCTCCAAAATTAGATAGAAATAAGACACATCTCGAGTGGGAGGTTTAAGGGCAAAGACTGAATTGCAGAAGAAGATTTGAACTGCAACTCAAAGCTCTAGATGAGTTGCAGATTTAAGCCCAGGTGTTGTAACCCTGTTCCCTTCCTGCCCTGCGTGGACAGGGTGCCTGGAAATGTCCTTTCTAATCAGCTGAATCAGCAAATCCCATCAGTTCCCACAGCCTCTGCTGCAGATTGGCAACGAGGAGCTGGAATTCAGCACACACTGGCACGTGCTGTCGGGACCAGGGCGGAGGGGCGAAGCCTGAGAACATTTCTGATGTCAGGAGCAATCAGGAGGTGTTAGAAGGTTCCACAGAGACAAAAATCGTGATGAAACTACCAGATATTTCACATCTCATTACACTGGAGGATTTCACTTCATAACCTTGGAGCCCAGAGGTGTCACACACATTCCTGTACATGAGCAAGATTCTATTTAAACATGGCAAGACCCATCAAATCTCCCCTGGTGGAAAGGCAAGTGACCTCTCTTACCTCAGATGGGAAACCAGCACATCCGGCCTCTGATGCATCTCTCAGACGCTCCAGCTCGCTGGGTGATAACTGACATGCCATAAATCTGGTTTTTAACTCCCCTAATTACCAGTGTTGTGCTCATGAGTAACACAAGAGCGTTTAAGGTGGGGCACATTTTCCATTACAGAGCCCTGGTTGCATGAATTCCATGAGAAGTGTTTTCTGCTGGATGCAGCTGTGACAGAGGACAGCCACACTCCAGACAAAGTTTCCTAACCCCAAACCACCCCTCCAAACCAAGAGAGCCTTCACCCTTGAGCAGAGGGGCTCCTTCTGCAGGAGAGCTCCCCGAGTCACCCCTGCCAGCACGACAGAAGTTGACCTTGGATAAATTCCATGCCTCCCCAAGCTTTCCCTTTCCACAACACTGCAGCACTTGCATCAACAGCTCTGGCAATGCCAGATGGATTGGAGGGGACTATGCCTAAAAAAATAAGGAAGGAAATCATGCAATCCAGGCAAAATACTTTGGAATAACTAAGTTCGAGGAATAGCACACTCCAGTTCCCAGCTGGAAATTGCTCTGCAAACACAGTTCAATTCCATGGAGCAGCAAGCTGGACACTCTGGTACAGGGAAGAACAGAACCCCAACAGGAGCAAAGTCTGGAGGAGTGAGGACAACACATTTTATGGGATCACCTCCCTTCCTCTGTAACAGCTCACACGACCTGTTGTATCTCCAACATGGAAATGGAACCCCTGGAACCAAGGCTGGTTCTCATTGAGAGGCTGCTTTTTCAAAACACCCTTTTGCAGGTGGGTTTGGTGGAACATCAGGACTTGCTGTAGAGGAGTTTTTCTCAACAACAAGCTGGAGGAAAAAATGCCATGTGATGCCCAAAAGTGTCCAAGAAGGATTTTGCACAAAGATCATGCACAGCCCTTGCCCTGGACACAGAATTCCAGGTCAGCTCATGGAATATTCTGATTTGGGACCCACAAGGATCACCAGTCCAACTCCTGGCCCCGCACAGGACAACTCCAAGAAGCTCCCAGATCCAACACAAGGTCAAGGGGAAGGAAATACCAACATTTTCAGCCCAATGTGGAAACGTTTGGGAATTTTTGGGAGCTCCACAGCCAGGACCACAGCTTTGTGGAGCTGCAGTGTTTTACTCATCACATTTGAGCCCTTCACCTCCAGGACAGCTCAGTGCAGCCAGTGCCCTGCAGATTTAAGCTGGGCTGCCTAAAGCTGTACCCCAACTCTCCTACAAAGAGTGACTCAATGCTTTGCTACCCACACACCCAGCCCCAAATTCCTCCTCACCAATCCTGCCTTCCAGCTGGCAGCTTTTGGTCAGAAAAAGACAGAGGATGGAGTGGAAAAAAATAAGAAGAATAAATCCCTGCAGATTCTCATCTACCTTCTCTTGTCTCCTCAAGTCATTGTTTTGCAGTACAAGTATTTCAGCTCTCACTGTACCTGGGAACAGGATTAGACAGGTCACTGTGGAATCAGATTACAGACTTTTACCTTTTTAACTTCTCTTCTCAGCACGTAGGCTGTGAGCTGACACCCGGCGAGGGAGCACTCAGGGGACAGCAGTGGGTGGAGGTGGCAGCACAGCCTCAGTGATTCACACAGATCTGCCAAGTCATTGGAAGTTCTCACGAGTCCAGGCCCTGAAACAAAGAACCAGATGGGTTAAAAGTAGGGGATGCAGAAAAGAAACATTTTACCCAACCTGTGCAGGAAACACAGTAAAAATAACAGAAAGTGTCCTGCTAAAATTGTGTCCTGAAGGGCTTCATTTTCCTTGCAGTTCAGAATTGCATTTTGCCCTTAGTCTACAGGGCTCCAGCAGACCCCAAACCCCTTGGTATCCTGAGCATATGGATTTGGGAGGGTGCAGAGTCCTGATGTTTGGAAAGATCTGGTACCTTACAGAGGACTTTTGTGGCCATGGACACCAAACCATTGATGAGCCCTGTGGTTTCAGCAGTTCAGATTTCATTTCAGTGTGGTTTTCCCTCAACCAGGGAGTACACTTGTCCTGTCTCAGCCTCTCCTCTGATTCCTGCATCATCTCCACTGAGCCCATCCACCAGGGATGAACACAAAGAAAGTTCCAGGCTGGACTGAGAGACATCAAGAAATGGAGAAGATGAAGAGCCCATTCCTCAGGGTAATCATAGTGGTAAAAGCATGTGTTGAACTCATTATATCTGTTTATAAATTCAAGCTGTTAATGCTCATTATGATCTTTTGTGACAGCACAGGGCAGCTTGTGCTCACAGTGCTGCCTGTCCCCACTCCACCTGCACAGGAGCATCACACAAACCAGTTAATTCAGGCTGGAAGTGTCTTAAGTATCACTACTCAAAGCACCTATTTAAACTGAGCCTTTTGGGTCCCTTCCAACTCAGCATATTCCGTGATTTTCCTTGCAGTCAGCACCAATCCTGCTACATCTTGAATCTCAGTGTGAACAACATTCAAGAGTGAGCGTAACAACATTACTAAATGTGTTATAATCAGCCTCAAAACACAAGGAACATTGAGATTAAATGACTTGCCCAGATTATACATGACAGCCAGGGCAGGGAACACCACGAACTCCTTTTCCAAAGCAGAGCAGTGCCCTAATCAATGAACCATTCTTCCTCTCTTAACGCCTCAAATGGCAGGGGAGAAATAATTAATTACCAAATAAATTATTTAACCAGCCTGGGTTTTTTTTCTTGTTCACCAATTACCTTTACATTGATTAAACTGGTGACCACCTTATGGTTCCAAGTCCAAGGACATCCAGGTGTTAAGACAGTTGTTTCTACCACAGCAGTGCCTGAAGTCACCAGCCCTGCCAGAAGACCTGTGGGTCAGCAGCTGGACCTCCAAGGCAATTCTCAGCTCATCCTACACCTGCACCTGCAGCACAACCTGCCAGTGAGCCCTGCAGAGCTGCTGGTGGAGCACCAAGAAGTCTCCAGCCAGTCATGGACTCAAGGGATTTGGTGTTAAAAAACATCCATAAAAAGCCCAAGACTCATGAGTCCAAACCACAAGAACAGTTGTAGAAGGTGACCAATAACTTCCCCTAGAAAATCAAATCGAATTAAATAATCCTGTTTCCCATTCAGGTGTTCAGGTGTTGCTCCCAAGTACCATGTCAGCACCCAGGGTGCCCCTCACCTCCCAGCTCTAGGTCCATCTTGCAGGGGCTACAAACCCAAGGAGAAACACTGCACAAGACACAGAGAGCAAAATTAGGGCACCCTCAGATAACATCAACCCCTGATGTCATTCCAGGGTCTGATCCCCAGGGGCGTTTTGTAGGGTTTTATTTGTCTCCAAACTTCTGAGGAAGGCCATGACACATGACTTCAGCTCTGAGTCATCTCCACTGGACCAACTCAACTCGTCTTTCCCAGTCACAGGGATAATGAAAACAAACTGATGTGAGTTGCACACCAAAAAAAAAAATAGAGTCACTGAGCTTAATCCCCTTGGAGGGAATCGTGAGCCAAAGCCCTCATTTCTTTAGCATCATTCCTATAGAACATACAGTAAACACAGCAAGCTGGTGATGGTTTCAGCACATTCAAACAGGAGAAGCCTTAATTATCAATTTCCAGGGCTAAACAGCCATTTCACATCATGTAGTTATTTTATGAGTCTTTCCTACGAGGCACAGCCACAAATCAGCCACAGGTTCCTCCTTCCCACCCCTCCAACAACACCCACAGAGAGACCAAGAGTTCAGAGGAAGACCCAGAAGGGTGCACTTGTGTCACCCCTGATGAACCTCCCAAACAGGCTATCAACCAGTGACTGGACCCCTCTGCCTCTGGGGACACCCTGGAGACAATCCAGGGCCCTGCACAGCTCAAGCACCACTTCAGGCATTTCAGCAGATCCCAAAACAGTGCAGAACATCTCAGTTAATAAAGTGCCCGAGATAAAGATTAACGCAATCCTTCTCACAGGCTTCTGCTGGGTAATTACAGCTCTATCACTTCTGAGTTAATTACACACAGCTAAAGATGTTATTAGGTGTAGATGGAAAAAAACATTGTACTGGAAACAAGTCCCTTCTGCCCTTAGCTGGCTGATGGTTAAATATTCCCAGAGAAGTGGAAAGGTGGGAATTCTCCATTTAACTGGTGAGTGTGTTGTTGTAAAAGACATCCACCTTTGGGAGAGGGAGCTGGAATCAAACATCTCACAAATAAAGTTCCACCTGAGCCAGAAGACCTCTGAGACTCCACCTTCAAAAGGTGGGTACTGGGGTGTCCCAGGTGGCCACCTGAAGGCAGGGAGTGGCTAAAGCTGGTTTTCTCTTAATGGTAACACAGAAGGGGAATAGGCACAAGGAGATATTGAACCTTGACAAGTCTTGGCCTCTATTACACTGAAGTTCACAGCAGGAAAAGACCTCCAAGATCATTGAGCCCAACCTTTGACCAATCCCCATCTCATCATCCAGCCCAAAACACTGAGTGCCACATCCAGTCATTCTCTGAACACCTCCCAGGATGGGGACTCCACCACCTCGATGGGCAGCCCATTTTGATGGCAGACAACCCTTTCCATGAGGAAACTCCTCTTGATGTTCAACCTGAACCCCCCTGAAGGAACTTGAGACTATCATTTTCAACTGACAAAGACAAAAAGACCCCATCCCGAGTCCCAGCTGGAGCCCAACCCTCTCCTGCCTTGCCCAGGGCAGGGGGTGGGCACTGCCTGCATCCCTGGGGATTCCTGCAGACAAAGTTTCCAAACAAAGTGTCTAGGACATTCATCCAGGAAGCCCATGCAAGGGCTCAAAGAACATCATCCCCCCAGTCACTGCTCTGTTATTTTAAGCAGATAATTTTGGAAAAGAAAACACAAGGAGTTCTGTCAGGCTGTGGCGATTACTAAATGCCAAAGAGATGCACACACGGTCCCCCGTGGGATGATGTGTGAGACAGGCCAGGGCAAACCCCAGCAAATGCATTTCCGAGCTCAGAGCCTGAGGGCTGGAACAGGTACCAACAGAGAGGGAGGGGGGGAAGAAAATCACCATTATAAAAAGCAACTGTCAGAGAGAACACTTGAAAACAAGCAGGCGAGAAAAGTGACAGTGCACTTAACCAGAGGTGGTGAAAGGAGCTGCAGATGGGAAGGGCTGTGTGCTGTAACCAGCCTGTTCCTGGAGAACAGCAGCCTGGATAACGGTCCAGCACATGGCATTGGGGTGATGTGGCCCCAAGATGGACCCCCAGCCTCCCTGGGAGGTGGTTTCTCAATCCTGCTGTGGCCAGGAGGGGTTGGCTCAGCAGCACAGGTTGGGAGCTCCCACGGGGAGTTCCCGTGTGTGGATCAGCAGTGCCAGCAGGTCTTTCAGAAAGCTGCTTGCTCTCATTAAAGACTCCAAGGGATGGAGAATTTACTCTCTCCCTTCCTCACAAACTGGTCCAGCATTTAATTAAACCCCTCCACACTTTCTTTCCCAGTGGGAATTTGGCTGGTGGCTGTTTCCAGCCCTGGGTGTCTCCGTTTCCTGGCGCTGGGAGTGTTCATGCATCAAATGCCTTCTTGGAAAGGTGCATCACCTCATCCCTTACCACTCACCCCATTCAGGTGCTGCTTCTGGACTGAGTCAAGCCTTAAAATATCTGCCATCAATATGTCAGGTATGTAAATTAATGTTTAAGTCCTGATCTCCTGTGCCCAATTAAAGACTTAATCTCCAGCTGCACAGCCAAGGCAGCGCTGCCAAGGAGGAGCCACTCCCAGGCCAGGGCTCACAGTTGGGCCTTGCTGCAGAATAATTCACCTTGTTTCAGTAATTCCTGCTGAAAACCAGAGCTATTCCCTCTGTGCAGCCACAGGGAAATCCCAGCTGTGTTTCCACCTGGCCCTGGAGGATGGCAGCCTCGGTGGGGTCTGTCCATCACCGTCACTGAAGGTCTGGCCCAGCAGTGCCCACGATTCCCCTTCCACCATCACCTCTCCAGCCAGGGCAGAGCTGCTACAGCAGCTCAGGGGCATTTTTACCTTTGAGAATCCACCTTCCCACCCCCAGGCTGGAGGAATGTAGCTCAGGCAGTCCTGGGTGCCAATGGAAACCTCTGGCTTTGCCACCAATTGCAGAACTGAAACCATTTGCAAGCCTCTTGCTGACCCTCCACACCCGTTCTGCACTACAGGAGGCCAATAATTATTTACCCAGTGTTATGGTAAATAAAGAGGCAAAAAAAGAAAAAGGT
>JAOXXN010000230.1:10798180-10815542 GCA_026770055.1 Myrmophylax atrothorax
CCGCTCGGGGGCGGCCCCAGGGCGGGGGGACTCCCGGCCCTGCACCCTCCGGCAGCGCCACAGGGGCACCTCGGGGGGCAAACCCACCCCACTCCGCAGCTGTGCCCCACACCAGATCCCACCCTGACTCTGCAGCCAAAGGGCTTCAGCGCCTCGAGATTTTGGGGGCGTTACGGCCAGTTTTTGATTTTTCCTGTTCAAGATTCCTCCCCCGAGCTGGGAGGGAAGCTGTGAGCATCCCTGCTCAGCCCAGGATGACCCCAGGCTGCACTCTGACGCAAGGTGATGCTCTCGGACATCGCAGCAAGGCCACGAGCTGCCACTTCGTAAAGGCAGGGACCAGGAAAGGCCCGAGGGCACGGGGAGGGCACCCAGAGGAGCTGCGGGCAGGGGCTGCACCGCGGCTTTGCAGCTCAGAGTTATCCCTGCCCAGGTCACTGCTGGAAAAGTAGATAAAGGGGAAAAAGGAGCAGCGGGAGCAGAGACATTTCCAGGCAGCACTGGGAGCACACGGGGGAGGAGATGAGAACAAGGGCAGTGCCAGGAGGGCTCTGGACTGTGCAGCTCAGTCACCTCTGAACAGCGTCCCCTCTCTGGCCCCCCACCTGGCAAGGGAACAGTGTGACTCAACGGGTGACTCACCCACCTCAAACCCAGCCAGTGATGAAGCACTTTGTTCAATCAAGATTTAGATTAGCCCAAGCTCCTGAAAGCTTATCCAGTGACAGCCACCATACCCTGCTCCAGGCTCAGGACCCCTCACATCCCCCCTGCAGCCCCGGGGGGCCCTGCCCCGTGCCAGCAGCACTCAAGTGCATCTCAGCTCACTTGCTCAAACAGTCCTGCAGGTCATTCCCCCCAGACCAGACGCTGTTGCCAAAACTGTGGCTCAGCCACTCCCAAGAGACAGGAAGAAAACCTGGCTGGGCACAGGGGATGAGTGCAGGAGGACCGAGCCCTGCTCAGCCCACCCAGCCCCTTCACTCCCCCTCTTCACCCACCCAGGGGACAGAAATGTGGCACTTGGAGCCATCTCCCACATGGCATTCCAATGAAGGCAGGTGGGTGGGCACGGCCAGAAAGGTGCTCAGAGGAGACCCAGAGCCAAGCCCAGTCACCTCACATAAAGCCCCACTATCAGTGGATCGGCAGCACAGGAATTTTATCACCTGGAAACAGTTTCAGGCAGGTTTTTCCTTGTCAGTCCAACTGTTTATCAAACACCCCAGCCTGGCCAGCAGAGCACAGGCAAGTCCCCTCTCCCCTCCAGTTCAAGGAGGAGGGTGTGCTGGGTGGCCAGTTTTGTCTGTCCTGGCTGTGAGGTGCCAGCAGCACCCCAATGAGTCAAAGCTGTCCTACAGCTCCAGCTGCTCCCTCAGCCTCTCATTCCAGGAAAGCAATACTACATTCTCCCAAACTCTACAACTTCCAGTCTAGTGGCAACTACAGATCAATAAGCACCAGATGGCAAACATCTCCCAGTCTGGCACTAATTTTTGACAGCAACCAGAGAGGTGGAAACCCATTGAGAACCAAGAGTCTTGGAGTCAGGCAGCCAGTGCCCCAGGCTGCACAGTCCTCAGCACCTCTTCTGCAGCACTATGGGTCAGGTCATGTCTTGCTTCCAACACCACACTGGGCTCTCCCTGTCAGCCAAGACACAACTCACTGTCACTGCAGCTCAGTGCTTAATATTCCAGAGCCTTGGGAAGCATCAGGAGGTCTCTTCAGGGAACACCTTGCTCATCCTGTGAGCACTAGAGGTGGTTACCTGAGAGCTGTCTCCAGCCCCTGAGGATTGGAGCCTGGGAGTAAAACATCCTTGCTCTCCAAAGCAAGACCTCCAGGTCTCCTCCAGGACATTCCACCTGCTGATCACAGATAGTTTTGCCACGATTGCCAGTTTAGGAAGAGATTGAGGCTCATTAACAAGTTGGATTACAGAGAGATTACAGAGGATAACGCTCCTGATACTGTGGCTGTTCAGCCCAGGGCCACAAGGTCAGCCATAAAAAGCCAGAGTGACACCATGGGCTTTATGATAACCCAACAGCCCTGGTTCTCTGCCAAGAGATATGACCATCTCAGCAGCAAGGACAGGTGGGCCAGAGCACCTCCCTGACCTGCCAAATGGGGTTGCCAAGGGCAGCCTGTGGATGCATCATTAGGAAGAGCAAAGCTCTGCAAGCCAGTGGAGCCACACACAGGCCCTGCACTTCTCCAGAGTACTGACAGAGCCACCCTGGCTACTCCCAAGCTATCCAGCCATACTGTCCACACAGCAGGCAGCTCCAGGCTCAAAGAATTCCACAGACATTCCCCAAACAGACAAACATCAGCACAGGAACTGAGCTATTTGCTCTCCTTCATCCAAGGCTGGACCTAGACCCTCCATTTCTGCTCTATCCTGCACAGAGCAGCTTCTCTCTGGGCTTGATCAACAAACCCCATTTTCAAAACAGTTTGTTCTAAAAACAAAGCCTTCCTTGCCATTCCCCAGAGCTGCAGAGCACAGAGCCCCAGCAGCAGGACTCCCTCCAGTTAAAACAAGTTGAGAGCCCAATGCCTGCCAGCTCAGGGTGCCAACCACCAGCAGATCCTCCCCTTGGCTCTCGCCCTCTCCTGTCACTCAGAAAAGGCCTGGGAGGAAGAGGTTTGTTAGCTCCACTTGGCCTGTTCCTGTCCAACAGGTTCTCTCTCCTGCCCCACATTGTTACTGTTCCCATGCAACCCCCCCGTGGGCACATTGGGGCACGTCCGGAAACGATTACGATCAGCTACAATAATGTTCGAGCAGCTCCAGAGCTCAGCCAGTGCAGCAAAACACCCCGTCCCTTCATTTTATGAATGAGTAAACCCTTATGCTTTCTATAAATGTCAAGATAAATTACCTGTGGGCATTCCCCTCTCGGCACAACCAACCACTGCACTGCCCCAGCCCTTTAATGGAGACATCAACCCCAATTACTGAGTTACTTGCTTTTCCTGCCCAGGTGGGGGGATAGCAAAGGAGGGGCAACGAGCACGCCCAGAGGTCCAAAAGTTTAACTTTCCCCACCTCACCTGCAGCTCTCCTGGAGGCAAAAAGCCTTTGTGGCCATTCAGAGCTTATTTGAGGCCACAGGAGCAGCATCCAGGAGGTCCAGCTATTGCAGGGCCCTTTGGAAGAAGGAGGGCAAAGTCCTCCCAGGGAGGGCAACCTGTGGCTCCATCACTCCATGGCTTTGCATCCAAGTGGGGAGCTCCTGGGGAGGCTCCAGGGGAACAACCATTGTGACCATGAGCAAGGCTACAGGAGGGGCTCAGCAGAGCCTGCCCAGCCTCCAGCACCAAACTGGAGCCACAACATGCAGGTGCCTCTCTGAGCATCCCACACCAGCCTCTGAGTCCAGCAGGATACCAACCACTGCTCCAGGACTGGAATCACAGGGTTTAGGAAAACCCTCAGAGCCGCCACCTCCTCTCCCACTGCAGAAACCAGGATGCTCTGTGCCCTGTGAGAAACCACCATGTTCCAGCAAAGAGACACTGACTCAAGGGGGACAGCCTGCCCTCCAACACCCACAGACAGCTGAAGATGCCACTTCCCCCTGATGGGTCATCCCCACTGCTGCTTCCCCTCCCCTCCCCTTGGAGCTCAGCTCTGTTTTCCAAAACACATCTGGAAGAGGAGCAGCTCCTTTCCCAACCATGATTCACCTTCTTTCAGCATCGATAAGGTATGTCTAAAAATAGACCCAGATACTGATCTCAGACAGATCATGATCTCAGAGACAGGTGTTGGCCTTCCTGGCACAGCAAAAGAACAGGGAAATAACCAAATGTTGTTCTCAATAACATGACGCCATATTTTTGGCTTAGGACTTGGGTATGGAATGACAGCCAGGGACACACCAGTGCCCTCTGCATGGGGGCTGCCTTCAGGGAAGAACAGGACAGTACCAAATAGCCAACAGGATAGTACCAAGCTGGCCAAGGCCATCTCAAAGCCCTGCACCTCTAAGAGATGGAGGCCAGGAAGAACTCGGGCATCTTTCTGAGGTCTCTGTGTACCAGGGTCCTTAAAAATCCCGAGTCCTCATCACACCAGAACAGCTCCCAGACTTAGAGCACATCCTTCCAATCAGGGTACCCAGAGTTTGAGACTACAGAGCTGCCACCACATCTCCAGATGGATCCCCACAGACAGGATCCCTGGGAAGAAAACCCCAAACCAACAAACCCCCTCCAAGTGCAGGGGCTTCCTTCAGGCCCTGACTCGTCCAGCAGGATTGCTTTGGTACTGTAGCTTATCCAAACATCTTCATCTCTTTCATAAACTCAATCCCTCCTTATCAGCCATCAGGAGGAAATGCAGGAGCTTTAGGGAGTGAAGTGTGGGGAAGAGCCCAGCTTTGATTAACCCACTTACTCCCCAGAGGTCACTCCCAGTTCAGTCCTTGTGGATTCACATGTTCTCAATCACGTACTTGGAAGCCAGGCTGGAGGTGAGAGTTTTCTTTGCATTAAGGAGGGAGCAGGAGTAGGGAGGGGGGTCTGCAAATATTAATTTCAGGACTGCCAGTTCCCATGACTAATAGAGGGTTGTTGAAAACTAGCAGCTCTCCTTAAAGCCTCAGCTCCTGGAGCCATGGGAATAAATTAGAACCCCAACTTTAGGATTTGGTTCCAAAGGAAAAATGACATTTCTGCAGTGACAGGCTGCAAGGATGATTTTCTTTTCTTTTTTTCATGATTCCTGGAACACACTCCAAAGGGCTGGCATTTAACAATAAATCAAAGACTCCACAAAAGCACTTTTTCAAAGTAAATGCCTCATTTTTATGTGCCCATTGTAAATGTCTTAAAGCACATGGAGTAGGAGAGCTGTGTTTGCTCCTGCACCCATCGAGAACAAGCAAAAACAGTATTTGCAAAGGGCTCACTTCAAGTGGGAAGCTCCCAAGGTTTTGATTTCCTGCATCAGAGTTAATATTCACTCCCAGGTGCTCAGAAAACCTCCCTGGGATTTGTGTCACTCACCAGGTGAGGTTTCCAAGTGCCAAGCTCAGTTCGTAACCCAGGGAGTGATTTGTGCTTTGGCAGATCCCAGCATGGAGTAACACACTGAAGAGACCAAGCAGAGGAGAAAAATCCTAATTTTTGCTAAGACCAGCCTGCCCCTGTCACAGCTCCTGGGACAAGGTGCAGCAAACAGTCCCTATTTAACCAGGCATTAGCTGGTGGCAGCCCTGGCGTGTGGAGGGCAGGGAGGCACCTTTCCCACACCCAGACATCCTGGCAGGACCCAACTTCTCACACAGCCTTCCAGGATGCGGCAGGGGAGGCAGCACAACCTGCCCGAGGTCAAACAGGAGCCTGGGGCAGTGGAAATGCATTTTCTTTGTCCCAGCAGTGAACCACAGGCCCTCCCCCAGCAGCTGCTGCTGGAATATGCACATCCCCACCTTGAGCTGAGCAGCAGGATGCAGAGGAAACCAGCCAGTCATCCCTACACACAGCTCCCTGGCAGACCTCAAGAAGGTCTCCTTGGGGAACAGGGAGCAAACCCACCCCCTGAGGCACCTCAAACTGTGCAGAAGGATACCTCAGAGCAGGGCTGGATTAGGTGCCCACATAGGCCTTTTCCCAGATTTAATCTTTTTAATTCCTTGTCATTCCCACAATAATGCTGTGTTTTTAATTAAGTAAACCACAATATCATTTCAAGGAGACACAGGAACAAAGGGCTGGCTTGCCCTCAGCAGAGCTGACGTGGGTTTCCAGCTCCCAGCTGGATGGTGATGCTGGAGACAAATCACTGAGAACCTGGCAGGAAGATTTTCCAAGAGGGCACATTCCAGACTGAAAACTCCCCACCAGCCTTGGGAAGCTGAGAGCAATCCCTTCAATGAGGGCCACCAGCATCACCTCCCTCCAAGAGGTGTTCCCAGGTGAAGAGGGCAACACACACAAGACAAAAGGGCCACTGGAAGGCTCTGACCCACAGCATCCCAAAATCCATGAGATGGACACCAATCCACCCCATCTCAGACAGTCACATCCCACTTGGCTTTCCTGAAGAATCAGCCAACCATCACACTCCTCATCCCAAACCCCTATCAGAGGGGCATCAAGGTCTCAAAATTTCTGTTTTATTTTTAAAAGGGGGTGGGGGAAGGCTCAGAAACATTTCTTCAGATAATGATTAATTATCTGCCTTGGCAGGTGTAAAATACCTCACTAGAGCTGTAGGGTAGGCTGAGTTATTGGGTGAGAGCTCTCTGAAAGCTCTCCCTGCTCTGGGTTATCCAGAGAGGGCTGGGAGCCCAAATTAAAGCTGAAAGGTAAGAGGCACAACGGCCCCTTTGTAGGGAAAAGGGTTGGGGGACTCACACTGTAATGAGGGGCCAGTTTCTTAAAATTAAATCAGTTCTTAATAACACACAATTAAAGCACTTGGTGGAGGTGTCAGCAGAAACTCCTTGCTTGGAGCTGGGTGAGGTCCCACACAGATCCCTCCAGCATGGAGCAGCTTTCCAGACTCAGAGTGCATCCCAAGGATGCTCCAGCACCAGCCCCACCAAGAGGGGAGGACTTGTCCCACCTTCTGGCACTCATGGAGAGGGGTGGGATAAGGTGCTGCCCCTGAGTTAGATGCTAAAATGAGCATTTTTAGAGCAGAAATACAAAGCCTCAGTGGTCTGGGAAGTCAGGCTTGTGTTGAGTCATGGCACTCACTCACAACAGCACTTGCCCACAATATGTGGCTCAGCTCAAAAAGAGGATGAAAAAGTTGGTCCCTCACTCTTTCTTCACCAAAGTCAGTGACCAGGCCTGGACCAGTGACCAGGCGGGCGGGGGGTCCCCCCAGGCCGGGTTGCCCGTGCCTGGCACTGCCCTAAGCCCGTCATGTGCAGTGGGCGCTCGTGCCAGCGGCAGCCACTGTGCCACCTCCCCTCCCCAAAGCAGATTAACCCCCAGAGCCGCTGAGGCCACGCAGGTTGTGTCACTGTAATTAAATCAGATTTACCACCCCCTTCACCCTCTCCCCAAAGGAATTCTCCTGACTGTGCAAGGCAGGGCAGGGGGCAGGGCTGTTCTCATGGCACCACCCGCTGAAAGGAGAGAAATCAGGAAGTGCAGGGCTTAAGTCTCCACTTCTAATAATCCCCCACAGGAGCCAAAACCCCCCAGCAAGGCCCAGGACTCGGCGCCATTCACCCACCAGCACTGGCAGTGGGGGCATTGCCAGGGCAGGGTTTCACACTGGGTGCACTGGATTTGATGCCAGCAGAGCCCTGAGCATCAGTGGGGTTTCTTTGGGGTGCAGGGGGACAGTGAAGGAGGGTCAAAGCCAAAGGGGTGTTCTCTGGGTCCCACACACCATGGGCTGCCTCCTGCCAGCACTCCTGGAGCTCCCAGCGCTCCTGGAGCCTTCGTGGCCAATTCACACCCAGCTCACATTGCTCAAGACCAAAGGCAATTACAGGTTTGGGTTTGTTGTTTTCTGATGGTGGGTTAGATGGAGCACGTTCCAGAAACCACCAGCACTGCTTTTCCAAAGCAAACGTTGGTACAGGGCAGGAGTGCAGGAGCAGCACATCCCCGAGGACACACGTGCTCCTGCCAAAGCAGCCAATTCCCAAGGGCAGCCCAAAACACCCAGGGTGTGGAGGGACCTGACTGGGGGGCTTTTGTGGGAACAGAGGCCCTGAGCCAGGCTTTCTGCTGGCATCACCAGGTGAGCACAAAGACAGTGGGTTTCTTTCTTGGGATGAAAAACACAAAGCCAGGAGCCTTCCAGGACCTCCAGGAGCAAAGGTCCTGCTGCCTAATTTATCTCCAGCAAAGCTCTGGACTTGCTTTTGCTACAACCCCCTGAACATGGACAGAGCTGGGCCAGCAGCTGCTGCAGGAGGGAGACCAGGGGCAACAGCATGGCAGGGGCAATCCTGCCCCATCCCAAAACCTCATGGATGGGTCAGAAAAACCCATCTCTGCTGAGAACTGAGAGTCAAGTCTCCTTCCCTCTGCCCCTCACCAACACAACCCTGTTGGCAAAGCCCAAGGCAGACCAGACTCGGAGCCTCAAGGGCCACCTGGGTCCCACGTCCCTTGGCACTGAGGGTGGGGTGGCATCACCTCCTTCCTGCAGATTCTGGTGCATTCCTCAGCCTGGATTACCCCAGTTCAGCTCTCCCAAGTGACCAGCAAAGCCCTTTTGGGAGACTGAGGGCAGTTACCTGGTCAGGAGGGAAGAATGAAGGGTGATCTGAATCACCAGGTTTGCCTGGGGCACTAATTCACATTGAAATACCCACTGGGCTGTATTTCTGGCCCCCACCAAGGACATGCATTTGGTTTTCTCATTCTTCTTTTAGCACCTGAACCCAAACCCACAATCCAAACCCATCACCACCATAACCACAAGGAGCATCCTCCCCTCACCACAGGATGACATTCCTCCCTGCATTTCCACACTGCAGCACACACCCACATCCCGAGTGGGAAGCCAGCCTTCAAATTACAGCAATTAACATTATGTATATTAATAAATGAGTCTGGTGTTCCTAACAGGAGAACCTGCAAGGGCTTGTTGGCAGAACCAGGAGGCCTGAGCCCTTTTTGAGGCTGATGGGTGAATGCCTGGCATTACAGGCTGAGACTTTGGGATCTCCAGAGGTCCCGGGAGCACATCCTACCCCGGTGCAGGGAGAAGTGGAAGGCCATGCGTGTCCTCCCCATTCCAGGATATCCAGAAAGCATCAGCTCCTGGAAAGCCCTGAACCAGGGAGATGAAGCTCCATTTCCAGCATCCAGATATCTGCAGGGACTTCTGAAGCCCCAGGTTTGCACCTCCCCAGCACGCCCTGGCCAAACCAGGGGCCACCTCACACACTCCCAGCACAGTCTGGCTCCGGCAAGGACCAGACTCCAGGGGAAGGGGGGAAGACAGGTAATATGTGCAATAACGAGACCACTAATCAGGCCACACGTGCCTCTTCCTCCTTCTGGGGCCAGGAGCAGCTTCTCATCCCACTCTAGATGGCTTTTTCTTTCCAATTTGGGAAGTTTTTAATCTATCTTGGGTTTTTTAAGGTGCAGGGCAGCTTCAGGTATAAAGGGAGCCATTTATTCCAAGCCCTGCCCTTCCTCACCCCTTTCCAAGTACTTCACAGCCTGTTTTCCTTTTCCAATGCAAAAAGAAAACACTCAGTGAGCAAGACTAGACACAGTGAGAGGAAACAGCGGTTTACTTCACCATCCAACGCAAATTATTCCATGTATTATGCAAGCCACCCATTCCCATTGCCGGCTGCACACAAACAACGGGATAATTTCACCTTCCCTGGGGCACAAAGGAGCCCTCACACCATGGGCAGACTCTGCCCAGCAAACACTGTGCAAGCATGAAAACTTCTATCCCAGGAGGGGAATTAGGGCAGGAGTTTGATCCCAAAGGAGTTTTCTTGTGGGCAGTGAGTTCCCATCACTCCTTCAAGCATCCCAGCCGGGATTCCTGTTTAATCCCTCGGGCCACCTCTGTGGCCATTCCCCCTGTTCCCCAGGCTCCCTCCTCAGCTGGGCTTCCAGCTCTTACTGCTCCCCAGAGCACAGACATTTAGATCACATTTTATATGGAAAACACTAAAATGGGATCACACCTTTTAAAAAGATATTTCCACCTCACTCCCTACAACCAGGCTCTGCCTCCCCCTCCCCAGCCAGGCTTTGCTATCAGGCCTCTAAGCCTGTTTAATTGAAAAAATGTGATTGAGGCTAATTGACAGCAGATGAGTTACATGGCTAAAAAGCAAGGGAACATTTGATGCAGTTGATTTATGGCAGCAGGGAACCAACCATCCCAGGTCTTTGCATCCCACTTGCAGCCCCACTGCCAAAACAGTTCAGCTGGCAAAAAAAAAGTAATTAGTGTTTAATTTCTTAACAATTTTTTTTACCTTACTTTTAATTGCTCTACATAAAACTGTCCTAGAATTTTACAGCTTGGACCAGTCCTCTTTGCTGGTTTTAATTAGGGTGAGGCATGGCTGGCACTTTAATTTAAAGAGGAGGGGGAGAACGTCAGACCATGTTCTGGGAAGGTTTTGCCATTACAAGCGCCCAGACAACATCACCAGGCACCACACCAGCTGTGGGGAGCACAACCAGTCCTCCCAGTGTGCAGCAACTGGTGGAACTGGGGGGGAACTCATCCTGCTCACACCAGGAAGGTTTAACTCCAAAAAAATCACTCTGGTAGGAAGGAGCAGAGATCTCTCCCAGCAGGAGAATTTCCTCTCCTTGAAGGAAACCAAAACATGAAGGCTTATAGAGGGAAAATGGGCTTAGCTTTGAGTGCTGCTCCCAAGCAGCTTTGGGGCTAATGGACATTCCTGGGGGATTGGGGCTGGAGACTCCCCAGCCCTGCAGCCCTTCCTGGGAGGGAGTTTGTCACGACACACAGCACACTGAGCCCCACTGGGACCTGCTACACAGCCCCAAAACACACCCACCCTGGGGGGGTGCCTGAGCAGGAGGAGTCAGGTCATTCCCTGCAGGACACCAGAACTCCACAGAGTTCTGTGCAGGAGGTGGAAAAGAGGAGGGAAGAGCACATGGACAAGCAAGAGGTGGAAATAACTGAAGAAACAGTTGAGAAATACCTGATAGAGGGTAATATACCCCTTTTCCATTGTATTTTCTAAGCTTGGCCCAACTTAATAAATCTTGGGATTCCCAGAAAGGATTTTTCCAAGAAAAGACAAAGCATTAGCCTCTTAATGAACAGACAGCAGGCTTGGATTTGCTCAGCTATGTTGTCTGACAAATGAAAATCAATAATCAGCTATTTCATTCCTGGTTTAACTCTCTTCACACACCAAATCCCTTGGCACCATCACACCAAGGCACATAACCCCCTACCCCATCTACCTCCAGCTTACACAGTCAAGTCTAATATGGGAAGACCACGAGAAGAGCCTCAAGCTCACCTGCCTCCTCCAGCACCACAAAACCCAGGCAGGTTCCCAGGATCCAGTTGCTGCTTCTCCTGCAAAGCACCATCCCAGCAATGGGGTTTCACCCCTGTGGGGAGCTTTTAATTGATTAGGGACACCTGGATGGGGTTTGGGAGCTCCTAAGAGGTCCGGGGGTGTCAGTAATTGTCCCCAGGTGCTCAGCATTAAACAATAATTAAACAAGTGAGCAAAGCTGTGTCCAGCGCAAAAGTGCAGCTGGCAGGGGGTCACAACAAGATCTTTAAGGTCCCTTCTGACCCAAACCATTCTGTGACCATACACAAAACATCTTAACAATTAAAAAAAGACCGTTTTAGTGGCAATGAATGAGGGGAAGGTGACACAGAACCAATGCCCTCCTCAAACAGCTCTGGAGGCTTTAGATGAGAGCGTGACCTGATGGCTTGGTTTAGTGGGGGCCTTGGCAGTGCTGGGTGAACATTCAACTCAATGATCCTAAAGGTGCTTCCCAACCTAAGGAATTCCAGGATCCAGAGAAGCCCAACCACCCCCACCCCAGCCGTGATGGTGTTTGCTGGAAGCTTCCAAGTGTCCCTGTCCGTGTGGCCCTGCGGGATCCATCCTGCACACACCTGCAGCCACGGCCTGACACTGCTAAGCTGTCAAAACAAACATGGGAAGGAGGCAGAGCAGCCTCCCAGGGCACAGCCATCGGCTCTGGGACACAAGCAGGGCCTGGCGCTCCCCCTGAGCTGCTCAGCAGCTCCAGCAGATGCATTTTACGAGCCCCAGAGGGAAAATAACATCCACACAAGCACCTCTAACTGCCTGCAAATACACACCAGATGATGCAGGGACACGTGAAATGGGGCAGAAATGGGATGAGAATGGAACACTCAAAGTGGGGGGGATGGCTGGGTTTGCTCTGTGCTCCCCCCAGCTGCTCACCTGGCCTCCTCTTCCTCCTCCCAAACCCTCCCCGTCCCAGCTGGACTCTGCTCTCTCTTTTTCCCAAGCAGCAGGATGAAAGCAAGCGAGGGGCCTTCTGCCCACTGAGCCTTCTATGGAACAGGATCTTCACATTAACAAGCCGAGGAAAAATAAATCCGGTTTCTCCAGGCCATCTCTGACATTGTTTGTCCCCATCCTCCACACCCTGAACCCTGGGGCACATCCCTGCCTCCAGCCATCCCTGCTCCTAACAACACCTGCACCTCCATCCATGCCTGGTGTGCTCCTGGATGATATTCCCTGGAGCTGGAGCTGGCTCGGGGATTACCCTGCAGAGAATTCCTGAACTGCAGGGGAACAGCTTTAAGCTGAAGGAAGGAAGATTTAGATGGGATAGTGGGAAGAAATTCCTCCCTGGGAGCATGGGGAGGCCCTGGCACAGGTTTCCAACACAAGCTGTGGCTGCTCCATCCCTGCAAGTGTCCAAAGCCAGGCTGGAGCAGCTTGGGATAGTGGGAGGTGTCCCTGCCCATGGAAGGGTCGGAACAAGATGAGCTTTAGGGTCCCTTCCAACCCAAACCATCCAAGGATTCTATGACAGCAGGATCACGTGTTACCTTTTACAGTGAAAACAAACCCAGGGAGCTTTCACCTGCTCCAGGCTGGCCCTACAAACCCAAACACCAGCTGCAAACTGTCCCAAGGGCACGTGGTGGGTCAGGACATGCCAAATGGGAGCTCACCTGAGTGGGGAGATGCCAAGCCAGGGCCGGAGAGGCTGGAGAACAACAGCCCCAAGTGCTCAGCCCCTGGCAGGATCAGCCCTGAGCATAAAGGAGACAGAAATAGTGCAAAAGAGACTCCTTGAGCACCAGCGGCCGAGCACAGAGCACCCACCCCCTTATCAGCACCCAGAGGCGCCAGCGGCTGCACAGCACACAAAAGGCCAAAGGCAGCCCCTGGGCCAGACTAACTAGTCTTAATATTTGCATTTGGTAAAGCAAACCAATAAATCCCCATGAGTTTGTCCGTGCTTCCAGTTTGTATTTACTAGGGAGAATGACAGGCAGGTTTTCCTGCTGGTTACACAGGTAAATAGCAGTGCAGGCCCCACGCCCTTCCCGTTTAACGGCTCCCTGTTTGCTCTGAGCCAGCCAGGACTATGGGACTGACTGACTGACTGGAGCAGACTTTAGTTCTGAGCTCCAAAAAGGCCACATTCGGGCTCTGAGATCCCTGCTCCATCCCTGGATCCATCCTTGCAGCTCTCCTTTGCTCTGTCCCTGCAACCATAGGGCTGGCAGAAAGGCAGCACGGGTTCCAGTCAGTGGATCCATACAGGATTCCAGGCTGAGATTAACCCTGCAGCTCCCAGGCAAGGAATTGTGTTGGAAAAGGATGTCCCAGTGTAGGCACGGGCTCAGTGCCCTGCTCTAATTGACAAGGGGGGAATCAAGCACAGGTTGGACTTGGTGATCTTGGAGGTCTCTTCCAACCTAAATGATTCTGCCAGAAGCTCTCAGGGAGAGTCCTGAGAAGCTCAGGATGCCCAGTAACACCAGTCTAACTGCTGTGCTGGTTTGCTTGCTAAGGGCCTGCTGTGCCTGAGGCACCATGGGATGGTGATCACATCCAAACCTCTTCCCAAACCTGCAGGATCCACTTTCTAGCAGAGAAAGTGAAGAGCAGACTCACCCTCAGCTTTGGACCTACCTCAAAAGGAGCAGTGATGAAGGGCATCACTGCTCATGAACCTACTGTGTATTTTAAATTAAAGGGTACCTTTTTTTTTAATGGTCTAAATATTAAAAAAAAAAAAGAATATTTCCATTTCATAAATATCTTTTTTATGTTGCATTTCCACACAGCACCTTCCAGTGCTTCACATCAAGTGCACAGGGTGGGAGGGAACGCACAGTCCAGGGACATGACAAACATGATTTAAGGGGAAATAATTTGCATTTTAGTGGCTGTTGGAGCAGGAGGTGTGTTAGGGACAGCTCAGCAGGCCAACCATCAGGCAGTGGTGGTTAAGGACTGCACAAAGGGAAAAGGGAAAGGACAGGGCAGAACTTTTCTGCAAAGCAAAGGCACTAAAGTCTTGGTTGGGCTTTGTTAGGGCAGAACTCTCCCAAAGCGCTGGTTTCCTGTACAGTCCAACACAGCCCCTGCAGCCCCGTGGTAGGACCCTGATGGAAGTGTGGCTGAGCCAAGGCAAATGGAGAACAACACCCAGCACTCACAGAGGCAAAGGCTTTTATTAAGAAATTTAATTGTTTCTGAGGTGACATTTTCCTCCACTGTGGAATCCCCCACTCCTGCTTCCCACTCCCACCTGGGCTGGGCTCCATGGGAGTGCTCAAAGACCCTTCTGAGGGCACACAACACCCATAGCACAGGATGAGCCTCCGCCAGGCAGTTTTAAACCCAGGGACACTGCAGTCACCAACTCAGCTTCTGCACCATGGCTCTTCCAAAGGCCATCCAGTTCCCACCAAGGGCACAGTGGGATCCAGTGCAGGTCCAGCCATCTTCATGAAATACCCAAAACCCCAAAAGGCATCAAAAAGAAGAACAGAAAGGTAAAAAAAAATCCACAGCTGGTTCCTTGGAAGCAGGCAAGCACTTGGTCCTTCACAGAAAAAAGCATGGAGTGACTGTCTGACCCAAGAGCACTTTGCCATCCATCCACCGCCAGCACTTCCCGGCCAAAAGGATAATTTCCAAAGCCCAGCACAGCGCAGCTGATTATGTCCTTTCAGATCTGTGTGGGAGCTGGGAGCAAGGTGAGCACTGGGAGGAAACCCCTGGAGCTGAGCAGGGGTCGTGGAGCCCAGAGAGTGTGCAGGGGGAGCTGGTGGGGAGCTGTTTTCAGTGGTGGGCGTCGGGCAAGGACCTCCCACAGCCCCTGGTGCTCCATCGCTCAGGATGAGCTGCTGGTCCTGCTGTCCCTCTCCCCACGCTCCAGCCGAAGTGCCCGTCCTGGGAGGGTGTTCCTGGCTGTTCTGGCCACGATCAGTGAGCAGTGCTGCAGCACCTTGGCTGTGCCCTCGCAGGTTCCTGCACCCCCAGCCTTCACCACAGACCCTGCGGAGACAAAACACGGCGTTAACGGAAGCTCCAGGCTCAGAGGCAGGCGGTCGTGGTAGAGTAAATCATGATCCTTCTTTGTCACCAAGGAAAATGTTTGAAGCAATGTGTAAAGGAGGAGATGAGGCAGCCCCAATGCCTCTCCTAAAGGCACCTTTGGCACCTTCAAGCTCACCCCACCCTCAGCAGCGCCGAGGGCCCCGTGCTTTGGAGGCTGAAGGGGAAATTGAGGCTGGAAGAGACCCATTGTGGCTGCAGAGTCCATTTGTAAGCAGGCTGGGAGAAGCTCTCTCATCAACATCTTGGTGACAGCTGAGCCACCAGCACTGCTGTTCAGATGGGGAGAGGGAGGATATGCTGATGACACCCCTGGGAAAACCAGCATTACGCGGCCACATCACTCCAGAGAGCCCAAAAGCAGCACCAGCCCCAAGGCTGGGCTCCTGTGACATCAGGAGGCATCAGATCAAGGTGCAGGATAGCACAAGGATGGATAAGAGACAGAGCCAGGGGCTGATGGAAGAAAACCAAACGGCCATTTCTGTGCACAGACAAAACAACACCATCTGGGAATGCAGAGGAAGGGAAAGCAGCTCATCCTGCCTGTGTGTACATGGGCTGCCTTACACAGTCCAAGGGATGTCAAGTCATGGATTAAACATCCCAGCACAGAGCTGGGACACGTGACCACCCTGCTGGAGCCAAGGACTCCATGGGAGGAGTGCTTGTTCCTGTGCCCTCACTGCTGTCCTGGGCAGAAAGGGGCTCCTTTTCACAACTGCCACAGACATTTGGAAGGAGATAGGGAGAGGAAAACACTGTCAGACAGCAGAGTGAGAATGGATCTCATTTACCCCTCTATTCATGGGATCTCTACCTACAAGCTCTAAAATCAAGTGGAGGATCCAAATCCCACTATTAAGTGTGGCACAGGCAGCTCCCGTTTGGCTCAGACAAGTTCTTGGCCCATGCAGGGAATTAAACCATTTGCTCTGCTCTTTGATTCTCACCCTGCTCGCTTCATAGGATCATTAAACAGCTTTTCTCCCCAGCAAACCCTTCCTGACTCCCCATCCTGCTCCAGAATCAACCAGGGGCACACAAAAAGAAGGTGAGAGGTTTATGCTCCTTTTTTGTGCCACACTTATCTTCTGTTTGCTTTGGACTTCACAAGGAATATGCAAGATTGGCACCTCCTGGCCCAGATATCACACTCTCAGCAACCCAGTGTGGAAGCACAGACCAGTCCCTCCAGCTCCTTCCCCAGGAAAAAGCCTGACCACCAGCCCTGGGCTTTCAGGGAAGGAGTGAGTGCAGCATCTCCCAGTTTGCAGAACTCTGTTCACAAGTGTCCCTGGATCTTGTAAATGTGTTAAAAAATAAAACTCTTTAAGAGCTTCCAGATGTTCTGTTTATGTTGTGGTGTTACCCAGCTCCATCTCTGGAGGCCAATACACAGCCTGATGAAATGGCAGCAGCCAGGGGGAAGGCAGGGGGGAGCAAGGAGGTCCAAATCCTTTTCCTCCCCTTTCCCCCAATTTCTCCTGTTAACTCCCATGCTGCTGGGAAACATGCTGAGAGCAGCTGCAAATCCTGCTTCCTGCTCCGAGCATCTCCCTGCCTCAGAAGCATCACCGAGGTTTGCAAGGCACTAACCCCAAATTCCCAGGCTCCGAGAGCACTGCCCAGTGGGATCTGGGACAGGCAGGGAGCTGAAATACTGATAATGCCATCCCAGAGGCACCCAGTGCCCACCGCGAAGGTCCAGAGGGTCCAAGCCCACCGCATCCAATCCACACCCGCCTCAGTGGGCCACCAAGGTCCAGCAAAGCGTGGGGGGTGAGGATGTGACGGGCTCAGCCTGGGTGTGCCCGCACACGGCCGTGTGTGTGCCCAGCCCGCCCGGCACTCTTTGCACAGGGCGTTGCGGCTCCGGCGCTGCTTTTGAAGTCGCCCCGAGCGAGCTGCGTGCTCGGGAGCAATCAGAGCTCCATAAAGCGCGATAGGGCAGCGCTGGGCGCAGGCTCTGATCTGTTATCGGCCGGCCCCGGCGGGGCAGGCAGCTCCGCGGCGCAGTTCAAAGCCTGCCGGTGCCCGCACATCAAAGGCGCTTCCTGATGCCTCCGGCCCGGCCGAGCCTTTGGGCAGCGCGGTCCCTGCCGGGATGCAGCGGGAGCAGGGATGGGGCAGGAAGCGCCGCTGCAGGGATAGAATCATAGAATCATGGAACCAATTGGGTTGGAAAAGACCTCGGAGATCAAGTCCAACCCTTGGACCAATTCCAGTCCCTTTACCAGATCATGGCACTCAGTGCCACGGCCAAGCTCAGTTTAAAACCCTCCAGGGATGGGGAATCC
>JAOXXN010000230.1:10818336-10852070 GCA_026770055.1 Myrmophylax atrothorax
TGAACAACAGGAAGAAGCTGTCCCAGGCAGGAACAGTTCTGCCTATGTCCTCAGCTAATTATTTAAAGGAGCCCTGGTCAAACTCCCTTCCCCCAAAGAATTTGGAAACTACAATATTTGCATTTCTTTTCTACACTACTGCAAGTTTGGCCTCCAGCAAGCACAATGAAATAGAGACATTTAAAGAAGAACAAAGAAAATAAGATTTTTGCCTCACAAATCGTATTTCTGTCTTCCCACCCACCTGGGTTAGATTACACTGCAGCCTCCAGAGGGGAGGACAGCCACACTTCCCTGGATCCTGCTTCATCCAGGAACAGCCTATTCCTGTGCCAAAGGGAAAACAACCAGAAGCCCAACAAAAACACACCAAAGCCAGGCTCAATGTTGTTTGCCCCCACGTCAGGATGAAACAAAACCTCATTTACAGCCCCCCGAGAGGGACAGTCTGCGATGGGCAGGATGTCTGAGCTGCTAAATCATTACACAGGCTCAGCTGGAAACCAAAAATCATTTTACTCTGCCAGCAAAAGGTAGAAGGAGCCTCCCTAATTGGGGTTATTTATCCAACACCTCTGCTGGTGGCTGCAGAGGGGGATCCCCCGTGCCTGGATGTGCCCCAGCCTGGGGAAGGGGCTCCCACCCAGCCCCCAGCCCTGTGCTCCAGCACAAAACACATTCTCAGCCATGTCCCCTGGGCATCCCTGAATGGCTCTGGGATGCAGCACCAGGCAGATTGGAGGCAGGGAAGGCAGAGCAGCTGCTCCAAAGCTATTCAAGGAAAGGAGGGTGAGGGAGGGATGCTGTGCAGTCAGGGTTCCCTCCTCGGGAATGGCACCAGCAGGAGCTCCCTCACTTTACATGCTGAAAAATTCAGATTCAATAGAGCCATTGCAAGAGGCCAAGAAAGCTTCAATCACAGCCTCGGTGTTACCAGCACTCGAGAGAGGCAGGAGCTGCAGAGCAGAGCCCTCATTACCTCTGCCCCTCGCAGAGCTTTTGCCTTCAAATGTGTAAAAATCCTCCTGGAACTGTGGGCACTGTGCCCAGCCAGCCTGGCCCAGGGGACACCAACACTGACCCCCAGGGAGCAGTTGGAAGCCATGGGATGGGGGGAATGGACAGATCCCCGTGCCCCTGGAGCTGCTGGTGCCCAGTGGTGGCCCAGAGCCAGGACTGGGATGCACTGGGAGGGAATTTCAGGCTGGATTACTTCAGGAAGAGGCCACTAACCCCTGCACAGCTGCAAGTGGGTGCAGACACTGCTGACAATGGTGGGCATCACCTTTCCTGGAGGCAGGGAGGTGCTAGAAAGCAGTCTGGGATTTTTATGGCAAAAACTATGATTTGGAAAGGCTCTGATTTCCCTTCCTGCCTCAGACACCCTCCGTGGCTCAACACCACCATCTCATCTGGCCCTGAGCAGGAGCCATCCTCCTGCATCCCACGGGATGGCCAACAGCAGAGGCTCCAAAGTATTATCCAAGCTCAGATATTCACTCCCTGGCACATCCCTAAACATCCCTGTCCAAGGGGCAGCTCCATCCATAGCACCCATCAGTTCTGCACCAGTATAAAGAGCAATCAGAGTGCAAACCCACAAGTGTCACTGAATTAAAGATGAGTTATAGTGCAAACCTACTAGACTGATTGAATTAAAAAGGAATTAGAGTGTAAACCCACCAACCCCACTGAACTGAAGAGGAATTATAGCGTAAACTGACCAGCCCCACTGGATTAAAGAGAAATTATAGTGTAAATCCACCAGCCCAACTGATTTAAAGAGCAATTATAATATAAACATGGCTTTTATCTGAACAATCAATACTTGCATCTGGGAAGGCTTCCTGGAGGTGGGGGGGTAGAAGAAATAAAACATTGATTTTCAGTGAAAAGGCATATTCCATCATCCTGTGCCATATACCACGTGGAGGAGGATAAAGAGTGGCCTGGACATGAACAAGTGTCTCAGGACACCGTGAACTGAAACGAAAATGTGTTGAAATTGAAATCAGACGGGAAAGAAATCACAGCACAAATCACACCAGAACCAGCAATTATGGAAAATGAACCTGCTGCTGTCAAAAGGAAAAGAGGTTCCCAACCCTCTGCTCCCACACAGGACAAGCTCTGCCCCAGCAGCTTCCCCAGTCCCTTGGCAACCAGCTGGGATTTAAACTGGAGCTGAACTGGTGAGCGAAACCCTTCTGGCAGCAGCCCTGCAGGAGAGCTCCCAGCACCAGATCACCAGCAGCAGCAAAGTCTTTCTGATCCATTTTCCAGGGCAGCTCCACAAAGGCATTTGAGCACCCACCAGTCTCAGCTGGGACCTGGGGTGACAGTGGGAACTGCCAAACCTCCTGCCACCTCCCAGCAGCTCCAGAACCCCTTTGGGCAGCCTCACAAAGACAGAAATCCCCACAGAAGCATTTCATGATTTTAGGGAATCAAATATAGTCAGTGTTGTCCCCCCAAGCCCCTCTTTGCACCCCAAGAGCAGCCAAGGGTTTAGTGAGGAGGTGACTCAGAGCTGAGTGGAAGCAGAAGCAGAGGCAGAGCCAGGCTGGGCCCAGCACCCCAACCACCACCATGCACCAGACATGAGTCAAAATCCCAAAGCAGCACAGGCTCTTTTTTACCTAAATAGATCCCTTGATGTCACATTGCAGGGAAGAAAACAGGTCACCTGCAAACGGGACCAAAACCAAGCACACCATTACCACATACACACTTAGGGGTCTATCACCACACACACACAGGTTTATATTCCTGTGTCCCTGATCTGGCCACACTGCTCCACACAGACCCACTGAGCCTGGGGACCACGTCAGTGCTCCCCCAGCTCTCTTTTGGGACTGCTCTCCCCTCTGGCCCATCCCCTGCCAAGCCCATTTCACACCATCACACTCCTGCAGCCACAGCCACCTCCACTGACACAGCTGGGCTATGGCTTTTTATACACTTCATTATCCTTAAAATGTTTGCTTAGTAGGAATCTGGGGAACAGCCCTTTTTCGTGGCTGCAGTTGACTCCCTTTCCCCCAGAGCAATGCTGATGCCCCCCTGCACTCCCTGGCACACACTGTGGCATCAGCTCCTGCTGCCCTGATGCACAGTGACTGCTGCAGCTCCTGATCTGCATTTCACTCCTCCAAAGCATCCTTAGGGTGACTGCAAATGCTTCCCATCCCCATTGAGCTGAAGCACCATCGCTGGGATATAAATGAATTGCTGTGCCTACTGACTGGAGCCAGAACAACACCCGCTCCAGGGGCTGCATCCTGCCAGCTGTTAGTTCAGTTTAATAAACCTTGAAATTTAAGGGTTTCCCCAAAGCAGCTGCAGTGAAGTGGTGTTTCTCCCAAGATTTGCTTGTGCTAATCTTCTTCCAGCCTGGAATTGTGCTGAGACAGGATTTCAGCCCTCCAGCTGCTCCCAAACCACTCTGGGAAGACACAGGTTTGATGCATAAACGTCTCTTGAGATGTTCCTCACCCTTAACACCCAACACCCTAAAACAGGAGAGATTTCCAAAGGACTAATGACAGCACACTAGTCTGCCCCTGGCACCTCTGCCACCCCTGAGCACCACACAGAAACCACCAGGGTTGCTGGGGATGGAGACGAGTTTCTGAGGAATTTATTTTATCCAGATGCAGAATTAAAAAGACATAACAGACTGTCAGGTGTAACCAGGAAATTTACACTCCCTGAGTTAACGAGGCTCTGTTGGGAAATGGTTCCTCTGATGAATGGCCACAAGCAGCACAAAAAACTTCCCTGCAGCTTCCAGACCCAATTCCAGAGCGTGGGGCCTCACCAGCACATCACTCAACAGACTTTAATAAACCTCCTGCACTAATAAATCACCCTGGAATCAAAGGAGAGCACAGAGGAAGCACACAGAGCATGATCCCTGCAGCCCTGGCACACAGAGTCTCACAGGTCATGGCATGGGCTGGGAATGTTGTCCCCCCAGGAGTTGCCTCTCCTGCACAGGCACCAAGACAGTTGTTCATCCACCACCAAACACTCCAGATGAGGAATCCTGTGTGGTTATAGCCCTGCCCAGCCCTCTCTGCTTCCCAACCTCATTTTTGTAGCCAAAAAGACATGGATAGACCCCACACCAAAGAGCAGGGAAGTCATGTCCTTGTGCTGGTCAATCTGTGCCTGTCTTGACTTAGGCAGGACAAGAGGCTTAGGGAAAAGGCAGCCCAAAGACAAGAGTCCTTCCAGTTCTCAGGTAGTTCAGTGCCTGTGGGACACAACTGAACCCTCCAGTGATGCCACCCAAATCCCAAACAAGCTGAATTTGCATTGGCCTCTCCCACCCCCACCATCCCCCTTGGAAAGCTGAAGCTCCCCCCGCAGATCCTCATCTTGGAAGGGACGTGCTGGGAATAAGCTGTAGCTCTCCTGCAACTCACAGTTGAACAGAATTAAAGAGAGAAGCCCTTCTGGCCCCTTTTCCGAGGACACTGGAAGAGGCCCAGGAAAGCAGGATGTGTTAACAAGAGGCCACGAAAGACAACCCTTGCAGAGAGCAGCGGGAAGGGGCGCGAGATGCCAACGGCACAGATGTCTGTGCAGAGAGGGACGCGGCTCCTCCCGGATCGTGCTGCTCCCTGGCCAAGGCTCGGGAAAGCAGCGAGTGTGGAGGCAGCTCATGCTCCACAGGCAGATGAAGCAGCTGTTACCCCTTGCCAGCAGCTCTCACACCCACCACAACACCCTTCAAACACGAGTGAGGCAAAGGACAAAGCACCAAGTGTTGTGCCAGGCTTATTCTGAGGAGCCGGTCACTCCTCCAGTGCCCCCAGCTCCAGACTTCTCCTCCTCCTCCCAAGGTCTGACAACCTTCCAACCTCAGACTTCTCCTCAAAAGGCAGCTGAACAATTTGAGGACCTACCTCTAACTCAAAAGTATCCTGAAAAAAGCCCATCCAAGGAATTTGGAAGCCATTCTGCCGGTGCAGCTGCAGGCGGGTTCTCCTCCTCCTCCTCCTCCCTGTCAGTAATAATTCAAGCACCATGATGTGTGAAAACAGACTCTGCTCCCCCAGCAAGGTGGAAATGAGCAACAGCAGACAGATGGGATTCACAACACCCAGATCCCATCTCCAGAGCCCTAAGGGATGGAGAAGGGCAGCCCTGACACACACAGGTTGCTCAGAGCCACAGCTCTCAACTGGAAGAGCACAGGTTGACATTTCCTTAGGGATCAGACTGCTGGAGCTGGAAATCCTAACGTCTTGCACCTGGAATAACCTGCTCTGGGTGGTTTGTTCACTGCAGGCTATGATCAGGGTGGGAGTGCAGAGCTGGGTCCTCTGCAAATACATCCAAGAAAGGGTGATGTTTACATCCAGTGACAGCTCCCAAGAGCAAACACCAGGTTCAATTTAACCCTGTAAAGTCAAAATTCCTAATCCAAGGAGTAAGGCTGTGACTGGAATGATGGGGTTTTGGGTCTATGACTGAAAAGGCATTTCATCATTCCCTGAAGGATTATGTGCCCCGATTTCATTTATTTTCTTGAAGCTCTGCCTATATAAATCCACATTTAGTCACGACTATAAAAGTCAACCAGAGATCCCAGCCTGACAGGGATGGTCAATAACCATTTGAAACGCTTCAGAAAGGGGCATTAGGATGTTTTTTAATCAATACAGACGTTGCCACAGGCATTCATCAGCGAGGCTGGCTACGGAGCCTCAGAATGAATTGATGGCTCCTGAAAGCAGCAGTTCTCTGGATCAAGCACAGTGTGAACGTGTCATCGTTATTACAAACAGCACTGGAATCATCTAAAAGTGGTGAACATCTCGTTTTGCAGAAGGAGCCTCATGTTATATAAGTTGCAATGGCTTAATGACCCCTTGGGATGCACAGGCGAGGCTGCGGTTGAATTACCCCCATCACTCACGGCAGGTTTCATGGCTGGAGAGCTCTGATCCATCATCCCTCCCTCACAGCCACTGCTTCTGCTCAGGGAAGGAGGGAACGAGCAGCAGATTTACAGGGTGAGCACCAGCAACCTGCCTGTTCCCTTGCTGTGGGAGCTGGGCACTTCCATGGAGGTTCTCCCACTGGCACAGGGGACAGAACAGATCAGGGCAGCCCAAAAGGCAGGGACAAGGCTGGACTTTTAGACATCAGTTGGTCCATCCAGGAGTAACAGGGGAAAAAATAATTTTTTGGCTGTAAGAGCAAACCACATCAATATGCTGCCTGAGTGCCAACCCCCAAACTCAGCTCATACCCTTCTCTTTGTATTGGTCCCCAAGGGGGTTTGCCTCCTCTTGTATCTCCCCAGCATCCTTCCTCCCTTCCTTCACACTGGACTGTTTTACAGGCCCTGAACTGCCTGGGCACTGATGAAAGATGCCACGTTAGCAGGTTCTGCTTCCTCTCCTGGGCAGCCCTGGAGCACAGAAACTTCCTTTGAAGGGGCAAAATAAAACAAAAATGGAAAAGAATGAGCTTAGGAAGGAGGTAGGAACTCAGAGCAGAAGGTGTTGATGCTGCTGGAAATGGCCCAGTGGGATGGACCCACAGCAGGGGCTGGCACTGGGGGTGCCCCCAGCCCACTCATCCCCTGCTCCAGCCAAATCATCTCCTGAGCCTCAGTACTGCAGCTGCTTTGGTGCAGCAGCTCAAATTTAAAGGGAAAAAATACAATTTCTATGTAATCAGGTTCCTCTATGGTGCCCACAGACCTCATGGCTCATTTAAGTAATAAGTTTAATGAAACTGCATTTCTTATGCACACTATTTCAAACACGGGTTTCTTTTTCCAATTACTAAATCCATCTGGATTTACTCACTGCACATCTAGGCAGGAATGCCAGAGGACCATTTCCTAACTCACACCCCCCCCAAAAGTCAGCTGAGTCACCAAAACAAACCCTGATCCCCTTCAATAGTATCAGAGACTTCACAGCACCAGCAGCACAATGCCAGGAGCACATCACACCCCCCTGGCAGAGACATCATGGAATGGTTTGGATTGAAGGGACCTTAAAGCCCATCCCATTCCATTCCATCTGGACACCTTCCACCAGCCCAGGTTGCTCCAAGCCCCATCCAACCTGGCCTTGGACACTTCCAGGGATGGAGCAGCCACAGCATCTCTGCCCAACCTGTGCCAGGGCCTGCCCACTCTCACAGGGGAGAATTCCTTCCCAGTATCCCATCTAACCTCCCCTCTGGCAGTGGGAAGCCATTCACCCTTGTCCTGGCACTCCACACTGTTTTAAATAGTCTCTCCAAGACAGAGACACACCTCCATGTCTCTGAGATGGATGAGGAGCAGCAGAGATACTTCTCCTCCTCTCAGCTCCCTGGGGCTGGAGCTGTGCCCACCTCTGAGGCTGCTCCAGCTGAGCACCAAAGGGATAGTTGGGATTTTACTCCAGGCACTTCCCAGCCACGTTTTGCTGTGACCTCCTCTGCCCCAGCACCCTGGCCAAAGGTGTTCCACCTGCAATGGTGCAGTGAGGACACTCAAGGCAGAGCAGAGGCGGCTGCGGGGGAGCATCGCCGTGTCCTCCTGCTCCGCTCCGGACCCGCACCGGGAGCGCTGCGGATCAGTCGGCACCGGGACACGGCGGGGGGCACCGGGACACGGCGAGGCATCAACCCACCTGGCTGTTAAATACACAGTCTGCACGGGCATGAGTCACAGCTCGCGTTTCCAGGTGCCAGGCTGGATGTAAATCCTTTCTGAGAACTCCCCGGGAACACCGCAGTGACTCCAGCCCACGGTGACCCTGCCCAGCTGTTTCCTCTGGGTTTAACACCTGGAACCCAAGCAGGCTGAGCTGCTGGGGCTGCCCAAGGAGGGTTAGGGAGCAGGGCAGCCCTTTGTCCCCAGGGCAGGAGGGCACAGCCCCCGGGGTCACTGGGGGGCACCGCAGAGAGCTCCACCAGCCCCCACAGCAACAAACACCCTCATCCCAATCTGTTCTAAAGCAGAGAAATGGAGATCATATCCCTTGCCTACCCAGATACATTAAAGACAGGGCTGGATTCTCCTTCTTTTGTAGTAATTAAAGCCTAGTGATTATCCCACTCATCAAACACCAAGTCTAGACACACACTTTTCACTGCAATTCATAGCAAATCCACCCCTACTCCATTTCACGTGGATACACACACCTTACTCCACACATCCAGCAGCCAGCCAGCTTTTAGTAACTACCAGCAAAGTCCCACTTCCCTTCAGCATGGGCTGGAGAGGGGCTGGAGCACGAGGGAGCAGAGCCTGCAGGGACAGAGGAGGCTCCAGCCCGGTCCAGGGGCTCCCATGCCTCCTGCCTCCCAAAAAACAAGTGATGGGAACCCAAGGGATTCGAGATGATGGGGAAGAATAGAGTGACAGGATGGTTTGGGTTGGAAAAGGACCCTAAAGCTCCTCTCCTTCCACCCCCTGAAATGGGCAGGGACACCTTGCACTAGGGAAGTTGTCCAATTGGGAGCAACTGCTGCTGACAGAGAGAAAAAGCAGAATAAGACCTTTTTCTCCCACCAGAGCAGACAGGGACAGATCTAACTATCACCTTCCCTCCACCTCCTTTTCTCTAGGTCTAAAAGAAATCTTGCTTGCTCACAGCTACAAGGATCCCAGCTGCAGAGTCACTCCTGCTCCCAGACTCTCCCAGCCACGTTAAATACCCATTTCCATCTCTAAGGATAAGACCTCAGACACGCAGGGCCCTGGGGAGCTGCAGGTTCCACATTCTCCAGCCATCCCCATCCCAGCTTTCTCCTCCTCACCTCTATCCCCAGGCTATAAAGACAAAGGCAGAACAAGGCAGCGGCTGCTTTGGGATTTTCCTTTGTTTTCACAGCTTTAGCCATTTAAAAACATGTAAATATGAAGGAAGGGTCAGTGATTCAACAGTGATTAAGTCTGAAATATTCCACTTAGTACCCATTAGACTTTGAAAACACCCATTATGTTCCCAGAGCATTCCCCAGAGCCCAGGCAAGCCTACCCAGCTCTGGGGAAAGCAGCTTCCCTGGAAGGCTTGAGGTATCTTGTGAAAATACTGAGTTCATTTCAGTAGCGAGAGAAAGAAAAGCAAGAGACAATAAAAGAATTAATGTATTGTAGGTCCTTAATACCATTTCCCCAGAGAGAGGAAAAAACAACAAAGTCTAATGGAAATTTTCTATTCCCAAAACCATTTGCACTGTTATTGTCTGCAACTAAAAGATGAAAATATAAAATCTCAGCAGCTCGACTTTCTGAGAACTGCAGGGCTGCCTAGTTTTTTTTACCCTTGAAGAATAAAATTAAACTGCACCTGGGATGGGAAGTTTCCACCTTACCAAAATATCCAAACCCCTGCAGCAACCTTAAAGCCACAGGGCTGGAGCAGCTCATGCTGAAAGAGCTGGAGGACCCAAAGCTCATTGAATTCAGCACAGAACATCCTTCCATCCCTTTGGAAAAATCCAAGCTGGTATTTCAAATCCTGTGGATTTGAAACACTTCAGGAAACATGTAATTAAGCAATGTGGTTAAATAAAGGAGCCTGATTTAAGAGGGTAGTGCTATTCCTCGCAAAAGAAGGATCATTCCCCCATCTCAATTCACTCCCAACTGAGCTCATGATGTTTTAAACCTCTATTTCAGTTGCTCTCCAAGCAAGCAAAAGCAGAGAAAAAATAAGATTAATTCAGTAAATTACATTTTCATCTTCTACTGGAAAGCTGCTGTTAAGTAGAGGAAGAGACAGTTGTGTTGTCTCAGAGGACCCATCCCCACCATCCACCCCACACACACACCCTGGAGCTGGGGAAGCCCAAAGGGGTCCCACCACCTCACCTAAATCCCTTCTTTAAATCTATTCAAGGAGGAAACAGCTGCCAGCAAGACATTTTATTCCACACCTTGGCAGCTACAATTCTATTAACCTCCAGAACAAGGAGTGACAGCGTGAATGCCAATCCTCACCTATAATTAGGGAGGCCACGAGGGTCGGTGCCACGGGGCACCTTCACTGTGGCAGAGCTTGGCCAGGGCAGGGTCAGCACTTGCTGTGCCCACGCTGAAAATAAACTGACCTTGAGTGCAGCTGATGATTTCATTTCCCTGGTGAATGAGATACCTAATTATCAATAATTCATAGGCACAGACAGACGTGCAAGTGGCTTTGAGAACTGAAGTAGAAACTGAAGAAATGATTCTTGGAATCAGCAGCAGCAGAGAGGGAGAGCCAGAGAGGGAAGAGAAGGTGCACTTTGCATGCACTTTGGTGTCAAAAACCAATCTAATTTCAATGACATACGTGCTGGCCCCGGTGCCAGTTTAGCAGGGGGGCTTTCCCCGTGCCCTCTGCAGGTGGTATATGACAGGATGCTTGCCTGGGTGCAGCCCAGCTCTACCTATCCGGATGGACAGCTCGCTGGTGTAGTCCTGGGGGTGGGCAGGGTCCTGCTCCTGCTTCTCTTTCACGGCTCGCTGGTCGCAGCTCAAGGCCAGGGCGGTGTGGGAAGGGCCACTGAAACCCTGCAAGGCAAGAGACACGAGGTTTTTCCAAAAGAGAAAGGTTTTCCCACAGCCATTCCTCTTGTCCTGATGAAAAGGAATCCAGGTTGGTGTCTCTGGATGTCTTCAAACCCACCCAGAGCCACAAAACTGGGAGGAAACATGAGATTAGAAACACAACAGCAGAGCTGAGAGGAGGGAACGTGTCCCATGGCAGTGGGTATGTCACTTGGTGTCACCAGGATGTCCACAGAGCACCTGGAATGACCCCCAGGAACATGGGCTTAGCTGTTGGATGGATGGATGGCAGCAGAACAAACCATCAACCACTGAACAGGCAGAGCTGGTAACGGGAGCCCCTCTGGGGAAGGTCACATGAAACAAAAATAAAGGTTAAAGATGAATAACTAAATTGTCTCCTCTCCCCTCATTTGCATAAGACAGTCTGACCAGGGCTATTAATACTAATCACACATTTGCTGTCTGCTCTCCACTGCAGTTCAGTCAGGGAGCTTTCACCTCCATTAACCCAGCAATTACAGGATGAGGAGCTCGTGTTTAAATCCCTCTGGGAGATGGGAGACCTCCCCCCACACCTGCCCATGGGACACACCTGCAGCTCTGCACCTGAAATCTCCAACAGTGGCTGGGAGAACAGGCAGAAATAAAGGAGTTTTCCAGCCAAGCCTGGATGATGTGACACAGGGAGGGCACAGGGGAACTTCTCATCACAACCTGACTTGGGTAAGGCAGGAAGAGACTGAGAATGGAAGCTCAGGGGCTCATCCTGCTGCTGGCACTTCTGCAGAGAGCTCTGCCTGTACAGGAGAGAGTCACAGAGTTGTATCATAGAATCATGGCATGGCTTGGGATGGCAGGGATCTTAAAAATCATCTCACTCCACCTCCTGCCATGGGCAGGGACACCAGACCAGGTTGCTCCAGTCTCTGGTGTGGCCCTTGTGAATTCTCTCTCCATCTTTCTTGTCTGGTCCTGCTAAAGCTAAATGAGTTTTCACCTCTGGAAAGCAAGTGGCATCCAGGAACACCAAAAACTTTCTGGAAAACACCAGCCTAAGGAGAAGCAAGGATGGGAATCCGAAGCTGCAGAAGAGTCAACTTAAATGCCCAGGAAGGACTTATGAGTGTTTCCTGGGGCTCTGCAGCCACCTCAGGCTTGGGGACTGCCAGGATTCCTGGAGCAGACAGCTCTCCCTCCACGTGGCTCCTACAGCATGTTGATAAACGAGCTACAACCACTGTGACAGCAGCTTTGTGGGCTTTACCACCACGGGGTTCGTGGCTCTCCTCCAGCCCAAACACAGCTGCTCCTCAGCCAGGCCGTGTCAGCACGGGCAGGGCAGCGAGCCCAGGGCACGGCCAGGGCACAACAGCCCGGCCAGGGCAAAGGAAACCACTTGGCCAAGCAGGAGCAGGCAGGTGACACTCAGCTGCTGCCCCCTGTTACCATCCAGCCCAGCCCAGCGAGGTCCTGGCGAGGTCAGGACAGCTCATCTCGTGCTCTGCAGCCCTGCTGAGCAGCCAACCACGGACACTTTCTGTGCCACCACTCCCAGCACATCAAACACTTATCAAAATGATACCCACAAACCCACTTGCACCGAAATGGAGGCAAACTCGGAGATATTTCAGATGGTTTTTGTAGGGTCAGGTCACCTCTCCCTGCTGACAGGCACAAATAAACAACACCAGCAATTTGTAAAAATATTAGTGACCTTCAGGAAAGCACACGATTGATTCTGACTGTGATTGCTCTGAGTCATCCCAGCCCAGTCCCTGCATGAGTCCCTTAATTGGAACGTGTCAGTGGGTTAAAAAAGCATTAGGAAGAGAAGAGGGAAGTCAACTCACATTAATTAGTTCGTGGCAGTAATTAGCGTTAACTGAAAGAACCACAGGGGCTGATTATTTCAAAAAGAGAGGCAATGAGATACTTGGACAGGAAGAACTTGGAGGAAAACTATTCTGGGATATGGGAGTCCCCACTGCACTTGTGAAGTTGTTGGATTGTCCTGGCCCTGTGTGGAAAAGGAAATGAGAAAGAAAGGTGTCCTTTATATAGAAAACCAGGTATCTTTTTACATAAAAAATGGGTATCCTTTCAGATAAAAGAAAACAGGTATCCTTCTAGGTAAAGCAAGGATTCTGGATCACATGCCCCTGCCCAGCAGCCTCTTGCACAAGTTTTAATTGATCTGAAGCCAATTTTAAAAAGCATTGAAGAGTAAGTGACACCTTTGAGAAATAATCTGCTCTTCTCCACCTGAGCAATGAAGGAGAATAAATTAATAAAGAAATAGTGATGATAAAAGCTGATGGTCTGGTTTGGGGTGGGTCACTTGGTCCCAGGTTTGGAGGCGCTGCTTGTCTGGGAAGGTCGAGGTTGCTGCTCTTCCCCTGCAGTACCTTAACCCAGCAAATGCCCTGAACAGGCTCTGCAAAGCCACAGGAAACAAAGACTCATCAACTGATGGCAGAAAGTACCACAAGGGGAAAGAGAAACAGCATAAATGTTACTGCTTCCTTTAAAAAAAACTAAAAACTATTCCTAACTTGTCCAGGAGCAGACACAGAGAGATAGGAGACAATAAGAAGCCACGGTTTGATGGTGCCCAGAGGCTCCTATTTCACACTTAATAAGACAGAGGCAGTGATGGCAGAGCAGGGACCAGAAAGGGGCGGGAGAAAAAGGAAGAGAAGAGGGAGGGTCAGCACTGCCACTCGCTTGGCTTTGCTGCTCCTGCACCGACCCAACACCTGGGACAGACAGAGGCACAGGGCAGCAACTCGCTGGCTTTTCTGAGGTGGGTAAACAGATTTATGTTAAAAGCATGAAATAGGAGTGGATAGGAAGAGAGTTCACTTGGTTATCAGAGAGCACCCACTAACATGTAAAACCAGCAGGCTGGGATTTTGTTATTGGAAACAGCATATCAAGGGCTCGATGCTTCCCAGGGATCCAAATCCCTGTGCCAACCATGGATTCCTGTGCCAGCCACGGAGCTGAGGAACACGAAGTGATGGAGAGCACCCCCCACCCTCCCTCAGCACACTTTGGCTTCATCCCTTGAGATTTTGGCCAGTCACATCACTCCCAAAGTCCCTGGAGCACCTCCAAAGTCCGTGGAGGGACACAGAGGGACCAGGGTGCAGAAGGCAGATCCTCCACCTGCTCACGCCCCTCCAAAACCTCCTCATTCCAAACTACAGTAGTGTAATAATTAAAAAAAAAAGCCATCAGGCCTTCAGATGAAAATCCATCAGCCAACTCCATGTTCTCCCAGCACAGCACCCACAAAAACAGTGTGTCTTCCACCTCTTCTTGGGGTCAAAAAGCATGGGTTTGGGTAATATTGACCTGACACAGAGGGATGGGTTAAAGGAAGGAGCCAGCAGGCACAGATTTAAGTGGACTTGGATTGCAGCTCCTCTCCATGGATCACCAGCAACCCCCCACTCGAATTAGTAAAATCAACAACTCAAGTGCACCCTTGAACACTCCCAGCAATAAAAGGCCCCTCTCGACACTGAGTGGGTGCAATCTCATTGATGATTAACAGCACCCTGGGTGCAGCTCTGGACACTCTCATAGCCATTAATGCTGTTCCCACAGTGCCTGGCAGCCCTGCACCCCAGCACAGCCCAACCCAACTTCCCAGGTCCAACTGGGTCCCACCAGCAGCACCCTTTGACCAGAGAAATTGGGAATAAACCCGGGACACACACTGTGTTCCAGACCACCATCACAGCTGGGAATTGGGGGAGGAAAGACAAAAATTCCAGTGTTTCCATGGCTGACCTGCCCCAGCAGCACCCTGTGAGCAGCTCCCACCAAGCTGAACCCTCTCCCATCCCACCAGAGCAGCAGCACAGCAGCAAGAGCCTTCCCTAATAACTCCAACCAGGAAAGCTTAAGTGAATATTAGGGAAGCCTGGTATCAGTTTATCTGTAACTAATGTCACATTATTGCAAGTACATTTTATTCACTGCTAATTATCAGCCACTCAGATAACTCATAATTCCTGAAAATTGCAAACAGCAGCTTTAATCAGCAGCCTCTGCCAAGAGGCTGCGAGGGCAGGAGGAATAAATCACCTCCTCCTGTGGCACCAGAGTGTGGGCACATCCAGAGCATCCTGTGGGGTGACACTGGAGCTCCCCCAGCCTCAGGGACTCCCCCTGGGAGCTGCCAGAGATCCCTGGAAGTGCCAAAACATGCAGCACTGTCCTGAGCTGGCAGCACCCAGCACGCCCAGTCTGGCACACCAGGAGGGAGGCAAATTCACCAAAAATCACCCCAAAGCCTTAAATAACAGGAATGAGATGAAAGAATCTCACAGTCCTTCCAATCCAAGGCTCTTGGGATACCCATGCCAGCCAGTCCATCTCTACTGGGCCCCCAAGAGCATCATGCCAGGGAGCAGGAACTCGCCACTGGCACTACCAAGGCTCCAAAGGGAGATGGGAACAGACCAATCCATCTTTTTGGCCAAACAATCCTACAAAAAATAAACAATATGGATTTTTCTCACTGGCACATTTGGGGCTTTTCCCTTTCCAGGAGGGAGGCAAAACACAGCAGGAATGTTGCTGGCCCCAGGGGTGGGAAGGCAAGAGGAGGGAACACAGGGGCAATTCCCAGGCTCCTCAGGAAGCACAGGAGAGGCTCCTTCCAGGACGTGGTGTTTGACAGGGCAGAAAGGAGGTCGGTTTTGTAACCTTTGCCATGACAAAAACATAAGCCCAGGAATGTTTTTCCTGCTTTTGCCACTGGGACATGGCAAAAAAACCAAACAACTTGTTCAACAAACAAACCCCATCTCTGCAACAGCAGGAGCCCAGTTTGCTGTCACCAACTCCTGCCCCACAGGAACCTCAGAGAAACCTCAAGCACAACCAGCAAAATTCATTTTTCCATGGAATAAGTGCTCCAGGGGGAGTTTTGGAGCCCACAAGTGCTGCCCACCAAAAGCAGTTAGAATGTATATCTACTCCCAGTTGTTTGCTCGGAGGGAACTTGCCTGCTACAGCCACAGCCAGATCCTAAGGGATATTTTCCCATATTTTCCACACCCCCCCACCTGGCCACCGGTGGCTCTCTCAGCAGGACACAGCAGAGAGGTTTGTGGCATCGAGTCAGCACTACAATATGAGCTTTTAATTGTTTGCAATAAACCTTTAAGCCTCGGATGGGATTAACAAGAGCTTTCTCTGCACACGTTTATTAAAGCCTGGCAGAGACCAGTTCCACCTCTTCTCCCCCTCCCTGCCCCTTTCCCACTCGCTTTGTAGCGTGGCAACGTGGATTTTTACAGTCCTTTATTCTGCCAGGCTTTCTGCCAGGGTAAGAGAAAAAGCAAACAAAACTTCAGTCAACAGCTCATTCCCACCCAATATTCCAATCCCTGCAGAGTGAACTGATGGGAGAGGGTGAGCTGGGGATGTGGGAGCCCTGGAAGGGAGCACTGCAGGGTGAACTGATGGGAGAGGGTGAGCCGGGGATGTGGGAGCCCTGGAAGGGAGCACTGCAGAGTGCAGTGATGGGAGAGGGTGAGCTGGGGATGTGGGAGCCCTGGGGAGGAGCAGGAGGGCTCCTGGAGCTCTGGCAGGATGCAGCTGGGCTCGGGCAGTGATCCATCACCCCTCCAATGAAGGGCCACGCCGTGCCAGTGCTGCCTAATCCCATTACACTAAAACACGACTTCCTCTGCACCCGCCATCACCGCCTGGACGTGCGCGAGGCCCCGGCAGAGGGTGGAGCAGCACCAGCCCCTTCTCCCAAACCCCCTGAGCATCCCGGGGCCCAGCACCCAGCCCAGGGACATCTTGCCTGGGCTTTATCTCCTCCCAAACATCCAGCACAGCCCATAATTACCAATACAGCACCAAAACCCTCGAGACACACCGAGTCCTCTGCCGGGGCCACGGCAGAGCCTCCAACACCTTCCCAAAGCACAGGGCAATAAATCCACGGGAGAGGCCCTTCATTCTCCTCAGCTACTGCAACTAATTAGTTAATTCATTACAGAAGAAAGGCATAACAAGGGACAAGGCACTTCCTGACCACCACCACGGAGAAACAAAGCAACTTAGCATGAAATCATGGTTTGGATTGGAAGGGACCTTAAAGCTCATCTTGTTCCACCCCTTGCCCATTGCCATGGGCACACCTTCCCCTAGACCAAGTTGCTCCAAGCCCCATCCAACCTGATCTTGGACACTTCCAGGGGTAAATTCCTTTCCTCTAGGAGCTTTTCCAAGCCTGAGACTCCAAGAGGAGACTCATCCAGGCAGTGTTTCAGCCACGTAAGCTCCAAAGCCTGGGGCCAGCAGGTTAAAGTCACATCATTGCCACCACCTCGGCGCTAACGAGAGCACGAGGGGGGACACAGGACAACACACCATGGAGATTTTCACACCTCAAGTGTGGCACAGCCCTGGAGGATGCAGAGAGGCCACCCCACAGCCCCGCAGGGCGCAGAGGGGCCACCCCACAGCCCCGCAGGGCGCAGAGGGGCCACCCCACAGCCCCGCAGGGCGCACAGGGGCCACCCCACAGCCCCGGAGGGCACACAGGGGCCACCCCATGGCCACATACCCCAAGCATCAAGTAGGTGCAAAGGCAGAGACACAACAGGGTCCCAGTGCCGGTGGAGGAGCCTCATCCAGCCCGAGCAGAGGAACAAATGAGCCATTCTTCCCCCCAGTCTCCCAGCAGGATGTTCCTCCACCAGCTCCACAGCCCATTAATAAGGCACAGTGTCCCCCTGGATTAAGAGCAAATGTTTTTTACACCACTCACCATCAGCCACAAGCCCAGGGGCCACCGAGCATCGCCCAGCAGCCCCTCACCCAGGGGACTGTACATCATGGGCATTGCCCTCCCTGGGGCACACGCACACAGGAGGCACAGAACTGCCTCTTTCCAGCTGCCTTGGCAGCAGGCAGCAATGCCAAGACAGTGTGGGTGAGTCAGAGCTTACCCTGGCAGGGAGCTGGAGCTGTGCTGCAGTTCCAGGCCTGCGTGGAGAGATTTTCCACCATCCTCACAGACACACCTTCCCCTCCCTGACATCCCCCCAGCCAATTGCAGAACCCCCTCTTGTTGCTGCTCTGTCATTTTAATGGCAGGTTTCCTTTTCACAGGGGAGGCATTAATTTGGGGTTATGCTGTGAGCAAATTCAAAGGCAGATTCTGAGATCAAAGAACAGCTGAGGAACCTTCCACAGCACTCAGCGTGTCCCTGGATAAACAGGGAAGGGCTCAGGAGTTCAGAGGGAGAGTATGGATGACACTCAGTGAGTCTCAGAGGTGATCCCACCTCGGGGCAGTCAGCTCTGCCAAGAACCAGCACCACAACCACAGGAAAGGGAGGCAGAGGACTCCTGATTCCTCCTGGATGCAGGCAGGGTGTGGAGCATCACTGCAGCAGGAAGAGAGTTTCAAGTTCCTTAATCCATCTCCTTTTAGAACCCATCAACCTCAAGCACATGTGCAACCCTGGAGCACTCCAAGCACCCCCATCCTCTCCTGACCCTGTTCCCTGGATCAAAGCCCGACCCCTCTCGGCTCCCCCCTCCTGTCAGGGAGTTACAGAGAGCCAGAAGGTGCCCCCTGAGCCTCCTCTTCTCCAGGCTGAGCCCCCCCAGCTCCCTCAGGAGTTCTCCAGCCCCTTCCCAGTTCCGTTCCCTTCCCTGGATACTCCTCCGGAACCCCCTGACAGCCACACATCCCTCCCCACAGCCCCAGCCAGGATCCTCTGGCAGGTCTGGGGTGGATCCAGTGCTCCAGCGTGCTCTTCCTTTTGGAAAACTTTCCTCTTTTACAATTCTGAGCCAGGCTCAAACAGTAATTGAAATTCCCTCAGCAAAGGCTGAGCCAGGAGGAAAGAAAGTCCCAGGATCCATTACCAGCCTTATCAGCCATACCTGCTCCAGAGGGAAAGAGGGGCTTATCACAGGCACCTAATGGAAAAGAGAGTGATGGAGAAAGGTGTATCCAGTGCAGGCACTCATGGAATGAAGAATTAAGCCAGGTTTTCTCAGTCCCTGCTTTTTTTCCAGCAGGATTTTTCCCCCCATGCCATCAAACCACACCAGATCTCACCTCTCAGAACTTAGTGATCCATAAACCTAATGGGGGTGGGAGGGAATTTAACCCTGACCTGGATTTGAGGCAGCTCTGCTCTGCAGCTCGAGCTCTGGGGCTTCAGAAATCATGTTTTTATGAAATGCTTAATGCATAATGAGGAAGAATTATAATTAAGAGCAGCTGACAAATTGCACTCTGGAAGTCAATAACCCTTTATCTCCATTAATAAAATGAAATGCTTTGCTAAAAATTAGCATAATTGCAATATTGTGGAGGTTTTGGCAAACAATGTCAATCTATCCAGAAACAACTGGATTTCAAGCACCAAACCTACTGGGGGCAGAGAGAGGGACAGGAAGCACCCAGGTTTTCCACAGATCATATGGACAAACAGACTGAAAAGGAACCTTTGGGGTTTCTGAATCTTTCAGGGGGTCCCATGGGTGGGCTTTGTGGTCAGCACTAGGGATTTTCACGTCTGAAATCCTGCCTGGGTCAGGACCCAGGGAGCAATCCCACACAGATCCATAACCTTCCACAGCTGCCCTCAGGGAAGAGTGGGTTGGTTTTAGCTGATAAGTTAATAAAACCCATGCCCAGGTACTCTTATTTATTCAGAGCCAGAAGGGATGGATGTTTCCCAGTGGAAGGCTTTGCTACATTCCCCGATGAGGCTCCCAAAAACACAAAGTCTCCCTTCCTTAGTCACCAGAGCCAATCCTTCCTCCCTCCCAGAGCCAGTGGAAAAGGGCCAGGACAGCACAAACCAACACCAACACCAGGGCTGCTGTTTATCTTGCCCTAAGCAAAGGAAATCAGAGCAAAGCAGGAATGCACGAGCCAGGCTGTGGCTCACACAGGATCCCCTGCTCCATCCTCACCCCTCCACGAGGCAAAGGCTCAATTCCTGCAGCAGCATTTCAGTCCCACATTCAAAAACTTAATAAAGCAGAAAATACACATCCCCCCCACCCCAGGCATGTCCCTTGGCTGAAAATCCTCCACCTACTCCGGCAATGAGGATGTGCAGCTAATTAACTTCCTGGGAGTCACAGATGAGCAGGAAAAAGCACATTGAAATGGGAATTTGTGATGGGCACCTCTCGGAGGAATTAGCAAATTGCATAAGAGGAATCTTTATTCCGATTGTAAATTAACACCAGCGACAAGACTCGGCATGTTTTCACTGCCTTGTGAAATCATTAACCCGTCAAGCCCAGCCCTGTGCAGAGCAGGGGGGGACAAATATTAAAAGCTTTCCATCTTTGCCAGCTGGAAGCGCATTCAGGAGGACCATGGGCACCTTCCAGCAGCACCCACAGCATCAACAACCGCTCTGCCTCATCCCACCAAGGGAATCACAGAATCCCTGAGGTTGGAAAAGCCCTCCCAGCCCATGGAGCCCACCCTGAGCCCGTTTCCCACCTTGTCCCCCAGCCCAGAGCACTGAGTGCCATGGCCAGTCCTTCCTCAGACACCTCCAGGGGTGGGGACTCCAAACCTTCCTGGGCAGCCCCTTCCAGTGTCTGACCACCCTTTCCACAAAGAAATCCTTCCTGAAATGTATGTAAGTGCCAGGAATCATTACCTAGTGACCCCTTCCCCCCTAAAAGATGCTCCCCGTGGCCTGATCCAACAGTGGTTTAGCCCTGAGAAAAAAAATTACAACTTTAAACAACATGCAACTACATCTGCAGCTGGGATGGTCCTTCCCCTCCTCCTGCAGCTTCATCCACACACTATTCCCAACTTTCCCTCCCAATAAGTGACTTGCACGGGTTTAGAAAGCAAAATATCCATCCTCCAGGCACATTCCAAGCCAGACAACATCATTAGACACAAGAGTGTCTTTGGATATTTATTTATCAAGTTCCAAACCCTTCCCAAGAGTTCTCACCAAAAATAGCCTAAAATTTACTGCACAAAATGCCCAGTCCCAGACTTTATTCCCAAAAAGCCTTCAAGCCTCGATTTGCACAACCAGAAAAGGGCAGGAGCACAAGGCAAGTATGTTTGGGGAGGGTTGAGGTGCCCCAGCCTCCTGCCATGACCATTCTCACACCTGCTCCTCTCTCAGCCACCCCACATGCAGATCCTCTCCCTGCTCAGGGAAACCTTTGGGCAGCAGCAAAACAGAGCCCCAAATATTTCAAAAACAGGTATGAAACACAAGCCCTGGAGCCCAGACAGGGCTTTTGGCTATACTGGTTCCATAGGATGAGGGGGCAGCAGCAGCACCTACAGGGCAAACACCAGCCCAGGTGAAAGGCTTTTAAAAGGCACTTTAGTTACTCTTTGCTTAAATCAAAGGAATGGGTTGCCCATCACATGTGGCTTTATTGATTTACTTCGTACTCAAGATCAAAAAAAACCCCACAAAATCCTGTATCCAGCTGGGAAGAAAAAAAAAATAAAGCCAATGGAGATGGCATTTCCAGGTCAGAATTACAGCCCTGGCTCCCCATCCTCCCACCCCAATCATCTTTTACACCACAAGTATTGGCAGGCTCCTGGTTATAGCTGAGTAGCGGCCCATCAGCTCTTTCCCTGGATTATACATTAACTCCTGGTTCTCCTGCAATACCTGCCCTCCTCTCTCTCCCTCGAGCAGCTCCCAGGGAGACCCCCAGGCTGCTGCAGACCCCCCACCCCAGCACCCTCTGGGTCTGTGCTGAGCTCTGCCCACACACCCACCACACTGGGAGTGACAGAGCTGCCTTCCATGTGCAGACAGATGTTTCTGAGGAAAATGAAGCCTAGAGGTAGAGGAGATGAGGCTGATTAAGCCCCATTATCCTATTTAGTGTAATGATCACGGAGCCCACGTCACTCAGCGGAAAGAACAAGGCACTTACGGGAGCAGCAAGCAGGAGTCGTGCAGCACTTGAGGGACTCACCAGCTCCCAGCACCAGGAACAGCTGCATTTCTCCCTCTCCCTGCCCGTGGCACCTTCCCAATCCCACCAGCATCACACCTGTCAATTCCCACTCACTTGCTGGAGCAGTTAAGGGGCTTTGACCTGGAAAAGGCAGGAGCTCTTCCAGCACAGGTGCTCCACTGCACCCCGAGCCAAAGGCCACCCAAACCCCACCCACAGGGGCTTGGAAACACTCTGGGAAACTCCATAGCCTGCAGCACCACCCAGAGAGGTCCAAGAAAAAGGCAACTCACATGGAACCATAAAGTTATTTAGGCTGGAAAAGCCCTATAAAATCATCAAGTCCAACTCTTAATGCAGCACTGCCAAGGCCACCACTAACCCACGTCCCCAAGTGCCACATCTGTGTCTGTTAAACCCCTCCAGGGATGGGAACTCCACCACTGCTGGGCAGCCTGTGCCAGTTCTGGATGCAAGGGTTCCAATTTTCACATGCATGTGAAAATCCAGGAGTAAAAGCAGCCAGGGACTGTCTGAAAAGCAGATCCAGGGCTGGTGCATCCTCTGGACTCTTGTGGGATTCCTCCAGGGAGGGGGAGACCAGAGCAAGGAACACATCACGAAACCCCAATAAAACACCCCACTCTGAACAAACCCAGCCAAGTCAGCAGAGCTGCAAGACAGATTTGAAGGATGAGAACAATAACACTTCATTCCAGCATTCTTATGCTTTGCAGCAGACCCAAAATAGCTCCTCAGCCACCAGGGACCTGCTGCACTGAGCGGAATTTTTAAGTAAACTTTCCCTCAAAGGCTTTGGGTCTTGGCATCAAAGACCCTGAGACCCAGTGCTTTTCAGTAAAGGCAGTAGTGCCTCGTACACCTCCCTCCCCTGCCCCTCTCCATCCAGAAACCTCCTCAAACACCAGCTGAAAGCCAAGTTCTGCTTTCAAAAGCAGGTGCAAGGTTAAAACTTAAGGCTCCATGCAAGGAGATAGTTGGCAAAATATAGGAGAGCCCCCTTTTTCCAAACTCCTGGGGTCTGTTCCTGCCATGGTCCTGCTCTCCAAGCACTCCCAAATGCCCTGTTGTGGTTTGCCATCCTCCACCAGCCCAGCTGAGTGCCCAGACCAGCATCTCCTCCTCCTCCAGCTGAGCCAAAGGATGAACAAACAGAGAGGCTTCACACAGGGAAACGGGGAAAGATAAAGATGTAATAGATTAGATCTGCCTTTTGTAAGGAATTTAATGACTCCAGCTGTTCAGCATCATTAACCAGTTTGTCTTGGAGGTTTAACCCTCCTGCTGCCACTGAGCAAACACTGAGATACCCCACCTCCAGTGGGGCTGAGGCAGGAGCAGGGCCCTTCTCCTTCCCTGGGGAGCAGGGCTGGGCTGATAAAGAGTCATTAAAAGCTTTTACTACCTGTTGATATCCAGCAAACCAGTCCTGGAGCAGTGCCAGGCAGGGAGAGAGCTCTCTGTGCAAAGAGCAGCAGCTAAAAACAGATCCCTCATCCTGCCCTCCCAGGGACAGAGTGCCCCAGTCTCACCAGCATCCTCTCCCCACCCATTCTGGGGAGAAAAACAACCCTGAGATTTTAACTGATTTAGAAAGATTTGTTGGAAGTGCAATGGCTTAACCCTTGTCTGAACAGCTCTGGCTCCCAGTAAAGAAGTCCCAGTGAAGGGAGATGGATCTTGAGCCAAATTTCCCTCCCAGCACAGCCCAAGGATGGCTCAAGACTGACCAGGCACTTGTTTTTCATTTCAACACATTTCAGCTTTAACCTCTACCCATGTTCCTTCCACATCATCCCTCAACTCTGCCAAGCCTCTGGGTACCTTGTCCTCCCTGAAGCCTCTCACAAGTCCCATCCCTGCCCATTGTACAGTCCCTGCCCAGCCTCAGGGGCCATCCCCTCTGCCTCTGAGCAGGGAACACAGAGCCCCCCCTCCTCTGCCAGCCCTCCTGACCCTGCCCCAGTTATCCAGGGAAGGACAAGCAGCACTTTGCATGTGCACACACCCTGACGAGGTGGGCACTGCCCATGATCCATCAGGAGAGACACCCCCAGGCAGGGACCCCCCCTTTGCCAGGAAGGCAAGCACACTGGCAGCAGCACTATCTTGGCATGTAAACCCTCGGGTTCCACAGTAGCCATGGGGTGTGAACCCTCCCCAAGCTCCACACAGGCCCACGTACCAGCCCCCAGCATTCCCATGGGACACGTGTGTGGTGGCATGTGCTGTCCCACAAGGAGCAAACGGCTGTGTCGAGCCAGAGGAGACAACAGCTCCACTCTCATCAACATTTAGACTGGATTTCAAGATACAGTGTATATTTTATACATGTGCATTGCACACGAGGCCACCCCCTCACTGCCCATCCTTGTCACTGCTCATCCTGCTCTTCACAGCACAAGGATGTCACTCCCAGCACTCCCATTTCAACACACAATGGAGAACACCAGCCAGCAGGTAAAGTGGGTTTGTGGTGCAACTGTTTCTCCATCCTGTTGGGAAACACCAGCCCAAGGCAGCTGATGAAACACACCCCGGGCTCCCTCCAGCACCAGGAGGGCAACACTGGTGAGACACGTCTGGTTACAGAGGGCAGAGGAAAAGGCAAAGTCTGGGGACAAACAGCTTCCAAGGGCTCCAGTGGCTGCTCCTGCCCCCCAGTGAATCCTAAAAAGAACTTGGGAGCCCCAAAGAGCCAGGACATGGACAGGAGGAGAGCACAGAGAGGGACCCAAGCTCTGAGCCATCAGACACCACTGGCCCTTCATTCACTGGTTCTTTACTCTAATGCATCTCCATTTGCACTGGAAGCCACACACCATAATATCCAGCAATTTTCCTCATAGCTGAGGATGCATCTGACTGCACCTGTTATCCTGTTAGGAGAGGCTCCAAAAGCAAGGGAGGGGGAAAGGCTGATGCTCCAGGCTCCCCTGGACCTCCTCTTTGAATAGAAAACCTCACACTTGTTCCTCACAACCACAGACAATCCCCCTTCCCCTAAAATAAATATAAAATTTAAAAATCTCTTTGGAAATTTTTGGAAATCTCTCCACTGACTGTGCCATTCTTGTGTTTTCAGCTGTAGAAATCCAACAGCCTCCCATTTATTTATTTTTTTAATAACACTCTTCAACACGAGGCTGCTTCATTCGATTTTGCAATGCTCGGAGGGTTGGCAGCTCTGCAAATGAAGCCCCTGGGCTGAGACACAAGGTCACACCTGAGCTGTTTGCAGAGTGTTGCCAGTGAAAAGAACAAAAGCAGAAGCGTGAAGGGGAAAAAAAAAAAAAGGTAAGATTAAAAAAAATAAAAAGCTTGTGCAGACAGCCTAGAGCTGCACCCAGCACTGCCAGAGCCAGCCAGGGCTCGGGGAAATCACACTGTCATCGCATCTGGGAGAGAAATCCATCTGTATCCAGGTTCCATCTGCTCTTCCCCGCAGCTGAAGGCAGAGCAGGAGCCCCCAGCCCAGGAAGTGCCTCTTACCAGCACTGGGATGAGCAGGTCGGCCAGGAACACGAAGGCTGCCCCCAGGGCAAAGCCCACGGCCACCGGCAGGAAGGAGAAGGCTCCGAAGCTGCCGGACTCCTCGGCCATCTCAATGGCTGGGGCCAGCAGGGACCAGTAGGAAGCAGCCAGCATGACCTGGGGACAGAAGGGGACAGGTGAGAACCTGGGGGACGGAAGGGAGAGGTGAGAACCCCACAGGCTCCGCTGCCAAGGGGATCCAACCCTGGCTGCAGCCGGACTGTCACCTCTGCCATCAGCCCACCCTGTGGCCAAGGACGCTCCTGTGCCCACCCCCACGAGGTGCATGCCCAGGGCACCCCAGCAGAGCCACAGAACACACCAGGGAAGGGTGGAAAAGAGGTGTCCCCCCATTTTCACCACGGGTGTTTTCCATGGCAGCAAACGAACGACACGAGCTCATTAGGGTGATTTTCCGTGGGATTAGCACAGCCCTGACAGCCCTTTAAACAGGAATGGCAGCAGGGTGGGAGCAGGACAAGGTCCTCCCCTCGGGTGGTTTGCAGGGACAGAAGTGGGTCCATGACCCTGCCAAAGCCCAAACCAAATCCCTGCTCCCCCAGCTCTGGGCTCCTCCACAGAGTGAGACAGGAGGAAGGAATCTCAGCATTGGTGTCCCCCAGAAACAGAATAAACATGGGATAACACCTGGAGCCAGAGAGCCCCCTCCCAGCCAGCTGAGGGCACACACATTTCCTACACTGATTTACCTGCCAAGGCCCCCGTCTCGTAACCCCAGACCAAGGGGAGGGCAGCACAAGGCACAGACCAACATTTGGGTTGCTCCTGTCCCAGCTCCCAAGTCAGAGGGGCCAGGATGGGAGGAAGACAAACTCCCACCCCCAATAGCAACACCCCAGCTCCCAGCACAGCCAAAGTCCCACTGCAGTGTTTGACCTACAGAATTAGCACCAGGAAAATAAACCTGCCCAGTAGCAGAGTCCTTGCTTGAGGCTTAGCAGGGCAGGGGAAGAAACACAAAAGACCACAGAAAAGCAGAATTTGGGACCTGTGAGGATCTCCAGCCCAGCCCTGCTCAGAGCTGGCTGCTCAGTGTCACACAGTGCAGAGAACAAAGCACCAGTTTCACGAGCTTCTACTAAAGAACACAACATTAATATGCATTTTATCACCTTATCTCTCTTCTCTAATTAAAAAGTCATCAGCCCAACACCCTCCACAGAAGCCCCGGCCCCAGTTCCTCTCCCTGCAGCTGTTCAGCTCTGCAGAAGGAAGCAAATCAATGAGACAAGCCTGATGGGCTCAAAGATCCATTGGGATCAGGTTCAGGTTTTGGAAAAAGGTTTGTGCAAGGGCAGGGACACGATGGCACCCACGGCCCTGTGGTGGGCAGTCAGGGCCCGTGTTCCTCAGGGTGGACAAGGCAATGCCCCCAGCTCTCTCCCAGCCCTGCAGGGAAGCACATCAGTGGGAAGATTCCAGCAGAGAAAGGGGTGGAGGACCAGGATCCAGTGGGAACAAGCAGAGTGATCCTGGAGACAGGACGGGAGGGATGCTGGGAGGAAAAGTGATCCCACCTGTCCCTCCAGGAACCCCCCAGGACCCCATGGATTCCCAGATTCAGGATGCTCAGAATCCTGGAATGGTTTGGGGTTTGACGTGACCAAAAGGATCATCCAGTCCCACCCCTGCCATGGGACACCTCCCACCAGCCCAGGTTGCTCCAAGCCCTGTCCAGCCTGGCCTTGGAGACTCCCAGGGCTGGGGCAGCCACAGCTGCTCTGGGCACCTGTGTCAGGGCTCCCCACCCTCACAGGGAGGCATTTCTTCCCAATTTCCAATCTAAACCTCCTCTCTTCCAGTTCAAAGCCATTGAAGAGGTGCTGCTCAGCCCTCACAGCACGAGAACTCGCCCCTGAAGAGGAGTGCCTAACAAACTATTACATCTTAAATCACTCCTGAGAAAGGAATGAGCTGCCAATTGCTGCAGACACCGGTCCCTGGGGGATTGTGTAAATCTCAGCTCGCTGTGAGTAAGAAGAACGCAGGTTGTCATGTCAGGCTTAAGTAAGGCTGTCAAACTTCATATTTCAAATGCCACCTCCTTTAAAAAACAACCACACACCCCAACGTGGAAACACAAGCAACAGGGAAAGGCTTTGCAGAATTATATTGTCATCTCATGTTAAGATATCATTTCCCCATGGAAAACAGAGCCCTGCCAGTGCTCAGCCTCCAGATCCCGTCAGCACCCGAGTCAGCAGCGGAGCTCCCACCAGCTCTGCTGTGCTCAGCTCCAGGGAAGGGATGACAGAGCCCTGAGCCATCCCAACCTGCTGGGGAAGGAAAAGCGATTTATTCCTATTTTGTGCACAGAAACCCCTTAACCCTACTTGGTGGGGAGCTGGAAGTCGTTGTCCTTCAGCAGCCAGAAGGGACAATGCCCCTGTGCCTCCCCCCTCAGCCCATCCCTGAGCTCAGGCTGGGATCTGGGGGCATGGGACTGCTCAGAGCAGCCCAGATCCTGCCCACCAGCTCCTGCCTGCCCAGTTCAGCCCAGATCCTGCCCACCAGCTCCTGCCTGCCCAGTTCAGCATCAGAGCTGGCACTTATCACTCCAGTTCAGCAGCATCTCTTACCAGATGATGCCCAAGAACTAACAAAAGGATTTCTGCCAACAATCTGATTTCAGCAACAAATTCAATCTCAAATCTCTGCAATTGTCCAGGAACGTAGAAACCCCAGTGCCTCCAAGCCAGCTGGTGTCAAAGGCAGGAATAAAACAGAAAAAGCCCCCTGGGCTCTCCTTGGATCAGTAAAACACTTGGAGTCACTTGGGCAGAGGGGAGGATTTTCCACACCAAGCCTCCCCCTCACAGCAGTGCCACTAAGCCAGGGAGCAGGGGACATGCTCGCTGGCACTGGGACACACACCCCCTGCCAAACTGGATCTGGGCACTTTCACAGACTCTGTGCTCCAAAGCCAGGATATAACAATGCTGCCAATCCATCAGCTCTTGGAAAAACATGTGGAGGCTGGTGGGGGAGGAGAAACACGCAGGAAGAAGCATCACCAGGTTGTGGGGAGCTCAAACACTTCTTTGGGATGTGTCAGTGGAACAGGAGACAAACCCAGGATCAAAAAAAACCCCACAGAATGACTGAATCCAGATCTGTGTCCTCACGCTCATGGGAATGCCCCCAAACACAGCAGGATTTAACCACACTGCAGCCAACACCTCTGCCAGGGCTGGAAGAGAGAGCATCTGGGCACCAGCATCTCCTTCTGCAGGGGCTCAATGCAGGCATCCCCAAAAGTCTGGGGATGCCAACACTCCTCCCCACCCAAACTACAGACCCAGCACAACCCCAGTAGCTTTGGGGCCACACAGGAGCTTTTTTTCTGCAAAAACAGCACAAACAGGGCACTGACCTTTGTCCCCACCCACAGCTGGCCCTGCTGGACCCCAGGGCCAGGGGTGCCCTGCACATCCATGCCTGGTACCACGTTCTGGGCTCAAGTCAAATCCCCCATTAAAGCAGCAAGGCTTGGTCACACTCCTGTGTGGCCACTGAGCAGCAGATAAACCCAGGAGAAGGAGAGCCCCTTGGCAGGGTGGGAAAGGCAAGTGGAGGCTGAGAGACTGGCAGGACACTTTCCCTGCCAAACTCTTTCACTTGACTTCATTAAGGCTCCACCAAGGACCAGCCCCAGCAGAGCTGTGAGAATTCCTGATGCTGTTTTAAGCAGCACTGAAAGGGAATATTTGATCCCAGCTGTGCCTGGTGCGGGTTAAGGAGTGTGGCTGGATGATTTTCTGCTTCATCTGGGACAGAAGAAATCCAAGTACAGCCCAGCAAGAAGAACAGCCACGTGAGGCTGCAGGGAAGGAGGGCTGCAAGTGTTTGTTCATGATGTCTGAGCCCAGCACCTCCAGCATAGCAGGGAACAGCTGAAAAAATCCATCTTATTTAAGAATATCAAGATTTAAGAGAAAAGGCAGAATTCCACATCAGATGCCCCAGCAGCAAAGCCTTGTCTCTATGGAAACACAACACCTCGGAGGCTTCCACAGGCAAAACCCTCAGTTATCTGTGAGCTCCAGAGAGGGAACTGAGGCAGAGAGAAGCCAAATCCTCCGGCACCAGCACGGTGCTGGCATGGGCTCAGCTCCTCCACACCACAGTGAGCAGCTGCACAGGTCCCTCCACCTGAGATGGCACCTGTGCCACCACACATGGGCAGCCTGAGCTGTGCTTTGCCATCAAGGTGCTCCCAGTACACACAGGGGCCCTCCCAGTGCACCCCAGTTCACAGCACAGCAATTTGACCACGTGCCCAGGTTTATCCAGGCCCTCCCAGGTCAGAGGGAGCACCTGCAGTGAAAGCAGTGGCAAGACAGCTCTCTGTGTCCCAAAGTGACACTCTGCATCCCAGACCATCCTCCTCAAGGTCACCTGGACATCCCTGTCCCAAATCCTTCTCCTGGCTCAGCAGTGGCAAAGAAGTTTTTAATTAATTCTGGTTTTATATCACGTTGCAGCTCCCAGGACACAAGTAGGAAAATGATCACCAAGAGGGTGGAGACCCATCCATTATAACCTGTTTCTCCAGCAATCCTGGTCTTGGAGAGCACCATGGATGCTCCTGGAACCCAGATGATTATCAGGAATCCTGAGTTAAACACAGCAAGGTTAGAAGCAACACCTGCCCCTGAAAGCACAGGAGCTGGAGCTTTGTTGGCCCTGGCAGAGCATCAGGGAAGTTAATTCAACCCAGCAACAGAGATTTCAGAGCAGAGATAAAGAGGAAGTTCTGTCTCTCCTTATCCCTCAGTGCTCAGAAAAAGAGCCCAATATCTACAAGAGATCATCAGACACAGGGTTTGAACAGAAACCCCTTGGAGCAGGAGTAGTCCACGGTCAGAGCAACGTTTCTGTCTGCAGAAACACTTCTTACAGGGCAGAGGAGAGAGAAAACAGCACAAAGAGGTTTCAAAACTGGCTGGTCCATGTCCTTTTACCCTACATGAAACACAGAGTCTGTGCTGCTCCCAGGGTTCCCCCAACAGCAGCTCTGCAGCTCTGGCTGGGGCAGGAGGACCTCACCTGCCTGGGCTCCCTCTCAGCCTCAGGCAGGACACCTGCTCAGCTCCACCCTCACACCCTCAACTGGCCACAGTCCCTCTTGCCAAAGTGCTGGGGCAGGAGATGGTTCCTCCTGCAGCTCCTGCCTGGACTCTCCACAAAGCCACCAAGCACACACACTCCACTAGTGCTTTCCCTGGGAGAGAGGGAAGGAGATGTTGCTCATGTTGTTAAACCCCTCCAGGTAAAGAAAAGATGGAGCCACAGCTGGTCATGCTGTTGGTCAAGCAATGACAATGCTGCCCAGCTGGGAAAAGGGACACTCAGGGGGACCCCAGTGCCACCAAGGGCCTCCTCATTGTCCTGCCCCTCAGACACTGCAACACCTCAGAAAAAATCCCCCCCTCCTGCCCTGAGCGCAGCAAATTGAAACAGCTGAGGGAAAAGCAAATGTTTGCAGGACTTCTGCTTCCTGAGCCACACCTCAGGCACACAGGGGTGACTCAGTGCTCCTGCCAGGGGACGTGGTGGCCACAGCAAGGACAGCACCTGAGCCAGGAACACCTGACCCTGATGGGGTTCATGGATAAATGATGGAACAACAACCCACTGCAACAGCCAAGGGGAATTGTTCTCTGCGTTATCAGGTCACAGGAACGCTTCCAACTGAGTTCTTGTCACCCACCACAGCATCCAGGAGCCACCTGCACAGCCAGGACCCTGGGAAGATGCACTTTCCACCCAGGGCAGCTCTCAGGTGCACTCCAGCACCTGGAATGTGGAGTTCAGCAGTTGAACTTGATTATCTTAGAGGTGTCCTTCAACTTTAACGATTCTATGAAGGGACACAAAGGTGATTCAACGAGTCTTGATGAGCCTCCACCTGCCCCCCCTCACCTGGGCAGTGGCAGCTCTGCATTCCCAAGCCCCAACACAACTTCAAGCCACACAGTTTCATGGTTTCCTTCAAGACAGAGGGAATAAGCTCCACATTCAGTGTGCAGCCTGGATGTAGAGCTGCAGTGCCTTTCTTCCCTCTTCTCCCGAGGGTTTGGAGCATCCACACCCCGCAGGAGACCGAGAAGTGCAAAGCCAGCCATGCACAACAGCCCTGCTGTCCCTCTTCATGGCTCCCCTGCCCCAGGAGCAGCTCAGAGCCCCAAGGAATGAGAAGAGTTTAACTCAAGAGAGCCAAACCCAGAGTGGGCAGCTCAACGTCCTCGTGACCCTCCTCGTGCCACCTCCACCCTCACCAAGGAGGCACCAGGACATGACAAGACACAACCAGAGCCACAGGGAGCCCTTCCCTGCCCTCGGGCAGCTCTCCAAGGAATGCTGACTCCAGTGGGCAACCAAACCAAGCGTGGAGGGGCTGCAGAGGGGGGCACAGAGAACAGGGACAGAGGGGAGGAGGAGGAGGTTGTACTTACCCCTGCAGCAAAGCCCAGGCTCCCATCCAGGATCCGCCTCTGGAAAACAAACAAACACAAAACACACCTTTTAGTCCTGGGAGGAGCAGCAGAGTGTGCCACACCACGGACCATGCCATCTGCTCCATGATGGGAAAGGGGGATCACAGGGCTGGAGAGGGACTTTGGACAAGGGCCTGGAGTGGCAGGACAAGGGGGAATGGCTTCCCACTGCCAGAGGGCAGGTTAGATGGGCTATTGGGAAGGAATTCAACTCTGTGAGGCTGGTGAGGTCCTGGCACAGGGTGCCCAGGGAAGCTGTGGCTGCCCCAGCCCTGGGAGTGTCCAGGGCCAGTTTGGATGGGGCTTGGAGCAACCTGGGCTGGTGGAAGGCATCCCTGCCCATGGCAGGGGGTGGAATGAGATGGGCTTTAAGATCCCTCCCAACCCAAAGCATTCCATGAGTCTGTGACAGCACCACTCCATCCCCATGATCCTACAGAACATCCCAGCTCCCTCAACCCAGCACTGCCCAGACCAGGCTTGGCCCATCCAGAGCCCACCCCTGAGGGTGTGAAAAGCCAAACCAGGAGCTCTCCTGCCCCTCTGCACCTGCTGCCCTGCATTTCCCCTCCCTCCTTGAAGACTTTGATTCCTCCACTACCTGCCTGCTCTGAACAAATCCACTGCTCTGCCCCATCCCAGCACAAATCCTGCCCACTTCTCTCCCAGGCCAGGGGGCTTTCCCTTCCCCCAGGAAGAAAACTGATGTGCTCCTGCAAAGGGAATCTCAGTGTGCAACCAACTCCTGAATAAATCATCACCAGAGCAAGGCATAAATAATAAATCCATCTGGGCAATTTGGAACACAGTGGGGAGGGGGCCTCTAATTTTGGATACAGGATGACTTAAAGATCAGCTCTCTGCTCGCTCTGAGCATGGGCTGACCCAAATCCTGCCCTGGAAACGTGGCAGCAAAACCAGGTTACAGGAGGGGAACCTGCTCTTCCAAACATTGTGGCTCCTGGAACACACACCACCGCCCAGGGGCAGGAATGTGATTTCCTCCTTCTCTTGTGCTTGAGAAATGAGCTGGATTTTTGTCCCTCTTGCCCCAGGACCGATGTTAAGTCCCTCAAAGTTTGGATGAGGCAGCCCAAGCCCCCTGTGAGCAGGGCACAGTGCTGTATCCCCCATCCTGCTGCTCTCCCAGGGCTGGGGGTGGTCCCCCAGATCCCGCTGCTCTCCCAGGGCTGGGGGTGGTCCCCCAGATCCCGCTGCTCTCCCAGGGCTGGGGGTGGTCCCCCAAATCCTGCTGCTCTCCCAGGGCTGAGGGTGGCCCCAGGACCCACCTGGGCACTGGAGAACACGAACACCAGCGCCGAGCCCGCCGCCGTCAGCGCCCAGGTGAGCGCCGTGCCCAGCACCGCCTGCAGCACCGGCCCCAGCCCCGGGATCATGCTGGCCTGGGAGAGAGGAGAGGCGTCAGGAGAGGCACCCGGGGTTTGCAGACACAGAACAACCCCCCAGCCCCTCCTCAGCAACTTAACCATCCTCCTCTGAGCTTCTCCCGCTCAGGTGGGGCTTTTCAACTCAATCCAGCAGAGCAGGAGGGACCAAGGAGGGATGGACACACCCCATCCCACCTGGAGCTGCTTTTGGGCTCAGCCCCAGGATTTGGCACCGGGACAGAGCAGAAATGGTGCTCAGAGCTTGCCCTGGCCCCGGTGCCACGTCCCACTTGAGGGTGGCACATTTCTGTGCCCAAAGCCCAGTTCTCCTGCTGTGGAAGGCACATGCCCTCGCAGCACCTGGCTCCCTGCTCCTGGCAATGGGCAAAAAGGGGAACAAATCCCAGGGGTGAGCCACCAAAACACAGCTCAGGGCTGTGCCCAGGGGGCCACCGAGGCCAGGGGAGGGTTATCCAAGCACTGGGAACGGCCCAGGGAGCAGCACTGCTATGGAAGTACCAACTGGTGTGGAAATACAGGCACAGAAATGCAGAAGGATCCCAGGTATTGACACATTTGTACACAAATATCTCAGAACACACGCACAGTTAGACACTTATTATGTGCAAATACATCAAAACACACACATGTATGTAGATAGACCAAAGTACACACAGACATTTATATGCACATACATCATACAGACATGTATTACACATTCACATAGAAACATACAGCAAACACACACACCACTGCCATCAAAGGGCCAGGACCCCC
>JAOXXN010000230.1:10876407-10890056 GCA_026770055.1 Myrmophylax atrothorax
GACAGGGGTGGGATGTGGAGGGAGGGAGGGGAGAGGCCCTGGCACAGGTTGGGCAGAGAAGCTGTGGCTGCACCACCCCAGGAAGTGTCCAAGGCTGGATTGGATGGGGCTTGGAGTAACCTGGGATAGAAGAAGGTGGCCCTGCCCATGGCAGAGGGTGGGACGAGATGGGCTTTAAGGTCCCTTCCATCCCAAACTACTCCATGATTCATACTGAGAGATCTCTGGGGTCCCAGGGCTGGTTTTAGACCTCTCCAGGCTGTCCAGCCCCTTGGGTGTCCCTGGGTGGGCTTTAAGGTCCCTTCCAACCCAAACCATTCTGGGATTCACCTCAGTGTGACTCAGACGCAGCCCAGGGGAGGCAGGAGAGAACATGGGCTATGCTGAGGTGGGGGAATTCTTAACCTTCCAGAGAAATCACCTGTGGGGCTGGAGGTACCTCAGCCCCTCGGAGGGGCAGCTGCCCCTGAATGCCACAGAGGGATCCCACAGGAAAGCCCCGTGCCCACTGGCAGGACCCCTGGGCTGTGGAGCACAGAGCTCCAGGAATGCCTCTGGAAAGCTGGCAGGCAGGGAAGGCAGGGGATCTTGGGGAATGTCCCATGGCCAGCAAGCACATTATGGGGGGCTGCAGCTCACAGGGACCAGGTGGCTTTAAGGTCCCTCACAGCCTGAGCCACTCCACGAGCCCAAGGCCAGCTGTGTGACAGAAACACCTCACCCACTCCCATAACACCCCGCTAGTCCCACCTGTACATGGGGAAATGACACCCTGGTGGTTCTCCCGTAACCACACCTGCCTGTGCAGGTCACACAGCCCCCAGTGACCCCCTCCCCGTCCCCTTGACAGGGCCACCATCCTGCAGGAGAGCAAGGCCCTGCTGCGGGCACGGGCGGTGTCGGACCAGGCGGTGGCCGAGGCCCTGTGTGCCATCATGCTGCTGGAGGACAGCTCCCCACGGCAGGCCCTCGCTGACTTCCTGCTGGCCAGGAAACTGGCCATCCAGCAGCTGCTCAACCAGCCACACCACGGTCAGTGCCACGGGGATGTGTCCTTGGGAAGGTCGGGGTGACCCTTCTCCTCACCCACCTCATGTCCCCAGAACAGGGTGGGATTATTCCTGTAAATCTCGTGGTGGTGGCAGGGACACAGCCATGTCATGTCATTGCTGGCAGCCTTTTGCCCCAGCAGCAAAATACCTCCAAAGCACAAAAATGAGCAGTTCTGAGAGTCTTAAGCCAAGCCCACCTGTAATGGGGTAGGAGGGTGGGGCACAAGGCCGAGTCTTTCACTCTCCAGCCCTTCTCTGGAAAGTTTCTCTAATTCAGAGGCCTTGAAACACAGTGCCACCCACACCTGCTGGAGGGGCTGCCTGGGCTCAAAGGGGGCTGCCTGTTTCCTTGCAGGTGCAGGTATCAAGGCTCAGGTGTGTTCCCTGATGGAGCTGCTCACCACCACGTTGTACCAGGCTCACGCTCTCTTCTACACCGTGCCTGAAGGGATGTCCCCAGATCCAGCCCTGCCCTGTGGATTGCTCTTCTCCACCCTGGAGAGCACCACAGGCCAGCACCCTGCAGGTGAGCCCTGCCCCTGCCCCGGTGTGCAGGCCAGGAGGGAGCCCCTGTGCTGGGCTGGTCCCTGACCCTCTGCTTCCAGGGAGAGGTGGGGTTCTGGAGGAGGACTTGAAGCTGAGCAGCTGGTTCAAGTACCTGCCAGAGTCCGTGGTGGAATTCCAGCCAGCCCTGCGGACCCTGGCACGCCCCATCAGCCAGGAGCACCTCAGGGAGACCCTGCAGCAGTGGATCAACATGTGAGTGGCACAGGGGTCCCCTTTTGCAGGGCTGGCTGTGACCTCTGAGCCAGGGCAGCAGCACAAAGCAACCCCAGATTTCCTGACATCCTCCTCATCCTCAGTTACCTCTGGGACACAACAGCCCACCTGGGCTGCCCAGAGATTTGTCTGTAGCCACTCCCATAAGCACCAGTGAACAAGCACTGCGTGAATGGGAGGAAAATGCCCTACCTGGCTCATTTGGCTTTTGACCCAGCACCTTCTGGTGAATCATGGAATGGTTTGGGTTGGAAAGGACCTCAAATATCACCTTCTCACAGAGGGTGAGGTGAAATGTTCCCCTTCAGGTGCAGCGACGACATCAGGGCCGGGGTCAGCAACCTGCTGGTCTATGTGAGCAGCATGAAGGGGCTGGCAGGGATCCGAGATGCCGTGTGGGAGCTGCTCTCCAGCGAGTCCAGCAGCCACAACTGGGAGGCTGTGTGCCATCGCCTTCTGGACAGGCCCGTGTCCTTCTGGGAGGACCTGCTGCAGCAGCTCTTCCTGGACAGGCTCGAGGTGGGTACTGGGCTGTGGGGAGCCTTGCTCTGTGTGCCCCCTTGTCCCAGCCAGCCCACGGTGCCAGTCAGCAGCACTCAGGGGGTGTTTAAGTGGTGCATTTAAGGTGCTTTTCCCCCCTCCTGGTTCTGTTCCAGACTCTGACCAAAGAAGGGTTCGACTCCATCTCGAGCAGCTCCAAGCAGCTGCTCACTTTAGCCTTGCAGGAACTGGAAGTCAAACCAGGCAGCTCTGCCCTGAGCAAGCAGATCCAGCTGGAGCACAACGTGGCGCTGTTCCTGTGGTCGGAGAGCGCGGGGGACCTGGCCCCGGACGCGGCGTGGGTGAGCGTGGGGCAGCGCGGGCCCTGCGCCCGCAGCGGGCTGGCCATGAAGGCGCGGGCGCTCACGCCGTGCGTGCAGAGCTTCTGCTCGGCCCTGGACTCCAAGCTGAAGGCCAGGCTGGAGGACCTCCTGTCCTACCTCCCCGCGGATTCCTCGGCGTCCAAGGAGCCGGCGGCACAGCCACGCTCTGCCTTCGACCGCTTCGCCGACGCCGGCACCGTGCGGGGGCTGCTGCACGACCACTGCGTCGCCTGCGTCCGGCACGTGCTGGGCTGCGTGAGGGAGGAGCTCCAGAGTGCCCAGAGCCTGCTGGGGGCGCAGCTGGGCCCCCCCGGCGACTCCAGGCTCAACGGCGTGCTGTTCATGGCCAGGCTGTGCCAGTCCCTGCCCGAGCTGTGCCCTCACCTGCAGCGCTGTGTGCTGGGCCAGGCGGGCGGCGCCGACACGGCGCCCAAGGAAACACGCTCCAACAAGAAGCTGGGGAAGGGAAAGGCCAAGGAAGTGACCCCAGTGCAGGCCAAGTGGCAGGGGCTGAAGGCAGAGCTCCTGCAGCAGAGCCTGTTGGCTTACCAGATCTGGAGCTCGGCTGTCACCAAAGTAAGGAGCTGTTTCCCTCCTCAGAGCGGCTCCCGGTGTGGGGTTCCCTCCCTGGGGTCAGCACTGGCTCCTGAGAGCTCGCCAGGCTGCTGCCCACTCCGGGAGAGGAGGGGGTGGCAGCTCAGGGGTGGCTCCAGTGGGATGGTCTCCATGGGATTCCCTCTGGGGGATGTGTGGGGCGGGCTGCCTGTCCTCTGACCGGCGCCTTTGGGGTTGTGCTGCAGAGTCTGGTTCAGCGCTTCACCCACACGCTGCTGCTGGACACGGCTGGCTCTGTCCTGGCCACAGCCACCAACTGGGATGAAATTGAAATCCAGGAGGAAACTGAGTCTGGGAGCAGCGTAACATCCAAGATCCGGCTGCCTGTGCAGGTACGAGGAACAGGCTGTGGGAGGAGGAGGGCACGGGGTTCCAACACCACGTGCTGCCCTGCTGTGGAGTTGTTTGGGGTCATGAGCAGGGGACAAACACTCTCTGGTGCTCTTTGAGATACTCACCTCATAAGGACAGAGGTCACAGGAAGGAAATAACATCCTTGTTGCTGTTTATTCCAATGAGTAAGATTGGCCCAGATCCTGTAAAACTGAGCCAGAGAAGGACTTAGGCCTGGTTTAAACACAAAGGTCCCAGGAGAGAGATTTCAGGGAAATTGGGTGCACTGAAGGACAGGGCTGCAACAGTGGGACTGTAAGGGAACTGAGATGTGTGGTTTTCCAAAGGTGTGGAGGTGGTGCAGGGAGGACACTCACAGGGACAAAGCATGTGGCAGTCACAGGGAATGGGGAGGAGGACCAGGCCAGGACTGAGTTCTGTGTTTGCACAGCACAGGAGGGGCTGGGCAGGGCAATAGTCTTCTGTAGTGAACCTTATCCAGTGAATTTTATTGATTCCGAGGGAAAAAGCAGCCAGATGAAAGCTTGGGATAGCTGGGATGTGGTGCTGTAAAGCAAACAGAGCTCCCAGACCATGTGGAAATAAACATTATTCTCTTCCACAGCCCTCCTGGCATGTCCAGTGCCTCCTGTTCAGCCTGTGCCAGGAGGTGAACCGGGTGGGTGGCCACACTCTTCCCAAAGTGACCCTGCAGGAGCTGCTGAGGACCTGCATGGCAGAGGTGCTCGCTGCCTACGAACAGCTCATGGAACAGAAGCAGGAGAAGGTTTGTGGGTGGGGGGTGCAGGGGGTGTGGGATGGAAGAGTGGCTGGGATTGCAGGGGTGCACATGCTCCTGTTCCTTGGAAGAGAAAAGTGTCTATGAGAGCTGGAAAGGGGACACTCTTAAACACTCCCCCCAAAACTGAGGCAGAAGGGCATCAGACACCAGATTTCACACTCCCAATGGCTCAGTTTGGTTGGTTGTGTCTCGGGGCTGGTGTTTTTTAACTGTTTCCCTTGGGCAGCCCTCTGTGCGAGGGAAGAGCCCCATTCCTGCCTGTCCTGCTTGCAGAAGGTGGACACCTTCCCCCTGACCCAGAGCAGAGCTCTGCAGTTGCTCTACGACCTGCGGTACCTCAGTGTTGTCCTGACGGCCAGGGCTGAGGAGGGGAAGCCCAGCAGGACCAGGCACGACGCCGGGTGAGCTGCAGTTCTGGGGTTGGGATCCTTCACAGGAGGCTGTGGGGCCCTAAAACAGTCACAGGAGTCAGGGAGGCGGTGTGGCCTCCAGGCTCTGACACTGCAGCAACACTAACCTCACCCTTACAATAGAGGAGGGGTGGGATTCTGTGGCCAGCAGCTGAGGCACCAGGGTGGTCCCCCCTCCTTGTGTACACACTGTCCAGAGGACCCCAGGGATACCCTGGAGAGAACTGTTAAGCTTCCACTTGAGAGTTAAAGCCTTGTGTGTGCTCCAGTCTGAGGCATCTTTCAGAGGAACAGGGAGAAGGTTGCTCTGCCACAGCAGCTGCTGGGGCTTGTGTAAGAGGTGGAAACCCTTCAGGCAGCTGCTGTTCTGCTGAGTAACTCCCGTTCTACTCAGTCACCTCAGAGAGGAAATTCCTGGCTGCTTCAGAGTTGGCATCCCAGCTGTTCCCAGGATGTCACCCCTGACAGGACCCCTCTGCTCTGCCTGCAGGATTGAGAAGGTGATCGACTTCCTGGAGGGACACATTGATCCCTTCGACCTGGATGTTTTCACTCCACACTTGAACAGCAACTTGAATCGCCTGGTCCAGCGAACCTCGGTAAGCAACAGGGCTGGATCAGGAAGCAGGACTGTAAAATGCCTTTTGCAGGGCAGCTGGGGTGGCTTTAAACTGCTTAAAGCCTAAAGATAACTACTGGCACTTCCTTGGAAATGGGAAGAGTATTTAATGCCAGCTGAAGATAAGAGGAGCTGGCTGAGCCGGCTGTGCGGCGTCAGAGTTGGCTGAACTTTATCTAACAGGATTCACTGGAGCCTGTGCAACACTAAGTGGGTTAAGTAGTGCTGAAACAGGCCTGGAACTCAACTGTGGGAATAATGAAAAGCAAGACTTGGAGGGGGAAGGGAGACACTTCATGCTCAAACTTACTGTGAATGGTTTGCCAGGGGGGACTCGCCGTGTACTGCGTGATCAGCTCTGCAGAGCCCCCAAGACAAACGGCTCCTTGTGCCTTCCAGGTTCTCTTGCCCAAATACAAGAGCTCCTTCCTGCCTTCCAGGTTCTCTTTGGCTTGCTGACCGGCACAGAGAGCCAGTACACGAGCCGGAGCGTGGCCCCGAGCTCCCAGGAGCTGCACAACATCCTGCCCCTGGCATCCAGCCAGATCAGGTAATGCACCTGCCTCTTCCAGGCATTCTCCTGTCTCTGGGAAGTGGCCCTGGAATCGCTGCTTCCCGCATTTCTTCCTTCCACCTCAAGGTTTGGACTCCTGCCGCTGAGTATGTCGAGCTCACGGAAGAGCAAGGCCGCTGCCAGGAGCACAGAGCAAGTCCAGGTTGGTACAACTGAGCCATACAAGGAGGAGTATTTGCAATATTCACTGTCCCCCTGACCCTCGAGCTTATGGGCAAAGAAGAAAGTAGCCAAACAGTTAACAAGGTCACCCGACTTTTATTTTCGGTAAAAGGAGAGAGTCATTATGGCAACACAGCAGGAGATGGGTTGGATTTCTCCATGGCCCTCAAGAAAATCCCCTTTGCCCCGGTATTTTTGGGCCACTGCTCTGTGGCAAAACAGGCAATAACCACCCTGAAAAGCAGTGATGGTTTACACAGATGAGGCAGTTTGAGGTCAATGCATCACAGACGGTTCATTAAGGAGGGTTGCAAGAAAGGCTGAAGGACAGTTGCTAATTACTGAACTCCTTTCCAGTGGGACGCTGCCCTCTAACCCTGAGGAGGCCTGGCCTGGTACCCAGCCTGTGTGAGGAGTGTGGTGCTGCTCTTGCAGAGGCTCTGCCTTGTTGCTGAGCTGTAGCAGACAGTCATTCTGTTGCTACATTTCCCCCCAGTTTAAAACATCTGCTTAGCTGGAGCTCTGTGAGCTGAGTGAGAGCCAAGGAATACTCCCTGCTGTGGGAAGCAGAAATTAATGTTTCCTTTACTTATTACCAACCCCAGAATCCATCCGTGGTGTTGTCTTGGCAAGTGGGCCAAATTGTTGAGTTTTGACAAGAGTTAAAGGTCTGGTTTTATCAGATGAGATGATGTTCACTCTGCAACTCTTCCTCCCTTACTCAGAACCATCAGCACAAGGGTTGTTTAAAAGCCCAAAGCTTCCCAGTGAAGGGATTCCTTCCCTCTCACACCTCAGCTGGAGTGGAGCATAGAAGTGTGCAGTGATGTGTGGCTCACTCCTGTCACTCCCCTCACCTGTGTCCTGTGCCAGCCACCTTTCCCAGAATCCCAGACAGCTGCCTGCTCCTCCTTCAATGCTAAATCCCTCCTGGAGAGGTTAAAATCCACACTTCTCCAAGAGCTCTCTGCAAGGACAACAGCTGTGCTTCTACCATGCTGTTACCCCTTGCTCTGAGGGCAGCAGCCCCTTCCCTGCACCTCAGAGTGTTGGTCTGGGGGTTTTGAAGCATTGAATGCCGAGTTCCCTGTTGCTGCCAAGGGCCAGGTGCTGCTGTCCGTCTGTCTGTCTGTCACTAACCCCCAGTCGTGGTTCAGGCTGCCTGTGAAGAGCTGTTCTGCTGTGGGCTACACCGTGCAGCTCCTGTGGCTGAGGGTATGGAGCAAGTCCCAGGTTTGCTGTAATAGTTACAGTCACTTCTGCATTTAAAACCTGCCAGGTTGCAGCTCCTGCACTGCCCAGGGAGGACGAGGCCTCACGCCCGGGCTCCCTGTTCAGGCAGCTCATCACTGAGGACAAGGACACGGCCACACCTTCTCTCTTCAAGCTGGGCTGGCTTTCAGGCATGACCAAGTGAGGAGCAACAAATAAAATGTTGGGCTGTGTGTCTGTCTCCTCGGAGCTCTCTCTGCCCCTGGGCAGGACCGGTGCCACCTCCAGGACTGTCTGTGCTTCCCGTCCTCGGCCAGATCGGGGCGTGTCACCAGGCACGGCTCGGGACTGTCCTTGTCCCCTGGTCGCTGCTCTTTCACCTCCTGTTCCTTACAGTGTTACCTTTAAAATCAAATTAAAGGAAAAAAACAACCTACACACTAACAGAAAACAAAACATTTCACAGCTGGCAATGGGTGCTGGAGCAGGGTGAGCCTCCTCTGTCCTTCAGGCCCCACGATGCTGCTCCAAGTGGCCCCAGCACGCCCTGCCCGAGCTCTCCTGGGTCTGATTCCACATCTCCTTTCCAGTCCTGCAGCAGTGACGCTGCTGTGAGATCACAGCTGGGTGGGAGCTCACAGCTGGCCAGGCCTGAGCACCTGCAGTCGCTGCTCCTGTTCTTACTAACTCTTAATGCTCAAAAAATTATGTTGCCAAATAATTTTTTAACTAGTTTATTGAAATTAAAAAAAGACTTATAAAACTGAAGAGGAACGCTTAAGAGAACTTTACAGAAAGCAACAACTTGCTAATAAACAGATTAGGCAGTCGATTGGAATTGGACAGTTTGCAATCCTATAACACACATGTGGACTCCTCAGTCTCCTCTTGCCACGTGCTTCAGAACCTCCCCAAAAAGAATCCTATAAAAATTGCTTCAAAGCCCCTTTTGCATTGCAATAGTGCAGCAAACCACAAGTAAACAATCTCCTGTTAACCTGTTATTTCAAATATAGACTGAAAAGGCAACAGGCAATTTTGTGCAATTCCATTTTAACAAACTTTGAAGTTGAAATATCAAATCTACACAGTGCTGTCCCTTCACAGAAGGCAGGGAGCTGCTGGGTCATCATGTGGGGAGGCGGCCCCGGCTCTGTAGGCTGTGGAAATGGGCTTCCTTCAGGATCTGGTTGATGTGGAAGTAAGGACCTTGGCTTAGTGCAGACTGCTCGTGGAAGGGCTGAGAGGAGAGCGGGCTGGATCCTGCAATGCTGGGGTTGAGGCTGGACTCGGCACCGCACGCTCTGTCGGGGCTGTTGATGCTGCTGCTGCTGCAGCTGCTGCTGCTGCTGCCACTGTCACTGCTGGAGGACTGGGACACACAGAGGGGGAACAGCGACGTCAGACGCTTCTGCCCTCACCCAGGTAACCAAGCACCCTTCATGACAAGCCCCTCCCTTCCAGCTGTCAGCCCCATGGGCTAAAGCGAATCCACCCTGGCACCAGGAGGTTGTTATTGCCAAGAAAAGTGTCCCGGAGCTGGAGGGACAATCCTTCACCCGGGGTTCACTGACCTCCAGGATGTTGGATTTCAGTCTTTCTGGTTTAAGCCCATCAGCTCTGCCCCCAAACCCACATTAGCACTAGTGAAGTTTGCTGGATTCATCCGAGAATTGGAAAATAAAGAACATTCCTAGGGAGCTGCACAGGCAGGCGGGGCAAGGGGGAAGTTTGGCACTTCTGTTCTGGCAGAGGCTTTAGGGAAGCACCATGCAAAGCATTTTCCTACAAGTCAAGCCTTCTAAAGTGAGATCTGAAGCATCCAAAGCAAGAAGCTGTTACAACAAATGCACCACAACACCCATTTGAAGTCTCTGAACCCCCTGGCACAGACACAACTACTCTCCCAGCCGAGTACAGGGATGGCAGCATTAACTGGTCATGTCCCAAAACAATTCCATAACAATCAACTTGACATGACGGTAAAAGAGGAAAAGCCACCCAAGAATTCCACATGCAGCAAAGAGAACTCGGGATTTGGCTCTCAGAGAGGCCAAGCTCCTTTGCCAGCAGACAGGATAACTGCATTTCCTGGGAATGGCTGGAAGAGCATTAGCCATCATTCTCAGGGATTCACAGACACAAAACTGTTCAGCTCACACCACTTTAAGGGCTGCTGAGGAAAGGTCCCATTAGCTACAGCTGAAGTGTTTTATTGCTGCGTGATGTGCTGGTCAGGACCTGCAAACGTTTGGGAGAGTCAATCAGTGAGAGGCTGCTCTGCCATCCCCGAGGTACATTCACAAAAGCAGCCAGAGTAAGTGAGGGCAGCTGAAAACGCCACATTTGGGAAGTCTGGAGCCACAGAAGTCACAGCTTTGTGCCACAGCAAAGGACAAATTTCAGGGCCTCCCCAGCGATTTTCCAGTCAGCACCCCATCCAGAAGGGCCTCGCCTGGAGTCAGTCCGAGGAATGGCACAAACTGCACCTGAGGGGTGTCCAAGGCCCAGGAGGGCTCTGCGGGTGTTTGGGGTGGACACAACCCCTGGCACTGCCCCACCGTGACCCTCCTGCACCACCAAACCCCCTGGCTTTGCCAAGCACCAGAAACGCTTCAGCTCGGAGGGAGCACAGCAAGCCAAGCCAGGGGCGCTGGGGAGGAACCCCCGGGGGAGGCACTCCCGAGGAAGCACAGATGGAACTGCAGAACAACCAGCTGCTCTCCCTAAAGCTGCTCCATCTCGAGGGGGGCAGAGCCCGGGAGGGCAGCAGGAGCCAGGGATGGTGCCGGCCAGCCCAGCCCCTCCCGCACAGCAGCACGGGGAGGGCCCCGCCGTGCCCAGGGAGTCACAGCAGCCTTGGAGGCAAACCCACCGCACAGGACACTTTGTTTCCTTTTAGTCTGCGTTCCTTACTGAGCTTCCTCACAGCCACCTGCTGCAAACGAAGGTAAAAAGCCCAGTGAGAACCCGGGTCACTCACCGCTCAGTTTCACACCCCACAAACATTTCCCAGAGGTTAATGAGGATTATTTTGTGCATTTCTGGGTGTTTGAAAGCTGACAGTGTGTCCTGGGACGTGCTTCTGGCACCTAAGGCTGTTGGCAGATCTGGTTCGTCAGACCCTCTTTATTTCCAGTTCTCTAATGCAAAAATTCACTAGCACTGGCACCCCTTTGTTATTGCCCCAGTCCCAGTGCAGACCTACCATCGCCCCAGGCTGCGGTGCACATTCTGACACGCATTGGGACTACAATTAGACAAGAAAAGAATCCTTAAAGTCATCACGTCAGCAACGACAGGCATCCACACAGTGCAACAAAGCTTGGAAAGGGCAGGGGAGGGGGCCCAGTGAGATTTAGGAACACTCTGAACTCCCAAAAGGGCACCTTCAAGGCTTACTGGACTCATTAACCCTCAACATCACACTGAATGGCCACACAGGTTTCATTTCCAATCAAATGTGCTGTTCAATGTGCTAATGAGCAGATCTGTGATGCAGCACCTCGACCCCTCCTGACAGGAGCTGCAGGAACAGCCACTCAGTCCCCAGGAATCTCCCAAGAAGAGTTTAACAGAGACACAAGCTGGGGTTTAGTCAGAATTTAAGGCCAGCCCTTCCCTCTGGAGAGGGGGACAAGGTTTGATTTGAGCAGGAACTGCTGTTTGCTGATAACCCAGCGGGTGTTTCTGAGCTCTGGGGAATCCTGACACCAGCCAGGACAAAGAGGAACCAGGAGGAACTGGGGGATACAGAGGGTTATTCAGGAAGGAAGGAGTCAGCCAGAACACTCTGACCCGCCTCCTTCCCAGGGAAATCAGGGCAAAGGGTTTCCCACTGGTGATCCCTCAGGTCTCCAACCTCTCCTAACCAAACACAGGGAAAGCTGCACAGCTGAGCTCCTGGAAAAGGGAGCACAGGCTGAACAGGAGGGGAAATTCAGTGGCAAACGCTGTGCCACGTTAATGTTTAACACTGGCTGTGGTTCCAGGGCGGTGTTTGCTGGGCCTGTCCATGCTCCTTCTTTTCCAACCCAATGGATTCTGTGGATGTGGCACTGAGGGAGAATCCACCACATCTTGATCCAACCCTACTGTGATCACCAGCCCAGGGCCCTGAGTGCCCTGGGCTGGTGATCACAGTGGGGTTGGATCAAGGGTTGGACTTGATGATCTCAGAGGTCTTTTCCAACCCAATCCATTCTATGATTCTATGATCTTACCCAAGCAGCAGAGCTCCTCTTGTTGCTGACTGTGGTTCTGGGGTCGTGGCTCCTAAGGGTGGCAACAAGAGGAAATATGGGATGTTCTGACTCATTTTGAGAAAAAGATTCCATCTTCCTTGAGGCAATAATATCATGAATCAAAAAAGGAAAATGTGTAATGCTAACTGTTCATCTAGAGCTTTACATTTTTGGAGCATTGTACAAACATTTCTTCTGTCCTGACTTCACGATGGGTGGTGGTGGAATGTGCTGCTTGTGAGGTGAGAACAGCGAGCACAACTTCTTCCCTCCTTCCCATTCACTGGTCTGGTTTAACTTGGTACTTTGGTCAGATGATCTCTACTTCTCCCTACACTTCTGTGGGCTTTTCAGTGATTGCTGGAGCTGTGAGCCCTGTGAGTGGGTTGTTCTTGTTTTTAAGGATCCCATTAGGTAGTGAGAGTGGCAGTAATGCCATGTAGTGGTGCCATCTCTCCGTGTGGGCAGATGTGGGTGGTGTTGTGTGCACAGACCATGCCACCTAGAGGAGCAGAGCAGGCTGGCAAGGCTGTGGCCGTGGTTTGCTGGCCAAATTTCAGTGGCTGTGCACATGGCAGTGTTGAGACCTTCTCCAAGCAGTGCCCTCTGTGGCTTTTGCTCTGTATCCTTTGTGAAGTCAAGCGTGACGAGATCCATCAACTCATGTCGACAAACATTTCTCAACTTTTGACTTGGGACTACTGTTCATGATTTAGCCTCCTGGTTATGTTGATCCTAATCTTTCCCAGAGGCTCAACAAGCTGAAATTAAGTTGTGGATCTCACCACATATTCTTTGGGAATTAGGGAGAAGAATCTGGTACAAGGTATGATTTGATGGGACAACACTCTCCAAGCTCTGTGCTTTTTTTGGCTTGTGTGTTGCAATTTCTTTTGTGGGAGACTATTAAATTTCCCAGAAGATTATCCTAATTTCCAGAGTCTCGAAGTCTGAACTGTAATTAAGCACTTAATTTGATGAGGGTTTTTAGATGTCTTGCTAGTCTACTGGCAGCTTGGGGAAATGCTTCCATCTTCATTCAGCCCAGCTTCCCTTGCCTGGGTTCAAGCTCAGAAAACTGGGATATATTTAGAACTGGCAGAACTGCCAGCCAGGCCTCAGAAAATGGCTCCAAATCTCTGCTTTCTGGGCAAGTTAAAACCAAATTCAAAAGAAGTGTGGCTTTGTTGAAGAAGTTGGAGTGTTGACAGTTTGTCACCAAATGGGCAGTGGGGAATTTTAATGGTAGATTTCATTGCTTCCAGGTGCATTGAGTTCCCCATTGCCACAAGTGACAGTAATCAGGGCATCCAGCAGGGAAGCAGTTCCTTTGTTTCTCGATCATCCAGGGAGTGTCTTGTGTGATAAGCTCATGGCTTGACCAAAGGGCATCGCTGCTTTGGGACAGAAATTTCTTTTGACCCACACTGGTCTAATATGTGGTGCAATAAGGTCAGGAGCAATGACCTGGTCTCCTAGGATTTAATACACAAATAATAATGACTGAGTAGAGGTTTTTTCTTTTGTGCTATTTGAGGTTAGGGCTTCTAGTTGCCTCTGATTAAGTTTTATCTTCTGCTAGAGCTTCTCTCTGCTGTTTAAGTGAAACATCTTTCCTCCTTGCTCTCTCCTTTTATGCTTGAAACCTCCATAACAATCTTGAAGACTTAATTCTGCTGTGCCTTCGAGGTGACCCTCCTGTATTTTCATCAAGACATTGGGATGGCCTTCCTATTTCCTTCTATTCTCAGTTTAAATTTGCCTGTTACGGGAATACTAAAAAAAATATTTTTTTTTTTAAAAATTGAATTGCAATTAGTCATATGTTTAAAAAAACCAGACTAAAGCCAGCAGGAAGAGTGTCAGCAATAGGACAAGGGGGCACGGGCTCAAGCTCTGCCAGGGCAAATTGAAGTTGGAGATGAGAAAAAACTTCTTTGCAGAGAGAGTGCTCAGGCCTTGGAATGGGCTGCCCAGAGAGGG